>JAJJMB010010574.1:609067-683059 GCA_023531105.1 Papaver atlanticum | reverse complement strand
TGCTCCACTAAACAAAACCTAGACCCGTCGTCTAATCAATTCAATGATTGACTAATCAAATATAAGTCTGCTTTTGCAGACTCCACGTTCGTGAGACATCAATCACGTCACATGGGGGATATCCATTAGGGTTTTGGTCTGGCGGCCTACAACACGTGTGTTCATCCATGATGAAAAATGTGAGTAAGTCGAGTAAGCAGTTGAGGGAGTTAACAAAGTAGTGGGTGGACAATCAACCAACCCCTCTCACGTACGAGGAACTGGTGAAACCACGATTTCCCACTTTCCCACTCTTTCACTCAAGCAACTGTCACACTTACTGGAGATCAATGTGTTTACATTTCCAGCAAGATAAATAAGTCTCGGAGTCCATGATTGAAAGGGATACAAAAAACACACACTCAGAAAATCCACGAGATATTGAACAGACAATCCATCGTCTAACCAAGAATCATCGTGTTACCAACACTCTTTCAATCACTCAAACTTATTCATCATTTGCAGAAACCTATACCACATTCACAGATCACCATTGATTTCACACATTTCTCAGCTTCTCTCCTACAGATCAACCCTCTTCCCTCTTTGTGACCGAATTGACTCTGGAACGGCCATTGACTTGGTTTAGGCCGGAGTCCTACAGATTGATCTCTCGAACTTAAAAGCACTCCCTTGCAGTGCATCTGTTTGAGGTTAGGCAGTTTGCTCGGTTAAGGAGTCTTCGATCGCTCGATCGTCTCTTCGTTCTCTAGAAAACCAGCAAATCGTTTTTCCCCATCAACACCTTTACATATATATAAAGGATATTGTATCCATGTAAACTATTATCCTGATCAATAGAAACCTCTCTTTGTCTCTTTACTTTCTCCATATTTTCCACTGCAACACGTTATCATGCACGACTCTACCAACTGGTGCAATTTTTTTTTATTCGTTCAAGATATAATTCCTTGAAGATTAGCGTGGTTTATCATCACAGATGTGTTACCAGGTATTTCTTTTGAACAAAGAAATTTCGTTTTCGTAGTATATATTAGGGTTCCACAAACGTTTGATTATAAAACATAGAGATTTTAATATGGTCAACTCAATTAGTTATTATTTACTTTGTTAAAATTTCAATCAAATCGGAATAAGATGCAATCTCTAAAACATGATTTTAATAAAATTGTATACGTTTATAAAAGGCCTAATTTTTAACAGCGTCTAAACATCTAATCTTTAAGAATTTCAACCGTTCGATTATGCTATATTTTTGGTATGTTTTGTATACTGTTCTTATTGACCTACTGTATAAATTTCATTAAGATCCAACCATGGAAAATACTCCAAAGTACATGATATTTCCAGCTGTGTTCACAAAAACGTGAATTGGAATAGTCATACGGCTTCATGAATATATTTTTATCTAGCCGTTGGATAACCTTGAAATTTTATAATGTTTGTAAAAATATTTTGATGAAGTTTCTGTAAAATTGTTATCATCATCGGACATGGTTACAATTGTTTTCCAATAACTCCAATTGGATAATGAAATTTCCAATCTTAAGGTTTACAATATATTTGGGCCTATATGCTAATAGTTTCAAGTTTATTATTAATGAGCCTGAGCACTTCATATATAATGGAACATATATGTGGACTTTTGTTAACCATGACATAGTCAACCCAATGGACCGGGCATTGACCAATCCGTTGACCGGGTTCTAATTAAACCAAAATTTGACCTTTTGGACTCATAAGTACTTGAGCGCCATTAAAGAGCCTCTAATACAGAAGTCAATTGTGTCTACAAGTTATTTACTTCCATCATGAAAACCTTCAACCAATGACGATACATTGTTCAAAAGATGAAGGCATAACTTCTACGTTTTAAGGTGACATATTGATTTCAGACGATGGAATGCTCTGAAGGAAGTTTTTGAAACATTCATGAAATTTCCCCCCTGAAAATTTGAATGTTCATTGGAATTTAAAACACTTGTAATATTGACTCAAGTAGTAACAATACAAAGTAAATGTATTTAATGAGCATGAGACAAAGATGTAATTCCAACTCATTGGAATGAGAGTTGGATGCTTGGTATAAACATTTACTGAGTATGGTACAAGTGATGTAATGCAGGTATCATATAGTAGCAACCAACTACAAGATATATATAGAGTTTAAATGACAACAAACTCATTATATGTTAAAAGAAAGTCATACCCCTGCTTGTCAACTTCAGTGGCAATAAGAAACTTGCCCAATTAATACACTTACATTTTGATAAGTTTTTATTAATTATCTTTATTCAACTGAATTTTGTATGATTTGATCCTGAACTATTGATTGTATGGTAGTTTAATAAACATTTTTTTTTTGAGTTAAAATAAAGAACTTTTTTATGCAAAAAACTAAATTCATAGTTTGTACTTAATTTTTTTCTAGGGCTTTTCCCCCCTAAAACGCTCTGCCCTCTCTCCTCTCAACGGCTAGTTTTCTTCATCTCCTTCCCCTCTCTTCTCTATTCAATTCTCCTTTCTTTATGCCTGTAGAATAATTCCCCCATCTGGGTTTCGTCCCCTAGCCAGATGGGGATCCAAAAGGAGGATGAATTATATCTGAAAACTGTTTTGTTCCTATTTTTGATCCATTTGAAAGGAAGTTTCAGGAATTGATTAGTTGCATCTTCATTCATTTAATCCCATTCATTATCTAGTACGTTGCATTCATTAATCATTCATTTTTTGCATTTCCAAGTCTGTCATCTCTAGAAATAAGTCTATGAATTCACATACATTCATATCTCTTTTGACACTTTTGCATTTGCTTTCTATCTTGCTTATTCCTTATTTTCTTTGGCAGAATTTTCATGCAGTTACCTTAATTTATTTGGCAGAATCCTCTATTTTCTTAGGAGTTTTGTTATAGTCTTCATCTAATTCTCCTAACTTTCCCATTTCTTTCTCTCCTCTCTGTTCTATCTTTGTTTTTAAAATGAGTCTCTGGGTTTATCCATAGAAAGAAATAGACTACTTTTGTCCTTATTAAGAAGGAATTTGTTCTTAAGACTTTTCTCTCCCTTTTTAAATCCTGTGATTTTTCTTCTTTTATCTATCGCAATATGAAATCCCTTAGGATGGCTAATTTGTAGTAACGGTATAGATAAAACTACTTTTCATTAGATTAAAGATAAACTAAAAGAAGCTACAAATTGAAAATATAAGATCACCAACTAGACATAACAAACTGCCTAACAAGTTCTTAAAACATAATCTACCCATAATCTAAAACCAAGAGACTTACTAACTTCTTAATATATCTTATTGCATCCATAATTTTTGTTTGATTATGCTAAGAGATTTCTAGGCTTGCTTGCTTGTTTTTATTCTTCCTCGTCTGAATCTTCAACTTCTATCATTCCGCCTTCTCGCTCCTGTTGATAGATGGCGTATTTCTCATGGAAGTAATCATAATCAAACCCTGGGGGATATTCTGAATGAAAATAGGCTGCAATTACTGGTAATCCGGTAATTAGTCTTGCTTGAATTGTCTTGATTCTTTCCTTGCCATGTCTTGCCTTCTCCTCGTCGTTTAATTTGCATAAAGCCAGTCGTTGTGCCTGAGCGGGAAATAAAAAAGTATCTTGTTGACAAACAACGCATCGATAATATTGAACCCTATGCAACTTCTTAAATTTCGATGTGTAGATCAAATTCAAAATGGATATCATTGATTAGCAGACAATATTAGGACTAATCAATGATAAAATGAAGAAAACGTAATTAAATAAACTACATACCAAAATCATAATGGAGACAATGTCTAACGTGGTTCAGCACTAACACCTACGTCCACAGATGAACCCCGTAGGGTGAATTGTATTATTGATCATCAGAACTTTCTGAGATAATTTTACATTTACATTAGAGCTCTTATTTATAGAGTTACCTAACCTATGAGATAATGCAATATCTCATATTATGTTTGACTAGGTAATTAATAAATATCCAGAAACTTAAATACATAATTATCTAGATTATCTTTGACTTTATCTTCACTGCACGTGCACAAGCTGCACGAACACTTTATCTTCTCTTCATGTGTACGGCTACCTCAGTATCCTTTAGGTACACCCTATAATATTCCAATACCCCCCCTCAATTTGGACACGGATTTTTTTTTGTTGAAGTGTTCAACTTAAAGAATTGTACGATAATAACTTCGACCTTCGACTATTGACCATTGTCACTTGATTTTCGATCACCTTGGCACCTCAACAAAGGTGAAAAAAGAGCAACATAAACAGCAAAATGATCCTTCACAACTGCAGAACGTCTTGATTGCCAAATGGGTTGAATAAGTGCTCTGTGGGTTTAAGTTTAAAGTCTTCCACCGAGTCACATACCTCTTTGACGGGTTTGTAGTACTTGTAGTATAGGAACACGTCATTGAAGAATGAAAATCAACTAAAATGACAAGATTCAATGAAATAAAATTAAGGCATCTTGAAAAGAAAGAATAAATTGCCGAAAATTTTAAGAAATTTAAGATATTCAAAAATGGAATGATATTTTCGGGATTGAATCGATATTTCTCAAAGAAAATATTTGAGAGAATTGATTGACGTGATTTAGACTTTAGACTTAGTTCGTTTTCATTAATTCTTCTCCCAACAGTAATCATGGGTTTGAAAATGAACAGAAAACAGAAGCGATCAAAATATAGTCGTCGTGACAAAATATTTTGAGTTGAAAATTGTATGAGGAGAATTTCAATTGAAATGTTGAAATGTTCTGGAAATTGGATATAGAGAATGATTCAAATCATGATAATATGAAAAAGTTACTTTATTGATCGCAACTTATAATAATTGGTTTCTTTTACTATCCAAGTAAAAACAAGGACAACCATACCTATACAACTTGCAAAGATTATATTCTCAATGAAAAACACTGAGAATATCATTGTATGATATTAAGAGAAACATCTTTCCGTGGATAATAGCAAGGAAATATTGAAGAATGTATGATATGCTCATGAAAGCTCGAGCAATGATATTATGATTGCCGTGGACAATAACAAGAAACAGAAAAATGCCAATAACTAATCTGATCAATTTAGTTATCGAAGAATGTGTAATATGCTCATGAAAGTTCGAGCATCATGAGAATATTTTGATATAATATAAGTTTTGGAACTAGATTTTCTTAGACTGTAAAACAAGATTATGACGAGAGAACAACAAATTAGAGTTGATGTTTAATATCAAATCCATTTTCAATATGCTTTCACTGATGAAGTGACTGAAGATCAGTAAATATCTTTGACAAGCACTAAAGATACAATCAACTATTAAGGAAAGATTGATTTAGGTAAGTCAATAAAAGAAATTAGAGCAGTACCAGAAGGCGATGACTGCGTGTGAATGAAACATGATATACCGTTGACATACTTTCATACAAATAAATCAATATATTTCGGAAAAAGAATATATTAGATATACTCTTGAATTATATTTTGAACGGAAATGGAAATAAAATCAATTTCCAGAATGGAAAGATATGCGGAGAATTTAGATGATTTTTTTTTAAATATATTAAAGGGAAAAAATAACAAAACCATGAAGACGACTTGATTTGATCATGACTATGCCGGATGAACATGGCACAACCAATAACAAAAGCATGATGCTTTGAAGGATAAAATAGCGTTTCCGACAACATCAAAGGAAAACGCTAGAATAATGGAATGATATATTGATATTTCCAAAAATAACAGACAATATTTTGGGCAGTATTTGATCACCAAAAAATTGACAGATGATTCTCAAGGAAAATCTTGAGATTTGAGACAAAATTAGTGATCGATGAACGAGAATGTCAATGCACTTCGGTGACTTCACGTTTCAAACAGACCACAAAGATTACAAATAAAAAAGACCAATAACTATGATAAATTAATTACTGGAGAAAGCAAACGTAAAATAAAAAAACAAAAAAACAAAAAAACAAAGCATAATTTGAAAGATTGACTTCCATGAGGAGATATATTTGGATTGGAAGAAAAATAAAATAATCCATGACTGATTTTATCGTTGAAAAATAAGATAAAAAGATTAGATGCTGAAGCGATTGGATCGAGAGCATTTCTGCTCTGATACCATCTCAAATTTTGATATGTAGATCAAATTCAAGATGGATATCATTGATTAGCAGAAAATATTAGGATTAATCAATGAAAAAATGAAGAAAACATAATCAAATAAACTACATACCAAAATCATAATGGAGACAATGTTTAACGTGGTTCAGCACTAACGCCTACGTCCACAGATGAACCCCGTAGGGTGAATTGTATTATTGATCATCAAAACTTTCTGAGATAATTTTACATTTACATTAGAACTCTTATTTATAGAGTTACCTAACCTAGGAGATAATGCAATATCTCATATTATGTTTGACTTGGTAATTAATAAATATCCAGAAAATTAAATACATAATTATCTAGATTATCCCTGACTTTATCTTCACTGCACGTGCACAAGCTGCACGAACACTTTATCTTCTCTTCATGTGTACGGCTACTTCAGTATCCTATAGGTACACCCTATAATATTCCAAGACAACTGTCCTTCTCGACACCGTATTGCCCTAGTAGATGATATTGGAGCATCATGAGGAATTAGAAAATGATTGCAAGCCATTTATTCTACTTTCTCTGTGTGATTCTTTTTTTGTTTTTTGTGTGTTTGAGTTCTATAATCCTTATCCCTCTTTTTTCCTTTATAGGCTGTCTAAACCCTTGAAATTTATGTGCATTAATTTTTATTGAAACCCTTACGTTTAGAGTAAGTGTATTCAGACGTCTAGTCTCCTCGTGTTCTCCCCGCTTGCTGTTTCATTTCATTTAGCGACCATAGGTGCTATTAGATTACTGTAGATAATCTAAAACTTTTCCTTCTAGACGTAACAGCCTAGTCGCTTGGTGCTGTCTATTCTCCTCTCAGTCTTTCCTTGATCTTTCTACTTTTTGGCATTCAATTATCCTTCTGATTTCCTCTCTTGTGTCTTTTCGTGAACTATGATTCGACCTATATGATGACCAATGCGATAATTCTTTGCATGGAGCTTCTTTTCATCCGTTAGAATTTAACTTGTTAATTTTGAAATCCATCTTACTTTCGCTTATCCCTATAAATGTGATGTCAATTGTGGATTGGCCATATTATAACCTTAATCCTATCAAAAAATAAAAATAAACTATGTTTAAGGTTAGCTTTTCGAGTATATTTCCATGCATTCCCCTTTTTAAATCTCTTTTTATATCATTTCTATGATATTGATCTCAGTTCATCCTTAGTACTCCGGTGGTTTCTTCTTTATCTTCTATCCTTCTCTTTTCTTCATAGCAACTATCCCTTCATTTTTCTTGCTGTGTCCTTTCCTCTCTAATGGGTGATAGTTATAATCTTTATAAACATCTAAGTGGCCGTTCTGTCGCCCAACGTTATGCTAACTATATAAACATAGGTCTTCTACCAACTCCTCCATCTTTAATGAGAGACTATGGCATTAAAGCTAATAGTATACTGGTTCGTATCTTCTCAACTGAGCTTTACTCATCTGACAAAATCAGAGGGGTTTGAAGGAACTTTTGGGGTACTAAAATTGGTTTTCAAATTCGCGAAGTTGATCTGAATTTATTTATTATAACCTTTCACTCTGCTGAATATTTAAAGTGGATAGCGCTGAATGAACCATGGTACCCATATGGTAATGTACTCTCTGCTACTACTGCCTTCCTAGGAATGAGAATATCTACAGATGCAGTAAAAGAGATCCCACTATGGGCAAGTATTTCCAATACCAAATGTGAACTCAGAACTAAAGAAATGCTAAGCTTGATAGAAAGTAGAGTTGGAATTGTCAGTAGAGTTTGTAAAGGAAGTGAATCTTATGATTGTCTCCCAAGAGTGCTGGTTTGGGTTAATATAGAAAAACCTCTAGTGATGAAACTGCTAGTTAAAGTCAACAAATACCCAGCAAGAGAAATCGTCTTTACCTATCACAACCTACCTTCCAAATTCTGCTCTCATTGTTCTAGGTTTAGTCATAAGATTAACCAATGTGCCATTTTGCAAAACCGTCCATTAGAGGACATTTATGATATCACAATGGCTTCTCCTGCTCCGGGGATGATATCTTATGGTTAAACAATACCCCTATCCAAATTTGGAACCCTAAAGATAACACAGATGCCCATGGTAACAATGAATCTGTTGAGAAATTCCTTGCTGCTACGGGAAACAGAGAGACTTTGTATGAATTGTTTAGAGAGGAATACCCTTCAGTCGAGCAGTCCATTGTCAACCCTTCTTCCGGTAATCAATCTTATGTAGTCCTGGGTCCAGTTACTTATGATAAAGATATGCTATTAGCCTCTAGTTCCATTTTGGGGAAAAGAACTTTTCCTTACAATATTCCAGAAAATTTCATCCCTCTGAATAGCTCGAGCTATGACTCGTTTAGACCGGTTAACTCGGAAACTCACCGTGTCATTGATTCCATGGAACCGATTCAACCTAACCTGGAACTAGTGTCTGAATTATTGCAAGATATAGTAAACCCATTTTGCTCTAGAACCGAACCAATGACACCTTTGGTCAATAGGAGGCTCTTTTTCTCTTCTTCTTCCCCTTTTGAAGATGCCGAAAATTGTTTGAATTCACCTTTATCTTCTGATTCAGTTTCATTTGCATTTCATCCATCTCATGATATCCCTAATCAATCTAGTTTGTATTGCATTCCTGCATCATTAGCATCTCCTAAAACTCAACCTAAAACTGCATTTAACTTTCAATTCTTGATTTCCCTTCCCCTTCTTCTTCTGAGGATCTTCGCATTATAGCTACTGATCTCCAAATTGATCAATATGGATCAAATCTAAAGGAACATATGCAGGCAAAAGATGTTATTCTACCAGTCCCTTTCTTATTGGACTCCCCATCTAAGCACAAGGACGAAATTCAGGTATTCCTAAAATCTTATCCTACTTCCTCTCATTTCTGATAATAGTTGCTTGAATTCACATGTTTTTTAGATAATTAATTAGCACCTAATCCTCAAAACCTTTCCTTTCCTTTGAGTAGCAATTTGGTATTTCATACTGCCTGTCCTATTCCCCTTTGCTTGCATAATCTTCTTTCTTGTTTATTTACATTTATTTCATAATTTGCCTTGTTTTTTACTTCAAAATGAAAATTATAGCATGGAATGTGTAGGGATGTGGCAACCCCTTCACACAAAACCACCTAAAACAACTTATTTCAGTTGACAAACCTGAAATTTTGTTTCTCTCTGAAACAAAGTCCCCAAAACATGTTGTTAAACCTCTTCTTAAAGACTATCTTAATATCCATATAGTGGACCCAATAGGATTAGCAGGTGGACTAGCTCTAGCTTGGGTGGATGGCTTTTCTTTTGAAATAGTGAAATGGAATATTAATATGATTAATATCTTAGTTCAAACCAACTCTGAATCAAAGAAATGACTCCTAACTTGTTTTTATGGGAGTCCCTATCCCTCAAATAGGAATATAGCTTGGGATTTCTTAACTGAAATTTCTGAACAAGTGGATAAAGAGTCTATGCCTTGGGTGCTTTTAGGTGATCTAAATATGATTTTTAGTCAAGAAGATAAAATAAGAGGTTTACCTTTCAAAAATTCTGATAGTGCTTATTACAATAATATTATAAATAATTCAGGTCTCTTAGATTTAGGATTTAAAGGCTATGAGTTTACCTGGACTAACCATAGAGAAGGAGTAGCTAATATTCAAGAAAGACTAGATAGAAAAGTTGCTAACACTGAATGGAACTTACAATTCCCTAATGCTGAACTTACACACTTAGTGGCAGTAGGATCAGATCATAGCCCTATAGCTTTAAGATTAGATACTAGTTTCATCAAACTAGAATACACCTTTAAATTTTATGATACTTGGCAAAAAGAATCCTCCTGTGTTTAAACTCTAAAAGATTCCTGGACCTATGAAATTAGTGAAAACCCTACCTCCTCTCTGTTTTTTAATCTCCAAACTCTTAAAACTAACTTAGACTTTTGGAAAAAAATGTCTTTTGACTTCCTTCTAAGCAAATTAAGAGAATCCTAGCCCAAATAGAGTACTTAAATGACACTAGCAATATTTATAAGAAAGAAGACAAAATAAAGGAAAAACTAGTACAGCTGGAACATCTCTATGACTCTCAAGAGGCAATAGCCAAACAACAATCTAGAGACAACATGATCCAACTAGGGGGAAAAATACAAATTTTTTTCATACGAAAACCTTAAAAAGAAGAAAATGGAATAACATAGAGTGTCTGAAAATGAATAATAGTGAAGTTACTTTTAAGAGAACTGAAATTCAAAAAACTCTCTCAGACTTCTTTCTTGATCTTTTCTCTGCTCCCCCTGAACCTTATTTTCATAATCATGCTCTGTTTCATCACATTCAGCCTAGTATTTCCTTAGAAGAGAATAACTCTCTTAGTTATATTCCCTCTGCTGAAGAAATTTGGACAGTGATCAAGAACTTAAAGCCAAATAAGTCTCCAGGACCTGATGGTTTTCCTGCTAGCTTTTTCAAACTGAATTGGGAAACAGTGGGGGATCAAGTCATTGCTGCAATTCAACTGTTCTTCAAAACTGGAAAGCTTCATCCAAAACTTAACAAAACTTTTCTTTTTCTTATCCCCAAAAATAGACATCCCAAAGATCCTAGTAATTTTAGACCATTAGGGCTTTGTAATACAGTTTACAAGATTATAGCCAAAATTCTAGCTAATTGAATGGAACCCTTTCTAAACTCTTTTATTTCTCCATTCCAAGCTGCCTTTCTTTCTAAAAGACAAATTTCTGACAATATAGTTATAGCTTAAGAACTTATTCACTCTTTCAAGAAGAAAAAAGTAAAACATGCTGGTCTAGGTATAAAAATAGACATGTCCAAGGCTTTTGATAGAGTAAACTGTGAATTTTTAATTTCAGCTATGAAGGCTTTTGGATTTTATAACAAATTTTGCAACTTAATCCATCAATGTATTTCCACATCTTCTATTGTTGTCTTACTTAATGGTAGTCCAGGGAACTTCTTTAAACCTTCTAGAGGTCTTAGACAAGGGGATCCTTTATCCCCATACCTTTTCATTATCTAAATGGAAATCTTCTCTAGATTACTTTTATCTAGTGAAGAAGAGAAATTAATAAATGGTATCAAGATAACACCTAAGAATAGCCCAATTTCTCATCTTTTATTTGCGGATGATTGCCCGCTTTTCATTAGAGCTGATCTTAAGGAATGCCATAATGTCTTGCAACTAATTGACATTTTTAGTAAAGCATCAGGGAAAGTAATTAAGTTTGAAAAATCAGGAATATTCTTTAGTAAAAAAGTTCAACCTAAACACCAAAGGATGATAAGCAAACTTCTTAAAATCAAGAAGATTGACCTAAATGACTCTTACTTAGGAACTTCTCTCTTCATAGATAAAGCCAAAATTAAACTTTTTGAAGGAATTATAGAGAAGATGGAGCAAAAAGTTCAAGGTTGGATAGGAAAAACTTTAGCACAAGCTAGTAAAATGGTTCTAAATAAAGCTACTTTAGCAAGTATGGCTAGTTACCAAATGAGTTGTTTCATTCTTCCTAAGAAAATAACTAAGAAAATGGATGCCCTTCAAAGAGATTTCTGGTGGGGCAAAGAAACAAACTATAAAGGTTATTATCCTAGATCTTATTCTTGTCTTTGTAAACCTCTAAGTAAAGGGGGGGTTAGGTTTCAGAGATGCACACAAATTTAATCTTGCTATGATCACTAAACTTGCTTGGAGACTCTTAAATGAGCCTGAAGCTCTATGGGTGTCTCAGCTTAAACCTAGATATTTCAGGAAATCTTCAGCCTTTAAAGCCAAAGTCCATTTTCTTAGTTCTTGGATTTGGAAATGTATAAGTCAAGGTGTCAAGTTAGTAGAACAAAACTCCATCTAGGAAGTGGGAGATGGTACTAAGATTAATATTTGGGAGGATAATTGGATCCCTCAATTGAAAGAGAACCTCAGTAATTTCAAAACTCCAGCTAACTCCTTCTTAGCCCTAGTGAAGGATCTTATTGATCCTATCTCAAAAAAGTGGAACTCTTCCTTAATTCAGGAAGTATTTCCTAGTCATATTGCTAGCCAGATTTGTAATATTAGAATTACCTTAGATAAAAACTTAAATGCCAAATCAGATACCCTCAGATGGCTCCTTACTAACTCAGGAAAATTCACAGTTAAATCCATGTATAATAAGCTAAATGAAAGAACAGTGAATCACTATAATTTAGGAAAATCTGACTCATTCTGGAAAGGTCTGTGGAACTTAAATACTTCTCAAAGAATTAAAATCTTTA
Organism: Papaver atlanticum; assembly: GCA_023531105.1. Classification (NCBI taxonomy): domain Eukaryota; kingdom Viridiplantae; phylum Streptophyta; class Magnoliopsida; order Ranunculales; family Papaveraceae; genus Papaver; species Papaver atlanticum. The sequence goes on along the minus strand of JAJJMB010010574.1, from coordinate 670,619 downwards.
TTTGGAAGTGTTTACAAAATGCAGTTTCTACTAATTTTAGATTATCTAGATTTATGCAGGATGTCTCTCCTAACTACACTTTTGGTTGTGTAGAAAATGAAACCATAAAACATCTCTTATTTCATTGCCCTTATGCCAAAGATGTTTGGGCATCTGAGCCTTCCCCATTAGACATAAATTTTGATACCTCCAAAAAGTTCTTAGACATTTCAAAGATTGGTTAGGAAATGACAACCCAATTGTCCCCCTAGAGATCATCTTGACAAAAGTCTGGTTCATATGGAAAGAAAGATGTAACAGATCTTTTGAAAAGACAGAACAAACTTATTCTCAACTAACTTTAGAAATTCAAAGACATTTGAATCTCTGGTACAAAGATTCTTATCAGAAGAAAGACACTTCAATTAGATCAAAAGAAAAACCCAGATGGATAGCTCCTAGACATGATCAAAAAAAGCTTAACCTAGATGCAACCTGGACTTCAGTAAATAAACCAGCAGGCTTCTCTTTAATCCTCAGAAATGATGCATGGAACTTTGACCAGGGAAGAGCAGGATCCATCTCAGCCACTTCTCCAAAAGAAGCAACAGCATGGGTAGTGGAGGAAGGAATAAAAATTTCAGTGTTGAAGGTGATTACAAGAACCTCTTCGACTATTTGAATGGGAAACCTTCTCAAATCACTTGGAAAAATCAGAAGATAATGGATGAAGTAAAAAGAGATTTTAATCTCTGTCACAACTTTTTGGTTTTTTTTTTATGTTCCTAGATTAGCAAACAATGTTGCCGATATACTGGTTAAAGAGGCTAAACATTATTGTACTTTTGTCAAATGGAGGAATGTCCCTCCATCTTGTATTGTGCAGGCCTTAGAAGTAGATAAATCTAATGTTAGAGTTGAGCCCCTTTCCTCAACATTAGATAGCTCTACTATTATTGATGTAAGGGTTACTAACTCCCCAAGTTAGTCTGTTGGAATGCATTTTAATTTACAAAAATAAAATAAAATAGTTTGTACTTATGAAATGAAAAGTATATCATTTCCATGAGACTGAAATACTCTAAAGCACTTGAGATATACTCATAAGTACTTGAGTTAAAAGGACCATTCGTACATTATGATGAAAAGTATATCATCCTCATGAACTGTAACACTCTAAAGTAAATGAGATAAATTTTCTTTTGTTACGTAATAAGGACACGCCACTTATTACACGAAGCTATTAAGGAAATATATTAAACTTCTTATTGAATTGTTTCCTTATGTAATACCATGCGATGATTGGATCATTACAAATAATAGCCGAGCGAAGTAATGCTCAATCTTTGTTGCTTAATTAGTATAAAGATTAAAAGTTACATGAGCTCTGTAAGAACCAAGAGCTAGTCACACTTTGTTAAGTTTCTATGAAGTATGTGCAGACGGTTATTGAACGAAAACTAACCGTGAGAATGGGAATCACAAAGATTGAAAGAATGCAAAGTGACGGCATCTCTCACAATCAACTCTTTCTAAAGTACCAGAAACACCACCTCCCCTCCCATTATGCTTTTAAAGTAATAAAGCATGTAACTTATTTTACAAAGTCATTCTTTAGTAAAAAGGATTGAGACCATCCTAAGATGCAAATGGTAAACAACCAATTTTTTCAAAAGAAACAAGGTTATATTTGTGGATATATCCATACAAAATGCGGTCCATTCAAGTGATTTATGGATCTGGTGGATAATTCGAAGTGTTGAATTAATTATTGTTCACAAGAAATTATGCGTTTTTGAAACAATTCTAGCACATATTATACAATTTAAGGTCTCACCAACCTTGTTATTGCTAGATATTTTACATCAAAAGGACTTGATGGATATTGCATGTTTAATAAGATCATTGTAGAGCATCATATACCCCATGGTCTCGCAGAGGCTACCATCAAAGGTTATATATGGTGTCTAAGGATAAGTTATGCGTAACAACCTTTCTATAAATACTCGGGGGATATGCAATATTACACGCATATTCACTTATTCGTTTTAGAACCCGTAATTAGTCAACCATTTCTGTGTACCAGTTGGTAACTGGATATAAGCCTGACATTTTTATTCTAACGCATTTTTGGTTGTGTTATATATGTGCCACTACGACTCCACATCGTACTGTAGTTGGTCATCAAAACGATTAAGTAATTAGGTTGGATATGAATTCCCAGCAATTATCCGCATTTTAAAACCTTTGGCAGGCGATCTCTTAACCGCTATATTTTCGGATCGTCACTTTGATGAGACAGTCTTCCCATTGCTAGGGGGAGATACGAAAAAGAATTTTCTAAGGGAACAATAGGAATTGTCGTGGTGTGTTCCCACTCTGTCTCATATTGATTCTTGTACTCCACAAATGTAAATGTGAAGTGAAAAGAATAATCGATTTTCAGAAAGTTCACTGATATCGATAACGTGACAAGATCATACATACCAGCTGCAAATGTTCCTGCAAGGTTAGAAATCCTCAGTATGGGGTACACCATAGACTAAGGTGTTGCAACTACACTTGGTCGAAGTGTAGTTGAGGCCGTGGCTCCATAAAGGAAGATGGAGAGACCACCGGGTTCGATCAATGCTCACCTAGAAAGGAAGCAGGTGAACAAGGCACAACCTAATATATCATTAATTAAATCATCTCATTATATTGTCTCTGATTATGTCCATGAATCAAACTGGAGGACGCTCCGAAGTTTAATGATTCCAGGGAAAAATGAAATCCTAATGGATTATGAGAACACATACGAGTCAATGGAATGATCGTGCGAACATATTAATGATTATTATTTTCATATATAGTTGCTTAAGGAAATTGAACACGATGAGATCGAACCATGCTTCTTATTGTTTAAATATCAATAAAGAACATATCTGGCCTACACAATCCAGGTAAAATTTGATTCATTGACAAATGTATAGGTATTTGGTGTGGTAGTGCTAACCAACCAAGTGTAAATCCTGTGGACATACATGATTATTTGTCACAAAGCGCAGTAAGAATAATGAAGTCGTAAAGTATAAAGACTCGCCTTGTGGCGCGAGGTTTCTCACAATGCACTGGAATTATTCTCTTGTAATGAACGTTATAGTGTTCCGCTACTTAGTTAGCTTGGTAATTTCAAATGGACTTGAAATGCAGCATATGTATGTGATTGCTATGTATCTCTGAAAGAATCAAGAGATAACAGATATTTACAAAAGTACTTGATAGCCTTTTGTTGCCCAAATCAAATGACTCTAAACCACAGAGTGCGTTCACAATTAGATAGAACACCCACTTATACATTGAAGCAATCAGGCGGATGTGGTATACCCGTCTAAGTGGCTATTTGATTTGGAGGGGATAGACAAGTAAGTTATTTTTCCTTGCGTATTCACAAGAAAGTTCCTGATTTGGAATTGTAGCTATTTATGTCGATGGTACGGACATGATGTGTACTCTTGATGTAATAAGAGACCTCAAAAGCTATTTTAATTTAAGATGAAAAATCTGGGGAAAGCTCGACCGAATACTGAGCTTGTGGTATATTATTCCACCAGTTTGCATATGTCTAAAGTTGTCAGGAAATTTAACAAATACATGCATCCTGATAGCACTCCCATGATTAGTCGAGGTTAAAATGTAAGTAAGAGACCATTTCTTCTAAAGGAAGATGACGAAGATGTGTTGGGAGATGAAATTCCCATATCTAAGTACAATAGACGCATTGTTGTACTTAGTATAATAATTTACTCGATTAAATTTTGCATCTTCAGGAAACTTGTTAGCTAGATATAGCTCAGCGCCAACGCAATGTCATTCAAATAGTACAGTGAATGTAATCATGTACCTAAAAGTAACCGTTGACATAAATTTGTTTTATCCCTGCAAAGACATAAAAGGAATGCTAATGAAAGTGTAATCCAAAAGTTGTTGATTATGAAGGAATAATAATCTCTTCTCTAACGAAAGTAATCAGGGGGAGATATGGTAGACTATTTTCTAGGTCATTACCGATATTCAGTTTCGAAAAGTACATGACTAAAGGAACTGTCCAGAACAACTCTGAAAGTAATCAGGGGGAGATGCTGATATTAGGGGGAGGATCCAAGGATATGATGTCGACATATTTTACTTTGAAATTGAAGCTATGTTGTACTCTTTTTCCCTTCGATCGAGAATAGTTTTTTCCAAAGGGTTTTGTTACTCGACAAGGTTTTTAGCGAGACAACACTAAAAACATCAAGTATGTTGAACGTTGAAGACATAAAGATCGCGTTAATATTACTAAAAATATCGGAATCAAAGAAATGAAACGCGATAGTCTATTAAGCAACGTAACTTCCAGAATCAACAACAAGGTCTTATAAACATTCAAGTTACCAAAGTAAAGTGTGATAAACTCCTTTTGACTGCATTAGACTAATGAAAATTTTCTGACATCAGGGGGAGCATCTAATGGTGTGTTGAACTATTTTCCTTCACTGAGGTTTCATTTTCCCATAGGGTTTTGTTACTCGGCAAGGTTTTGAATGAGACAACAACAACACCGGAATGTAATTTCCCAGCTAAGGCTATTATTCCTGCGAGGGTTTTCTGCCTTAGGAGTTGTGAAGCAACTAGTCAACTTCAACGGAGCAAAGCGATCATCTGCAACAGATCACCTTTACTTGCATCTATCACATTGTACTCTTTTCCCTTCGTCAAGGTTTTATCCCACTGGGTTTTCCTTGTCAAAGTTTTGATGAGGCAACGTATATGTATCCACTATGTTCTAAGTTTACTTAATATTGTACTCTTTTTCTTTAGTTCAGGTTTTGTCCCTCGGGGTTAGCCTGACGAAGTTTTAACGAGACAATTAACATAGACTCATCGATCTTTGAAGATCGTATTGCATGTGATGAACTACATGTAAAGTACTACATGTGAAGAGTTGTACCAAGGTTTTATCCCACTGGGTTTCTCCTTGTCAAAGTTTTAATGAGGCAATTGATTTCGGCACAAGTCATCAAGGAGAGAACGACATTTGAAAAACTACATTCAAAGCATTATATGTGAAGCACTATGTATAAAGTTTTGTTATTGAACCGCACAAGGGGGAGTGTTACAGGGCCTATGGCCCATGGATGTGCGGTCCATCTAGTTTACCTTTAAATATATATAAAGGATATTGTATCCATGTAACCCTATTATCCTGATCAATAGAAACCTCTTTTTGTCTCTTTACTTTCTCTTTGTCCCCGCTATTTTAATTTCTATCGGGTATTAAGCATTCTCATTAGATTGTCCATAAAACATAATCATTGACTTAACTGCCAAAAATTGTGATTACCTATTTTTCTTTTCTTTTTTTGGGTGATTATCTAATTTTACTTGACAGTCCAAGATTTACAATGAACTTAATAAGTAAATGACAGGAAGAAAAATACATGCAGCGCATTTATTTATGTATATCCACATATACATCAGCTTGTTGTTGTGATTTTATCTTGGCGATTTCAGTGATTCTACTTGTGATTTTCCGAGTGGACCTTTACTCCTCATGTAAAGCTTGTATTCATCGAATGTCATGGGTTCATACCCCGCAGGCCGATCTGGTGTCACAAGTTCCTTGGCAGGTTCTATCAGTAAATTACCCTTTGGATTGCAGAAAACTGCAAGGGAGACTCGCTCTTTAGCCGAATTAACAATAACCCTGTGCTCGACGCTCTTATATATCGCATTGCTTAACACCTAAACCAAAAACAATCAAAACAGATCCAAGTTAATTATGATGACGAATTAAAATAAAAAATAGACTAGTCAAAATTATAGCACTCGATAATGATCTGATTAATTTTCTCCAGGAAAAAAAATGGTACGTAGCTATCAGATTTAAGAATCCTTAACAAGGGTTTTCATATTGTTGGTACAAAAATTTAAATATAATCTAGTGGGTTTGTTTCTACAAGTACGCAGCTAGTACTACCTAGCCACATGGTGCTCATGGACCACTACTTTTGGACGGTGCTAGTTACAAATTGCCTCCACCTTAATTATAGTATTGAATATAGCCCCCAAAATGGAAGTCAACTACTACCATGCAAGTAGTATATACATATTGTCTTTGTGATGAGGCCAAAACATGTGTATAGGTTCATCTCCCAAGTCCTGATTACGGATACTATAAGAGAAGGTGCACGCGTTTATGGCCAGGCCAAGTAACAGCGAACACAAAGCCAAGTTGCCCGCATCTTCGGATTCATAGAATATACTATATCTATACATACATGAACCTCTTTCTGTATACAGTTGGCAAACTATATATGCTACTAGTCAAGATGCATGGTGTACGTATCTCCTCGTGTTCCTCGTGCAAAAATTGAAAAAGGAAACGAGCAATTAACTACAGTTTTTTAACTGTGCATAATTGTTGAAGATGTGTAAAACCATCAAGACTTTTAGTGAAAAAGTTTGATGAATTATTGATAGAAGATTATTAATTCCAGGACAGATCGAGTATGATGAAACTACGTAGGTTACTCTACACCTACTAGTGATCGAGTTTATTAATTACCTCAATTTGATCGCCGATGTTAATGATGATTGTGCCGGGAACTGGCTTTATAGTAATCCAGTTATCGCCTCTACGAACTTGAAGGCCAGCGACATGTTCGTCGGGGAGCAAAAGTGTCATACCACCAGGATCAGAGTGTGAAGAAAGTCCTAAGGTGAGATCAGGTTGTGGACATTTTGGATAATAATTCACTCGTAGAGTGGCTCCAATATCTTCTCCTCCAAAACTTTCCCATATATTTTCTTCTTTTAATCCTAAGTTTTTCGATAAGACCTTCATGATTTTGCGACTCAGATTCACCAATTGTTTTCCATATTCTTCGGTTTCGTCCCTGCATTATTCCGAAGCTCAAATCCATTAGCAAACAAGTATATATATGCATGGATAATTATGTTAAGATTGATCAGTGTTTAAGTGACCTGAACTCGAAACTCGTCAACACCAAATTCTTTATCGATAAAAATAAAAATATTGATCCTTACCTGCATGAAATAGGTTGAGCAGGCCATTTCTTATGATCCTTGACAGAATTCGGAAGCAAGTGAAGGTAATAATAATCGCTCCAATCAAGAATGGCACCTTTTTGTACCCCTAGACGACTACCATACCCTTCATAAGTTTTTGGAGTGTTTGCATATTCTTGTTTAAGTTCAGCTGGTAAATGAAAGAAACCCCTCCATACTTCACGGGTTCGACGCAAAAGTTCTGGATTAACACCATGGTTAGTAACTTGGAAGAATCCCCACTCTGTACATGCTTCATATATTTGATTCAAAGTCGACGAACGAATATCATTATCATCGGATTCCAAACCGCTTAAATCGATAAGTGGGATTTCTTCATCGCCTAGGTGGGTATCAATTGTAGTCGAAGGTCTCTGTGAAGGTGGTTTGATGTATCTGTCAGGAACCACGGTGGAACCGCTATCCGCCAGCGACTGGACTCGGATTATCGGTTCAGGCCAGTATTCTAGTAATTCACTCATGGTTTTATCTTGGGTTCTCCTGATACTGAGAATTAAATACAGTAGTGGATGAGAACTGATCAGCTCACTTAAGTTTGAACATGAAAATGCAAAGGATAAGAGTGAGATAAAAGGGAGCAAATGGAGTTGAATATAAATAGCTAGTGGATAGCGGTAATGCCTGTTTACTTGTTGAGAAGTGTTTTATGAGATGGACGTGTTTCTTATTGGGTTTATATAGTAGTAGTTGTTGTATTTGGATATAAATAAAAAGGAAGTAGATGTGGAAGAGAAAACATAAAATTCCTTTTAAAAAATATCTTATTATAAATATTAGCCTTTTCATGACTTTGACTTGACAAATGTGCTAATGCATCATTGTCTGTTGAAATGCGAGACAAGGAGATTCAGGAATCACTCAACGTTGTTACAATGATACTATTTTCGGTATTCATAAAACTTCTACATTTTAGACGGGTTAGTTTTTTATTTTTATTTTATTTTATAAGCAAAATCCCAATTAAAAGGCTAGAAGCCCAACATTACTACACAGTATAAGATACTTATCTATATCAGAGTGTGACAATCCAGTAAATCATATGATTATGATAATTTCGACGTGGAATTGGTACACTCTTGTATAACTGTCTTAAGAGTCAGTAATAGCTAAACAGGAGGACGAAAACAATAGGGCTTTTTGTACATTAACCCGTACCGAGCCAAATAACCGACAACTTCACTAATTGTTTTAGGAACAAGGGAAAATTTACAGGCAACAAAAAAAAAAGACTTAAAGACAACAATGATATCCTTAAAAAGAGCGTTAGTAATTAGATGGTTCCCTTTAAAATATCAAACCGAAAATTGTTTCACCAATTCTTTAGCATCAATATCAAACATAACATGAGTTGAATCTATCTAGCCCTTTTAAATAATTTGTTGTATGGTACTTGAGTTCTATAGTGGTAAAATTACTTAAAAACATGTATATGTATAGATATCCTAGAAGGAGGGATACAAAAGCAATATAAGGAGAATAAACAGATCTAACTTAGGAGTCCAGCACTCAAACCAAAATATTTATCACATGCGACCAAGATGACAACACGTGCAAAGCAATCGGGAAGATCAACAATCAAGTTTGAAAGAGGGGACAAGGCACAAAAAGGTGAATAGAGAACCAGAGAAAGGTGGGACTCGATCACTTGGACGCTAACAAGATGAATTTTACATGGAGCTCTAATGAAGATCAAATCGGGAAACACTGAAGAATATCCTGAGGATGGTTCTACCAGAAGTCATGCCACCCTCCTCGATGAAGATACATCAACTAGGGTGCACATGCCTAACATCGTAACTTTAGTTGTATAAGCACTTGCGCCTATATATTCATGGCTAAAGTATTAAGAAAGGGTAAGTTCTTTGAAAGAGATAAAAGTATATTTTGAGATAGAGAGTGTTCTTGAGAAAAATGGAAATAGATTATCCCTTGATCTTTGTTACCCTTTCACTTAAATAAGAATGAGATACTTTCCTACTTTCCACCCATGGACGTATGTAATCAGATCGGACCACGTAAATCCTTAAGTATCGTTACTGTTTATCTTTGGTTCATGTTTGTATTGATCATTTTGGTTATTTGTTTATTAGATGTTGAATGGTGTGAGATGGGTAATTAGAGTTTTAGCTACTGCAAGTTCTATTCAACAACTCATTTGATATCGAGTCTCATTAAAACTAAGTGATGGTACTCGGCCAACTATTGACCATCAAAGACTCCCCAAAGTTACTTTTAGTTTACAAATCTATTATTACATTTAATAAAAAAATAAATCATATTCTCTAATTCCACAACATACTTATATTACTGGATTCCGTAGCAAGTATGTTAAAAATAAATATGATAAATGTAGGTAAAGTTTATTTATTTAGTTTGTATAAAAAAATCGTAACAGGGATACTTATTCTTTTGTACCTGGCTTTTGTCCAATATCATAATTTGGTACTCTAGTAGAACTATTGCTTATTTCGCATCTGCAATACAAAGATGAAATACAAACAAAGTTGATGGTTGAGTGAGACCAGTTTTCTCATCATAAGACATTTTGTAGATCTTCCATAGGTTTTGTGCAAGAAATTATTTTTTCGTTACGACGTCCCCAAGATAAAATAACCGGGAAAATTTCTTCTTCAATCTCTCAAGAATAAGAGATTGAACACTTTCACTCTTTTTAATCTTGCCCAGAATACTAGTCTATTGAATCAGAAAAAATGGAAGAAAGTCTTGTATCTTTTCTGTTCTCGCGACTAGTTTTTTATAGCCTTGTAATTGAATACGAGTTAACGAAAGAATATCTTGGTTTTAATTACTACTATAAAATGTCTTTCAAAAGTCAAAATAATGCTTACATAAACTTTAATAAAATTAATGTAATTAAGTCAAAGAAAATATTTTGAAAATATTTTCAACAATAGCAACAAAATCAATTTCGAATTCAAGCGATACTATATCTTAACACATGAAGGCTCATTTAACTCTTTTTAGGGTTATGAATGTTGTATTTATAACATATATTATGCACATGAGATTCATAGAAACCTTGAAAAATATGGGTCACACATAAACATGTCCCACACCAACCCTAAAGCTATACGCGATTGTAAACAACAAGAAAGCTTGTTGTATAATTTGGATATAAATAAAAGGAATTAGATCGAGGAATCGCTCAACGTTGTTAAAATGACATTATCTCAGAATTTCTTTTTTCTTTATGAAGCATAGAATTTCTACATGTTAGACGGGTTAGCTTTATATTTTTATTTTATAAGCTAAAACCCAAAAGTCTAGAGGCTAAATGTCCAAGATTATTACAGTACATGATACCAATCTAGATCGGTGTACAATCCATTAAATCATATGGTTAATGATAGTTTGTTTTGCGTGGATTTGGTACACCCTTTTATAATTTAGTACCCTCGTAACAATCTTTAATCAACTACCTTAAGAGTCGGTAATAGCTAAACAGGAGGACGAACCCAGTTGAATGGAGTTTTTTATACTTCAACCCATACCAAATGATTGACAACTTCATTAATTGTTCTAGGTATAAGGGAAAATTTACAGGCAATAAAAAAGATTTAAAGACAACAATAGTATCCATTAGTAATTAGATGGTTGCCTTCAAAATATCAACTGAAAATTGTTCCACCATTTCTTTAGCATCAATTTCAAAGGTAACATGAGTTGAATATATCTAGCCTTTTTAAATAAATTGTTGTATGGTACTTGAGTTCTGTAGTGGTAAAATATCTTGCTACACGTATATATATCCTAGAAGGAGGGATACAAAAGCAATTAGATCATATCCCTGAGATTTGAGAATTGAAGGGTTATAATGAGAATAACCAGATCTAACCTACGAGTCCAACACTCCAACCAAGATATTTACCACATGCGACCAAGATGACTGCCACATGGAACAATCGGGAGGATCAGCGGTCAAGTTTGAAAGAAGGGACAAGGAATTTTATGCAGTTGATAAAGGACAAAAAGTTTAACAGAATCAGAGCAAGGAGGGACCAACATAATCGAAATCGCTCCTCGGTCCTACTCGGTTGGGGAGCTTGGATCGAGGACCAATGAGTTCTGACTTGGAAATCGCCAAAACTCGGTCTAATAATCGGAACTTATTTATTAGAGACTTATATATTGTTACTCATGAGTCATGACTTGTACTTAATTAAAATTAAAATTTTAATACTATTATGTAATTAAGTGTGTAACATTGTTTTATTGAACCTGTTTATCATGTTTTTAGAGGTTTTTACATTTGATAACTCCCAACTAAGAGTAATCGTCATGTTCTCTAATCGCAAAATCGACCACCTTAATCGTTAAAATCGGAAATGGCTTGGAATCGGAAATCGAATCGGTCATATAGCGAGTAGCGATTACTAGGAGAGTAATCGTCCTTAGAGAATGATTTTGATTACACTGACAGGACTCGATCACTTGGACACTAACAAGATGAATTGTACATGGAGCCATAATGAGGATCATATCGGGAGATAGTGAAGAATATGTCGAGGATGGTTCTACCAGAATTCATGCCACCCTCATCGATGAAGATACATCAACTAGGATGCACATGCCTAACATCGTAACTTTGGTTGTATCAGTACTTGTGCATATATATTTAGGGCTAAACTATTAAGAAAGGGTAAGTTCTTTGAGAGAGAGAAAAGATTATTGTGAAATTGAGAGTGTTCTTGAGAAAATGAAAATAGTTTATCCCTTGATCTTTGTAACCCTTTCACTTAAATAAGAATAAATACTTTCCATCCATGGTCGTAGGTAATCAGACCGGACCACGTAAATCCTTGAGTATCGTTACTATATATTTTTGATTCATGTTTGTATTGATTATCTTTGGTTATTTGTTTATTGGATGTGGAATTGTATGAGATGGGTAGTTAGAGTTTTAGCTACTGCGAGTTCTATTCAACAACTCATTTGACATCGAGTCTCATTAAAACTAAGTGATGGTACCCATCCAACTATGACCATCACAGACTCCATCTAACAAAATTATTTTTAGTTTACAAATCTATTATTACATTTTTAAAAAATCACACTCCAATTTTTCAACATACTTCTATTACTGGATTCCGTTGCAAGTATGTTAAAAATAAATATGATAAATATAAAAGAAATCAATTTATTTAAAAAAAAAAATCATAACAGGGTTACTTATTCTTTCGTACCTGGCTTTTGTCCAGTACCAGAATTTTGTACACTGTTGGAAGTATTGCTTATTTCGCAACTATGAAACAAATATGAAATGCAAACGAAGGTGATGGTTAACTGACCACCAATTTGCTCAATTTAAGACATTTTATAGATCTTCCATAGGTTTTGTGCAGGCAATTCTTTTTGGTATACGATGTCTCTAAGATTAAACAACCGAGAAAAATTCTTTTTTAATTTCTCAAGAACATAATTATAGAGTGAACACTTTCACTCTTTTTAATCTTGCCCAGAATATTAGTCTTTTGAGAAAAAAATAAATAAAAATCTTGTATCTTTTATGTTCTCGAGACTGGTTTTTTATATCCTTGTAATTGAATAGTTAATGAGAGAATATCTTGGTTTTAATTACTATCATTAAATGCCTTTCAAAAGTCCAAATACTTCCTACATAAACATTAATAAAATTAATGTAATTATGGCTAACAAAATATTTTGAAAATCTTTCAAAAATAGCGAAAAAGACAATTTCGAATTCAAGTGATACTATATCTGAACAAATAAAGGCTCATTTAACTCTTTTTAGGGTTATGAGTGTGGTATTTATAACATATATTATGTACATGAGATTCACAGAGACCCTGAAACACATAGACCACACATAGACATGTCCCAGCTCAATCCTAAAGCTATACAGGGTGGTAAACAACATGAAAGATTGTTGCATGCAGAAAATGAAATATGGATGTAGATAAACTCTTGGTAAACATGTTGGCAATTTCTTACTCAATAGGTATATAACATAGCTCAACAGATGTCGATGTTATTCTTTCTCGTACAAAATAATAGTGGATCTGGATACACTTAGAGCGTTAATGTTGAATAGGATTGATAGCAAGATATGTAGCACTGATGTTCTCGTAGTAAATTATATGAGGCTATGTCAAAAATATACCAAGGTCACATAGCAAGTGCTCAATCCAAATAAGCTCAGCATAGGTAGATGATAAATCTTGGTACTCATATTCAGTGATACCAGTAGAGACAGTTGGTTTCTTTTCAGAGCCCCAAGAGATTAGTCTACGACCTAGAAAATACAATGACCAGTAGTAGACCGTGAAGTATCGATATCACCACCCCAACGCGTCGGAAAAAGTTGTAAGCTGCATACACAAAAAAAAATCTCCAAGAACATATACCATGGCCGAGCATGCCTTTAAGATAACGAAAAATTTGTTTATCAGCCAATAAAATTGGTATAAGAGGGTCTATGCATTAACTGACTTACCTGGTTGACTATATAAGTAATGTCATGTGTTTTCATGGTAAGATATTGTAAGCCATCGACTATACTTCGATACAAAGTGATATCAGTGAACAAGACACCGTTATCATTCAATAGCTTTGATCGAGAGAAACAATAGTTGTGATTGGCTTAAAGTTTGTAAGGTCAACCCAATTTAGAATTTCCAAGGTATATTTAAATGTGACATAGGGATCAGACAAGATGGCCCCATTTCAACATCTTTATTGATTTTGGTTGTGGAGGTTTTCCCACTGATGAGAACAACATCCATGAACTTGATTGTTGGTTTTAAGTGTTCTTCGGGTGAAGTTTTTAATATCATCCACAATTTGAAGATGATATCATTGCCTTTATTGATGATAATGAAGATCGAACATCTAATTGAAAGAATATACTTCTACCTTTTGAGCTCATTCTGGTTTGAAGGTAAATTATAGAAAAAGTGCATTGGTGGTAGAAGATGATGCTCAAAATATTGGTACATATGCTAGAATCTTTGGTTGTGATTTATCATATTTCTCAATGACATATTTGGGTATTCTATAAGGAAGTAAATCTAATGTAGTGGGTGTTTAGGAAGTGATACTTCAAATTTTCAAAAATAATAATTAAACAACTGGTTGTGAAGATATTTTCAAAATTGACTAATGCTCATTCAAGTGTTATTTCTAGTTATCATATGTACTATCTTTTTTTCTTCAACTCCCAAGATATGTTGAAAATCATATGGAAAGAATTATGAGGCATTTTATTTGGGGTACCTCGAATTCTAAGCCTAAGAAGGAATGAGATGGTTTGGATATCGTTTTTTTGCCTAAGGATACAAAAATTGAGACTGATAACTCAAGATGGTAAGTGGATTGGAAAATATAGTGTGGAGGACAAGGCCTATGGAAAAATTTCAATAATCAATATAGTGTTTGGTGGAAATACTAAACCTTTTATCTTTATGTTTCTAAGAATACATCGTGTAGAAGTCTTTGCAATGATATGCTAGATAGTAGAGATCTCGTGGAGAATAACTCAATTATGCATGCATTTTTTAGAAAAATGCTTGGTTAAATGGTCAATTTCTTATGTATTTTTTCTGGATCTTTTCAAGATCTGTAGAAGTAAATATGCTATAGTCCAAAGATGAAAGCACAAAATAGAGAATATATTGACTCGAACTTCAATTATAACATAATTTTGAGAGAATGAGAAGTTGATGACGTTGCTCAACTACTTCTTCTGATTTCTTTTATTAACAACATTGATGAAGATAAAAGAGTTTGGTCTGGAACCAACAATTTTTTCTCTGCTGCAGATTGTTATGAAACTCCTGAGAATGATGGACTAATCTCATTCCCACATAAGAATTATTGGAATCCTAAAATTCCTTTAGGGGTGAATTTCGTGTTTGGATATTATTATAATGGAAACCCAACACTCTATACTTTATTTTAAGGAATGTTATCCAGGTGAATGGGTACTAGCTTAGAAGAAAAAAACTGAATCTACTCAACACTGTTTGTAGGGAAATAAAATTCGGAATTACTTTTTGTCAGCATTGTTGGTATAAATCTGAAATTACTTTATTTCAGCATTCAAGATACAATTGGTTTTTCAAGATTCATTTAGAAAACTTCTATATGAATGGAATAAGAAAAATGCACTAATATGAGAAACATGCTATGGAGTATTATGTTGTTTATAATTTGGTGGGGTGTATGGTTGGAGAAAAAGAATAAATAATTTGCATGGAAATATAATTTGTTAGTTTCTGTTACTGATGGTGTAAGGAGTCTGATGTTCAAGATACTTTTAAGTTCAGATACTTTTAAGCATGGTCTTACACTACTAGGAAGTTATCATTGACAACATGTAGTTGTCTGTATGGCTTGTATTTTTGTTGGTATAAATCTGAAATTACTTCATTTCAGCATTCAAGATGCAATTGGTTTTTCAAGATTCAGTTAGAAAACTTCTATAGGAATGGAATAAGAAAAATGCACTACTATGAGAAGCATGCTATGGAGTATTATGTCGTTTGTAATTTGGTGGGGTGTATGGTTGGAGAAAAAGAACAAACTATTTGCAGGGAAATATAATTCGTTAGTTTCTGTTACTGATGGTGTGAGGAGTCTGATGTTCAACTGGTTTATAAGTTCAGATACTTTTAAGCATGGTCTTACACTACTAGGATGTTATCATTGACAACATGTAGTTGTCTGTATGGCTCGTATTTTTAATGATGTCGCAGGTAATCCAATTCCTCAATGGTGATCCTGTTTTTTTTAATAAGATATTTCTTTTACCGAGTAAACTTTTCTTTTTTTATGTTGTTAATTAATTAGTCATAAAAAAAAATATGAACTCCTTAAATTTATTAATTGTGCAATATTATTAACTATTAGTTGGTTATGAAACAAGTTTTATAATGTCGCACATCCAAACAATTCAATTCTAAATTCTAAAGCGAATTTTACGAAGAATTTTCTTAAACTTTCGTCGTTGATAAAGTCTGGTTGTTAGTTGTAAAAATCGTACTCCATTGGGGTTTGATTCTGCACCTAATTAACTTACAAGAATAACTTAGTTTAAACTATATGTGTTTAGTGGAAGAAGAAAAAATAGTTGGAGTATTAGAGCAAGTTTTATGGTAGAAGAATTTCATCTTCCATGCCACCTCAACATTTGGAATTATTCATGGAAGCTAAAATCTAGTGGTGGAATCGTATAAATGACAGTATATAATAAAAAGTGGACCCACTGATATTCATGTAGAAGAGACGCTGAAGTAGCAAAACCCCCAAGTCTACTTTGCATGTTTTAACTTTAAATTTAAAAGGATTCTACTAATTAAAATTAGTTATTTTTGCCAAATTAAAAAACTGATATGTCTGATCTTCTTGCTATTTTTTGGACGCAATTCCTTTTGGCGTTTGACGCTATTTTGATTAGCGTTTGATGCTATTTTGATTAGCGTTTTTCTGGCTTCAAGCACACTATTCTGAATAGCGTTTGACGCTAATTTGATTACAGTTTTACTTGGATTCCACACACCATTCCACCAAATCATGGAACATGGCTTGGAAATAGTGTAGATGGCACCAACTTGGAAGCCATTATACTTGACATTCCTTTGTTTTTCCACACTTGGAATAGCTTGGATTTCACCATAAGACTCGCTCTTATCCACTATGTTATCTATTTGGAAGGAGAGGAACAATAGGGTGTTCGGCGATCAAGGGTATAAAAGGATTTCAGAAATATTGTTTTTGATTAAGCAGATGGTGATTCTTTGGTGATGTGATAAGGACACTTTTGAATTTATAGACGCTGGTAGTATATGTAAGGATGCATATGAGCCGGTACGGTCCGGGTTTCTTATGAACCCGGTACCTATACCTGGAGTTGTCCGGTACCTCATTTTGAGGACCGGTACCTGTACCTGTATTTGGAGTTGTACATGTACCTGTAAGACCGTTCCGATACAAGACCGGTACCGGGTTTTTACCTGTGTGTCTACAAGGATTGAGAAGGGTATAGTAACAACATTACAACAATTCTTATCCAAATCCAAATCTAAATTCTTATCGACAGAAAGATTACAACGATTCCAAATCCAAGAATAATATAAGAAGAAGTACTAACAATAAGATACACAAAGTGCAGATTTATTTGTAATCAATTTATTCTCTTCTAACAAAGCCATCGATGAAACCCTTAATGAATGATTGTAATTATTTGCAACTGCAACAACCACTATTTGATTTTCATTCTGATTCTGATTATGAATTGGAGTTCGGGTTTGATTTTGGTTCTGAATTGAAGTTTAGGTTTGATTTTGATTCTGAGTAAGGGATTGAATTTGGTTCTGAATTAGGGATTGGATTTGATTACTTGTTCTTACTTGTTGATCATGTTTTTTCTATGCAACTTGAAGAACAATATCAGTAATTGGGCATCTTGGGTATCTGTTGAAGATGACTAACAACAGTTGGGAAAACTATTGAAGTTTTTGTTGGTAAAACCACTGAGAAAGAACTTCCCTCCATCATCCCTCAATCATCATCGGAAACAAAAATAGGATAACCGTTTAGATGATGATGATTTAGATCCATCTACTGCTTTGCGAATAAGAAGTCGATCTTTGAATGATTTCCAATCTTTTTGTTGTTTACTGCTACTATAGCATTGAAGAAGTGAAAAAAATTAAGAAACAGATCGAGGGACTAATTAGTTTTTATATTACAAAACCTAAAAGTGATGGCTAAGATTGATTTTTGAGATTCTAATCAACGGCTCTTATTAACCGGTTCTTTTGGCCCGGTACAGGCCGGTACTCACCCAGCACCAATACCTGTACCGGTCTATACCGGTTCTCATATTTCATTCCCGGTCCCTGTACCGCCTACACCAGTTACGGTTCAGTTCCGGCTCGGGTTTTCCGGTTCTAGTCCGGCACAATGGTTCCAGACCGGTTCTTGTGCAGCCTTAATTATATGAACTGATTGGGAGACAACTTTGAATATGTAATTGTCCACCCTTTTTATTTGTATTGGCCTTGCCTTTTTCTTTTCTTTTTTCGTTAATATATTCTTCCAAGAAAGAAAAAAAAAGTACAACTAAGGATTTCGGCATTTCTCTCCTCGAGTGTATATTCCTTCTGAAAATAAAGGTAACAAATATTTTGATTCTACAGCCACTGGATTGCTCATCTGCATATACTCAACATTTATAGTTCTATAAAAATACCTTTTTTGTCAAAACTTAATTCTAGAATTTCACTAGCTATATCATATCCGAACGAGTGAGTGAGGTCATCACTAGCTATAGGTACAGATTCACTCATTGGTATATACAATACGTCTATGTCAGTGATCCGTACTAATCAATACCAGTAAAAATTACAATTTATATGTCTAAATATGATTTTGTATCTCTCGTTTATCCTGTAAATTTAGTTCTTAATTTACATCTCTAAGGGCAAGATTTTATTACACTTCAGTCAATAGTACAACTGTACAAGGAGGATAAGAATCGATACGAGTTTGTGTTAGCCCGATATGAATGAATTCAAAAAATCCCGCTACATTAAAGACTGTGTCTGTACCTATGGATTCAGAGACATATCCATAACCATGTGAAGAAATGTGCTTTCAGCCATATCCGTAGTTTTTCCCTACTCATTATTTAGATGGAGTTTCGTTGGCTCAAGCCAAATAATGTGATGGTTACATTATATGACTCGGCAAGGTTGCTAAAGGGGAGGTGCATATTTCTATGGCCATTTACCAAATTCAATATGATTGAATTGAAAGGTGGTTGGGACTTGGGAACATGGGTACCTTTTATGGAATTTGATAATCTATGTGACAACCTTAATAATCCAACAACAACAGCAGAAGTAAAAATGTTTCATGATGCGCTAGCACAATGTAAAAAGAAGCGTGCCTAATTAGATTAATATAAGGTCTTGTTAGATTGTGATAATGTGAGCATGTAACATTAAAAAGAACAAGAAACCACCCTCTCTCATGTAAGTATAATTCGGGATTTGAACTTGTAGTATTACTGTACTAATGTTTGTTATTATAGGAAAATCCTCATTACATGATATCTCCGATTTAAATAGGGATCATTATAAGGTTTCTTTGTTGAGTAAGCAGCAGAGATTGACAATGTTACATCATCCTTATAATCTCCATTCTAAGAAATTAAACGATTTTACCAAATCAGTTTGACCTAATCCAAGCTTCTTGATATATCAAGAATTGATTAGGACTGGTTTAAATGGCACTGTTTGTTTTGTTATAATCAAAAACAAATACAGTAACAATATTGCATGAATCAAATGTGTTAGGATCATCAAGTGATTCAGCCATTTCTCGGGGTTTTGTAGAACAATTAAACTACGTAAACTAAGGTCACTTGCTAAATTAAAAAAGATATCTGATTTTGATTTCTGTAAAGCTCTGCATCGGTCTGAAAGGTATGAATCGGTCGGAGTCTTGAACGAAGTTGTTGTAACTGTTGTTGATGTTGTAGTGTTTTTGTAGTACCTGTTCCTGTTGATGTTTCCACCCAAGTTTTTGTTGATGTATTTTCCATTTTTGTTGAAGAACTTGATTTACCGGGAATGATATAATCAACAAACTTCACAAGAACTTGATGGAAATTCCAACTCTAGGTCAGAAACACCTTTTCAAACAAGAAAGCTTACAAGATTTGAACCATGGTAAGAAAATTAAATATCCCAAACAGAGAAAACCTAAAACAAGATCTGAAAAACAAAATCAAACTAGAAATAGAGCTAGATTTAAATAAAACCAATGTTATTGATGAAGAAAGGCATGTAGAGAGGTTGGAAATGATCTGCTCTGCTCAGATCTACTCATAGCATGAGTAAATCTGAGCAGAAAATTTCAAGCGGCTAAGATTTCCTTCAAAGTTTTGGTTTTAGGAGAGGAGAGTGGGTTTCTTTCAGACTTGATCCGAGAAACTATTGTACTAATGTACCCACTGGGAAGTTGACAAACTTAATTATAGGGAATTTTCCTGCGGAAACTTGCTGCTATTTGGTGGTAAACGAAATTGTTTAGTTTCTTTGTAATTTTGTTGGCCAGTTGCAAATGAATCTAGTTGTGTTTCCATCTGAAAATCTCATTTATAAGCATGTTAAACCTCACATGCTCAAACACAACGTTAAATCTATCATGTCCATTTCAAAACATAGCCATTTGGATAATTAAAGGTATTATCACCCAATTTTGCTCAAAAAGAGGTGATTTACATATGCATTCCTTTTTTTTTATATGTAAAAATATTATTTTTACTTCTCACATTTAATCAGCGGGTTCTCTTACATCTTTTAGTTTATACTTGATGTTGAGTATGATCTTCTTGATAACCTCGGAATACATTCCTACCGCATTTTCTGTTATGCTATGTCTTCTATTAACTCATCTATCTTCTAATTTCCAGAATTTTTTATTAAACAACTTAACATCTATGTTCTCTGATACCATGATTATAGAACAAATTCCAATTGGTCAGTTGGTCTTGTCAAAAAGAAAACATTATTGTATTGTTTATCACACTTTATCATTTATATTGATGGTGAAAAGATTTTTGTCTAGGTTTCTGAAGTGACTCTTTAACAAAATATATTATAGAGATAATAATGTTATAATCTCTCTCCTCACTCTTATTCTTTTTTTTCCTTTCTTCGACAAAGCCATCATTAACAATTAATCCTTCTCTGCTTGGATCTGCTCAACTTTAGACCGGATTTTAGCATATGTTTTCAAAATTTCTTGCTTTATAGGTTAGTTAGTAGTTGTAGCTTAGTTGTAATTATGTTTTCTACTTATCATACACCATTATGGTGGTTTTATTTACTCTTTTGAGGTTTATCTTCGCTTTAATGGTGGTTCTTGGTTATTGGGTTGGGTATTAAGATCAATAGTGATGCTCTCCAACGACGAAATCTTCATCTTTATTGTCTCCGGCGACGAAATCTTCATCATCAACTTATCCGGCGAAAGAATCTTCATCTGTGATTTATTTGACGACGGAAGCTTCATCACTAGTTACAAGAAATTTGAGCAAATCGCTCCTACTTTGGGAGTACATCTTTCTAAAGAAGAATAACAAACTAAATGGCTGGAATTTGAAAACCATTCTTCCTCTGATCTGATCTTATTCGTATTTGTATTCGTCTTACTCCAATAATCCTTCTCTTTCTCTTGTTGGATTCTCGGTATTGTACTTTTATGATATTTTCTTGTTACTTTCTAGTCTCTTATTTTCGATCTTAAACTCATTGTAACCTTAAATTTTTATTAACGTAAAAGGTTTCTTATTTGCCAAAAATAAAATAAAAATAAAAAGATAAAAATAGTTTGAAACAAGTATACATATTTCCTTTTAACATAAGTGACGTGTTTTTAGAAAGAGCCGTGTTCCAAAAATTGCAATGTATGATGACATGTCGTAAATGTGTAACAGTGTGGCATAATCTCAAATAAGAACAATTGTTGTCCGGCCGCATCCGCATAACCACCATACAGGATTCCCCTCACACAAGCCAGAACCAACCATTTTTTTTTTTTGCACAAAATTGGTCAATTAACCCAATAACGACAATTCCTGGGTGAAAAAGACATGTAAAATTTGATACTGTTTAAATGGACGAGAATGTAAAAATAGCCAGGATGTAAACAGTTTCATCCTACCCATTTTCAAATATTTTTTATTATTTTTAATTTACATCAGGATGCATCCAGTTTCAACCTTGCTATTTTATAAGTTTAAGCCAGGATGAATCCAGATTCATTCTTGCTATTTTTATGGTGTCCATTTCACCCATACTAATTTTTACTCGTCCATTAGAACCATGTTTTAAAAATATTTGGGCAACTGACCAAATTTCTCTCTTTTTTTGTGGAAGACGGTGATTAGCATTCTCATTGGATAACTACTGGTGTAGATGTAATCATGTAGCAAGTGTGAAATGTGAATGCACACTCTGCATCTTGGTATAACCCACACAATGCTAATTTCTCTTCTTTAAATTATATTAGCACAATCGTCAAACCCACACAATGTTGATTTCTCTTCCTTAAAATTTGTATATAATCTTGTTAGTTTATAAGGGTCTTTTTGCTTTAAATTGATGTACATGATTATTAGTTGATATATCCGATTAAAGAAGCTTACATACGAGGAAGGATCCCTTCACATTATTATTATCACACTATCTCACACGTTGGATGTTATTTTTGTGAATAAAAACCAAACCGTAACGAATTTGAAGCTAATATTTTGAGGATATGTTCCTCTTACCAATTTCTACATGCCTACCAAAAATGAGCTCATTCCGAAATATAAAACCTCACGATCTACCGGTCTTAATTTCGACGGCCAGAAATCCGCAGATTATCAACGACTTATTTTCAAAGTAGTAGATCATGGTTTATACGTCTCGGAATACGCTCATTTTCGGTAGGAAAGTAAAATTATGTAATAGTAACACATCCCAAAAAAATTTAGCTTCAAATCCATTATGGTTTGGTTTTAATTCGCAAACATGACGTCCAACATGTGAGATAGTGTGATAATAAAAGTGTGAGGGGATCCCTCCTCCTTACATAATTAGTTGTAGTTAATTAATTTCGACTCTAAGCAGATCTTAACGGTAAAATTATTCACTTTTAGGAGAGATCTGAGCACGTTTTGTTGGACCATTTTGGGATGGATCTTCTTGCCCCTCCCACCCCCACAAAAATTTAATAATGATGCCTTTTCTTTTGAAGCATCTCCATCTCGAAGCTTAGTGCTTGTGAATGGGTTACTGTACAGAATATACCAACTAATCCCTTGACTAACTGTTTGGACACAAACAACACTTACAAAAAGTACACGATTTGATTTTCCATGTTTGAGTATCAAATGGTTACGTTTTCTAATTTCTATATCTACTCCAATCAATAATGCAGATGTAAAAAGCACAACGTGCTCAAAATGAGAAAAAACAAAACAAAACAAAGATAGTAGATTAAACATATTAACAGCTTCCAAAGGAAAATGACTGCAAATTAGTGGACTGGATGTCGGCTGTCGCCTGATACGACAAACCTGATAACGACCATGCTTTCGGAAAGCTGGAAACCTTGAACAGGCCAACGATATATATCAGTTATTGGTTCACCAGCACCTATCCCCCAAGTCCATTTCTACATATTTTTCTTGTGATCTAATTATATAGTGCGATTGATCTTCAGAGAAAAAAAGATCAAAGCTAGACAATATTGATAGGAGTCCAAAGCTGATCCGTTTAGGATGTCGACATTTGACAGCGAACGACACACGTTTTTGGTGTTTAGTGATGGAGCTAGATAAATGAAGATCGAGTCCAGCGGATATCTGTCCATTCAGCGGATCCTAGGGGCTGATACCGCCGACTGCCGACCACATATTTATGTTTTATGCCCGTCCCTCCATTGCATTTCACTGACTTAGACGTATACCTATTAGTCCATTACACGTTACGAACAGTGCGTAACCGATGACGCAAATTATGTTCTTCTTCTTTTTTCAGATTCTTTTTTGATGAATTGATTTTATTTATTACTTTACAGGCGCTTATTTTCCGGGCTTGCTCATACTTTATTAAAGCCTTTAAAATTAGTTCCAGTAGATCCTAGCAAGCCTAAAGTACTTTTATTTTTCATGTATGGTAATGGCTCAACTTATATTGAACCTAAGAAAACTCAATGGAATTTCTTATCTGAACTCAGTAAGGATGTTCAACTACCCTGGTTAGTACTAGGTGGTTTGAATTTTCACTTAGAAATAATAATAAGATAGATGGGTTCAAAATAGAGTTAATGATGCAGGATTGATGGATATCGGTTATGAAGGAAAGGATTATATTTGGACTAGTAATTCTTATGCGATTGGGACTAGAAGAGCTAAACTGGATATGACCCTTAGTAATAATGACTGGACTTTTTAGATTTTTCCTCTGCTAAACTTTTGCATTCGAATTTTATTGCTTCTGATCATTGTCCTGTTTTGCTTAGAACTAACTGATCCCATCCTTAAGCATCTATGGAGACCCTTCAAGTTTTTCATAACCTGGACAGGACACAATAATTTTAAAGAGAAACTTGAAGTATCCTGGAATTTAGATATTCAAGGAAGCCATGCTTATATGTTGAATCAGAAGCAACATAGTGCTAGACTAACTTTATCTCAGTGGAATATGATGGAGTGTGGTGACATACAAAAGAGTATCAATAACTTGCAAAATATGTTAAGAGTCTCCCCAAAATGAGCCTAATTTTGATGTTCAGCATGCTAGAGATATATCTATTGTCAGTGAGTTGGAGAATTAGTATAAAATTCAACATGAGTTCTAGAGAGATAAATCTGTTTTTGAAACGAACAACAATACTAGATATTTTCATTATATGGTTACCAAAAGAATGCATACTAATAATATTAGTGTTCCCTGTGATTATGTTGGTAATTGGTATATGGATAGGAATGATATTAGTAATCTTCTTACTAGTCATTTTAGTGCAGTTTCTAGTACTTTTAATCATGTTTTAACTAACCAACTTGCATTAACCCAGTTGGCCAGGGGTTGGGCTCCCAACCTACAGGTTGCGGGTTCAATTCCCGTGTTGATCGTGTAAAAAAAAAATATGTTTTAACTGATGATGATTTTGATGCTATTCCTTGTATCCTTTCTGAAGCTGATAATGCCATGTTGCATGATGTGCCTAATGATCTTGAAATTGAAAATGTTGTTAAAAACATGCCTGCATGGAGTTCTCCTGGTCCAGATGGATTTCAAGCAGGTTTTTATCAAACTTGGTGGCATCTAGTTGGTAAGGATGTTATTGATGTTATTAAAAGATTTTTTTCAAAGTGGTCATATTCCAGGGTATCTTAATAATACTTATATCTTACTTATTCCTAAGTGTAAAAGTCCCAAAATGCCATCTGATTTTAGGCCAATTGGCCTATGTAATGCTTCATATAAGATTATGTCAAAAAAATTAGCTAATAGAGTCAGACCTTTACTTAAGAAGCTGATTTCTCCTTATCAGGATGCATTTGTACCAGGGAGAGAATTTCATGACAATATTATTATTGCTCATTCAATGAAACAAAAAGGAAGGTTTCTATGGTACAATGGCTCTTAAACTTGATCTGTCAAAAGCTTTTGACAGATCGGAATGGAATTTTCTCAATAATGTCTTAAGTAAAGATTTCTGTAATCTTGTAATGCAACGTGTTACTACTACCAGTATTAGTGTGCTGCTTAATGGCTCTCCCTGTGACCAATTTGAACCAACTAAAGGTATTAGACAAGGGTATCCTTTATCCCCTTATCGTTTTATTCTTGCAATCGAATATCTTTCTAGGTCTCTGTTACTTGCTGAAACTAACAAAACTATTGTTGGTGTCAAAGCTTCTAGTAGAGCTCCTCCCATCTCTCATTTGCTTTTTGCAGATGATATTCTAATTTTTGGTCAAGCTAATATGCAACATATTGATAATATATTACATATTTTGCAAGAATTTGGAAAACTATCTGGACAAATACTCAATTTTGATAAGTCTTGTGTGTACTTTAGTAAAAATCTCAGTCCTGGTGCCTATGAAACTCTTGCTAAAGCCCTTAATATGTCCATAATCGTTGATTCAGAGAAATATTTAGGTGCTCCTCTGTTATTAGGTCATTCTAAGTTAAAATCTTTTGATCCAATAGTGCAATCCTTTGAAGCCACGCTTTAAAAATTATGTCAGTATTACCCTTAACCAAGATGGAGATCAATTATAATTAAATCAGTTTTGAACCTTACCTACTTATCAAATGGGTTGTTTTAAAATACCTACTACTCTAATTAGTAAGCTTGGTTCTTTACAAAGAAGCTTTTGGTGGGGGCACAAGATTAGTAAAGATATAAAATTCATTGCTTGGGATAGCATTAATAAGTCTACGGATTTAGGAGGGCTAGGATTTGGGTACTTATAAACTTTTCACATTGCACTTATATGTAAACTGGTCTGGAAAATTATTACTGAGCAGGATGAATTGTGGGTGCGGATTTTAAGTGCTAAGTATTTTAAAAACTGCAGTATTCTTCATTTGCAGAAACTTAATGAGAATAGTTCATGAATTTGGAAAGGAATCTATATGTTTATAAATATCATTAAGGAAAATAGTTTTGGGGCTATTAGGTGTGGAACTAAAACTAAAATATGGCTTGCTTGTCGGGTCATTTTCTTAGATAATCCTCTACTCCAGCTGAAGGAATAGTGAATATTGTGTCTTATATTTATGTTTCTGATGATCTTTTTACTGATGGTACTAGGATCTGGAATGTTCACTTGATTCACAATTTGTTCTCTCCTGATTGTGCTAGTAAAATTTTAGCAATGAATGTACTTGTAACTGGAAATGGTACTCTCATTTGGTTGCCAGATAGGAAAGATCAATTCTCTGTTAAGAGTGTGTATAATGTTTTGTCTAGAATGCTTAACTCTTCTGCAGGTACTCACTTTGTTCCTGCTCATGTATGGAAATCACTTTGGAATTACCTCACAAAGTTAAATTGTTTATCTGGAAATGCATCAAGGATATAGTCCCAACTAGAGATAAACTTTCAAGATACAGAAATGATATTGAGTTGCATTGTAGCTTTTGCAATCATCCTACTGAGTCCGGTGATCACTTATTTTTGAATTGCTCTTATGCTAGATCTTTATGGTTGGTTGATAACATCAATGTAAGTACTATTTTTAACTCAACATGGCTATTTTAGAAACTGGGTTATGGTTTTGTTTTCTGCATGAACCAACTTGACTTTTGGTTCAGGTATAACTAGGCAAGACATTAATAAGTTACTTATGGTCACAGCCTGGACCATTTGGAAGGATAAATGTTCCAAGGTCTTTCAAAATATTAATCCTAATAAAGCATTGTCTTTAGATAGTATCAATAAACTTGCAGTTTGTGATGCTCACCATCCTAATCATAGTAATGTTTCTTTGCAGCTTCAAAGATGGAAACCTCCAGATAATGATTATTTGAAAATCAATTTTGATGCATCTTTTATGCAGGTAAACTTACAAGGGGGTATATGACTAATTGTGAGGGATTTTGCAGGTACCTGCATTGGTGCTCAGGGAGAGTACTTTGATGGAGGAATGAAAGAAGGCATTGAAGTTCAGGAGCTAGAGTGCAAGGCTATGATAGCAACAGTTACTTTTGCAATCACAATGAACTTTAGGAAAGTTGTTTTTGAGCTAGATAGTGAAGTCCTAATAAAATCAATCAATGAACCAAATTACTATGTTCATTGGATGAGTTAGTCGTTAATTCTAGACATTAAGTCTCTTTTGAGTAAATTTGATGATAGGCGGTGTATCTCAATTAAGTTGATAAGTTAGCAAAAAAATCAAGAAGGGCTATTTTGCGTTTCCTCCCCTCTCAAGATCGCTAATTAGCGTTTCCTCCCCAAATACATTAAAATTAGTGTTTCCTCCCGTCGTTAGTTTTTCCATCCATTCCTCGGTTAGATGAGTCAGCACATGTGCACGCGTGGCCTAGATTGTACACGTGTTTCATGAACTACCAAAATTACCCTCCTGTGCTCACGTAGGTTAAATGCCTAATCTTACCTTCTTCCCTTTTAAAATTTAGAATTTTTTTTATGTAAACCTACTGTAATCGATCGATTATCACCTCCCAATAAATCCAAACCTATCTATTCAGAAATGAATCTAATTAAATCAATCTTCAAATTGATTATCATGAGCCATACTAGAATGTGTTAGGAAACGAGGATTTTGTTGATTTAGAAATTACATAGAAGATTTGCAGGGAAGGAGGCATAAAGGGAACAAAACAACACCATTAAACCCATTTCTTAGAGTACCTGTTTGACACCTACAATGTGTTCGACAAAATTCCAATATGTAGAGAGTTGGGTACTGTTGTTTTGATGATAATTTGGTGATTTACTGAAACTTCATTAATCATCACCATTCATCCACTCTTTCAACGGCACCAACATCCACTTTTTCAATGGCAAAAGACTTCATCTTCTTAACTGATTTCTCGTACTCAAACTTTGTTCATCTTCCATTCCGACACAAACCCAAAATTCCTAATCACTCTAGGACTCTCAAAGATCCCAAAACATGCAATAATTTTCGAAATCTACTACCAACATCAACAGTAGTAGTTCAAATTCAGTTTTAATCAAATAGGGAAATCGAAAGTGAAACTGGTGATGTTAATCAAATAGGGAAATCAAAAGTGAAACTGGTGATGAGATTGGAACTACTACTATGGTGTAAGTGTAAGAAATTGTGTTATGAACCATTGATACGATGGATTTGATCAGGATTCGAGAGACTTTTTTGTTAGAAATTTTAGTGTACTTTGAACGAAGGGGAATAAGACGAAGGAGTGAGAAGAGATATGATAGAGATTATTTAAAAAAAGAGAGGATATTTTGGGTAATTCGAGTAACACGTGTCTGGTTTTGTCACGTGTACATTTCTGCTGACTCAGCTAACAGAGCAATGGATGGAAAAACTAACGATGGGAGGAAACACTAATTTCACCTCGTTTAATTGGGGGTCCCAAAAAACAATTTGGGGCCTGACCAATTTATACTCACACCATAAATCATACGGGGTTTCCAAAATTCAGTGAAAGGTCTATTTTTCCTTTTCCTAATAATAAAAACTAAAAACCTATTAACCCTAAGCCCCAATTCATTTTCATTTCTAAACCCAAAAAAGAATCAGTTCCATCTTCTTTCTCGCCTCTCCATCGCGACTCCATTAATGACTCCAAGATTATTTATTTTTCTTCACCTGATTAGAATTTTTTTTTCTTCACCCGATTAGAAAGTAAGTGAACTAAAACTTACTAATCTACTTCCTATTTGCGTTTAATTTGATGTTTTGTTTGTAAAATTTGGTTTCTAACTGAAAAATAGTAGTTAAAGAATAAGGGTCGTCAACCTCGATAGTTATATATACCCTAACGATTTTTCATCTGCATGTTACTTGTATGAAAAATCCTTGATGTCTAAGGCGTAGGAGATAACGACCCTTTTTCTGGGTTTTAAGATTTTTTGCCCAGATTTGTATGAAAAGTCGTCATGGTATTGAAGTGTTTCAATGACGACTCTAAACAGTCGTTACTGTTTCAAAAACAACCCTTAAGAGTCGTTATTGTTTTAATGACGACTCTAAAGAGTCGTTAATGTTTCAATGACAACTCTAAAGAGTCGTTGTTGCTTATAAAAGAGTCGTTATCTTCTTCGAAGAGTCTTAATGGTGGAAATACATTAAAGGGTCGTCATGGTCGTATTCAATAATATTACGACCCTTTAATGTATTTCCGTCATTAATGACTCTTCGAAGAAGATAACGACTCTTTTATAAGTAATAACGACTGTTTAGAGTCGTCATTGAAACATTAACGACTGTTTAGAGTCGTCATTGAAACAATAACGACTCTTGAGGGTCGGTTTTGAAACAGTAACGACTGTTTATAGTCGTCATTGAAACACTTCAATACCATGACGACTTTTCATACAAATCTTTGCAAAATAAATTTTTTTTAAAAAAAGAAAAAAAAAAGAAAAAGAAAATTGCAAATAAAAAATTTGAAAAAAAAGGTTAAAATCAAATTAAGTAAGATTAATACTAATTAAATAAGATTATCACTAATTAAATAAGAGCAGATTAGCCATTACCTAAAATATTTTGATAAGGGGTTATTGAAATTAGGTTTTGGTGACCTTTTTTGTCTTCTATTGTGAGGCCCCTAATTGTTTTGGGGCCCCAATTAAACTACTTCATTTTAATGTATTTGGGGAGGAAACGCTAATTAACGATCTTTGGAGGGGAGGAAACGCAAAATAGCCCAATCAAGAACTATGAAATCCAATTTTATTTTTCAATCTGATCTTCCTCAAGATATCCGGGAATGGATTGATCATGATCTCTCTGTAATCTCTTATCGATAATCAATAAATTATTTTTGCATCAAAAAAAAAAAAAACCTTTAAAATTTCGTGGACTCGATCTTCTATAATTTTGGGTCACTTTAAAGCTTGTTAGTTCTGAGAGGCGGGGTCAAACAGGTTGGAAGCAAACTGAGTTATCCAATTCCATGGCATTTGGGGAAACAGAAAAATGACAGATCTTTTGTGACGGTCGTATGTCAAATTTTGGTTACTTGGGAAACTATCATAACATGTACTAGTTGGGGTGAAGTTTTTTTTCTTTTTCTTTTTTGAGCATTGGGGTGAAGTTTTTTTTCTTTTTCTTTTTCTTTTTTGAGCATTGTACCTCTTTTTCCTTAAGGCCAAGCACTATGGTGTTTTTTTTCCCTTCTCTATCCCCTAAAATAGGGAATAGAATTTTTTTGAGAAATCCATCCACTGTGATCTCCCATATCCATTTAATGTAGGGATATTCCTTCCCTATATTTAGAAGTGGATCAGATCTGATCCACCTAGTAGGGAAGGGAAATCACACGGATACTTACTTTCCGTTTAAAAGCTATTTTACGTAAACTCCGTTTCCATGTGATTTTCAACGGATACTTGGTTTCCGTTTGAGAATTTTTAGTTTTATCCTATTTCTCATTTTTAACTCTTATTTCTACTAAACTCTTTATTTCTTATTATATCTCCAAATTTTTTTACCCATAAATAATAATTATCTAAACCCGTGGAAATAAAATTTGGAAAAAAAAAAATGGAAACTGAGTTTCCGTTTGACACTATTTACACGGACACTAGGAAAGAGTAAAAGCAGACCATATAGAGATTGCCTTGTGACCCACTTTCCTACAATTAGGGGATAGGGAAGGGATATCATATCCCTTTACCATAGTGCTTGGCTTTAATATCCTAGCATTTTTAGGGACCACTCAAAAGGAATTAGGGGCCAACAATAAGACAAAATAGGGTCACCCAAACCTAAATTGAAGCTAGCCCTTATCTCGCGTATTTCGTAATGGCAAAATTGCCCTTCCACAATCGGTAGTAAATTGACATACTTTAACCTCCGAATATATTCAGTTTTCAAATTTTAGTACTACCATAATCGGTAGTAAATTTAATTTCCGAATGTATATTGGCCCCAAAATGAGATTTTGCCAAAATCCTATAATTTTCGAACTTTGGTACTACCATAATCGGTGGTGAATTGTGTTCATTTAACCTCCGAATAT
Source organism: Papaver atlanticum (assembly GCA_023531105.1). NCBI lineage: Eukaryota > Viridiplantae > Streptophyta > Magnoliopsida > Ranunculales > Papaveraceae > Papaver > Papaver atlanticum. The sequence goes on along the minus strand of JAJJMB010010574.1, from coordinate 639,264 downwards.
ATTTAGTTTTCAAATTTTAGTACTACCATAATCGGTAGTAAATTTAACTTCCGAATGTGTATTGGCCCCAAAATGAGATTTTGCCAAAATCCTATAATTTTCGAACGTACTACCATAATCGGTAGTAAATTGTGTTACTTTAACCTCCGAATGTATTCAATTTTCGAATTTTGGTACTACCATAATCGGTAATAAATTGTGTTACTTTAACCTCCGAATGTATTCAATTTTCGAATTTTGGTACTACCATAATCGGTAGTAAATTGTGTTAATTTTAACTTCCGAATATATAATGTCCCCAAAATGAGAATTTTCCAAAATCCTTTAATTTTCGATTTTTGGTACTACCATAATCGGTAGTAAATTGTGTAAATTTAACTTCTGAATGTGTAGTGGCCCCAAAATGAGATTTTGCCAAAATCCTTTAATTTTTGAACTTTGGTACTACCATAATCGGTAGTAAATTTTGTTAATAAGTGATACTCATTATCTACCAATTGTGTTCATGGCCCCAAATTCAAATTTTCAAAACTTAAAGAAATCAGAATTTTCTACTTTCACAATCGGTAGTTAATGGTGTTCATTATCTACCGATTGTGCTTAATTTTTAGTGTAGAAAAATTGAATTTTTTGAATCAAGAATAATCGGTAGATAACAATCAATTTACCTACCGATTATGGTTGATGTTCTTCATTTATAGTAGCAGAAACATAATCGGTAGGTAAAATAGATTTTTATCTACCGATTATGTTTCTGCTGCTGCAAATCCTAGAAAAATTTCGGATCCATTTTTTGATTTCAAGCAATCAAATTATAATTTTGGATCACAACTACTATCATCTATCCGTTTTGTTTGTTTAACTCGGTTTTTTTTTTTTTTTGATGTTCTAAGTTTCAACTTTAAGGTTAATGAATTTTGGGTTTTAAATTTACACAATCAATCATAAAATTCGTTTGATCGACAATGTTTGGTTTAAATCAAAATTAAAACGATGAATTTTTTTTTCAATGGGTAGAAAAGAGAAGAAGAAGAGGAATGATATGATTATGAAAATAAAGGATATAGGTTTAAATTTAGTATAAAGGTGAAGGACAATATAGACAATTTCTGTTTTTAAGACACCCCATAGCCACCTTCAATGGATGGGAATAAAAAGATGACCCCTAATTCCTTTCGGGTGGCCCCTAAAAATGCTAGGTTTAATATAACCAACTTTTTTTCAAAAGTAACATAAATTGGGGAAGGATCTGTTGAGGATTGAATGGCTTCATCTAACACTTCATCACCATCTGATCAAAGCTGCTACTTACCCCAAGATCTATACAAAACAAAACACCTTCAACTATGGGATTGTACACCCCAAGCAAATGGGGTACCATAACAATTACCAAAGTAGTAACTTCTCAAGGTGAATCACAACCACAACATTTCTAATAACACTGACACACAAAATTTAAGAAATGTTGAATGGACCTCAGATCTGCTTTCAACAAATGGGGTACCACAACAATTACCAAAGTAGTAACTTCTCAAGGTGAATCACAACCACAACATTTCTAACAACACTGCCACAAAATTTAAGAAATGTTGAATGGACCTCAGCTCTGTTTTCAACATACACCTCCGAACAACAAGTGTTTGCAGAACCTTAAGAATTGCCTTCAATTTCCCTAGTTCATTCTAGGTTTTTCGACAAACCTTAAAAGCCACTATGCTGTATCCACCCAACCCTACCAATGCAGTCTGCTCAAAAGTTTGGCATAAGCTTAAAAATCAATTCTATGGCAACCGTAAATACTTATTATTAAAAACGATGAATGAAAATAAAAATAAAAATAAATCAAACGCATTGAATAAAGAAAACACAAAAGCCACTTGTTACGATTTCAATTCCAAGGGCAGAGCAAGGGTAGTGTATTATTTTCTACATTAATAATCTCACTTTCAGGGTCTACGGATTATTAACTATAGCATTCCAACCTATGCCAACAGTACTGAGCTAGGGCTCCTCATTACTCTCCATAACTTAATACATTGTCCACTTGAATGATTATAAGCAATCCATTCTATGTCTACTGAGCCAGCCGTCCTCGTTTAGGACATCTTTCGTAGCAGAGCAATTCAGTTCCACGGACACGAATAATGAATCACAAGAAACTAGCAATGTGTAAGAGCTTCTGAATTCTGACTACTAATAAGAATTAAAAGCTAGAATTACCTTTTAGTAACCCTTCATCACTTGTGGTCCTATACCTTCAACAATTCCCCTTGGAACCTGCCAGGAGTTCTTCACCAACAACCATGATTTCGGTATGTTTTAGTGGGGGTGCCCCACCGAGCCAAGAACCTACCTTCAAATGTATTAATGAATATGATCAACAGAAAAATAAAAATAAAACATTACGAGAATAAAAAGGAAAAGGGCAACATGGAACAGAATAAAATAACAAGCTAACCCTAGGGATGATTCAAATGTTTACAATATTTGCAATACTAAACTAAAAAGTCTGTTGATACGCAAAAGACAGGTTACTAACACGGCTCATTCCAGCCTGTAATGTTTTAGTAACTATATTACTCATGTTATTAGCTGACAATAGATGGCTCTTATGATGCTTCTTACAAAAATATCTCTGAAGTTCCAGTTGTGAATTTTATGGTAGACAGGCTTCTTACCCAACATATGCAGTGGCCATAAAACTGCAAGCTGTAATCTTTCCTCACAGTAAGTACAACACTAAGGTAAAAATTGGATGTGACTTCTAAGTTTTTTGTAAGAAACTAACCATGCAAATCGAAATTAAGTCGATTGATGCAGTTAACTTGGAACAAAGTGCTACTACATAACTCAATTACATCAGCCTGTTCTGTAATAGAACCGCAAACTAGAAGAGGCTAGTGGTACGGAATAATACCAACTTTTCCAGTCCAATTTCTATGATAGAACAGGTACATACTTCTGTCACCAATTTTCCTTGATAAGTTGCACTGCACTAAATATTCATAAGAAGAGAACAATCTAAGGTTCAAACAAATATTCATAAGAAGAGAAACAATCTAAGGTTCAAACCTTATACGTTCGCTTTTTCTCCATGTACATTAAACTAAACTTCCGTCTTCGAATTCTACTGCGGTGATAAATTGAAGGGCAATAGAAGAACCTTCGAAGAACAAACTTATACCTTGAACGCAGATATTTGTAGAAGTAACTGGTGGAGCTAGAGACTCATTGTTTCCGGAATTTTTCTTTTTTGATCGTTAAATTATGGTGTAAACGAGTTTCGACCTCAGATTGTGGGTATCACCACCCAACAAATTTACCACCCAGAATTATGAATGTCAAAAAGGCAATTATGATTGGAAAACAGTAACTGTCACTGTTCTTACTTATAAGCTATGACAACTAAAATACCACTCAATTTACACGTCTAATTGTTTAATTGAAACAGAAGGAGCCCTAGTTTTTATTTGATTCAGTAATCAAAATTGGCCTCCTACATTATATTAAAAAGCAAACCAAAGGAAACTAAAACTTTCTAGTAATCCTAACCTGTAAAGACCAATAATTTTGGTTAACTATGGGAACGCAACATAAATCGATGAGATGAAAGCCAATACTAATATCAAATACCAGGAAATCCAAGTATTTACAATGAAACAATAAAATCCATGAGATGCATCTATAGTAGAGTGGTAAAGTCATTTGGTGTTAATACCCACAACCTATGGTTTCAAGTAATTGACAACAATAATCCTCCCAAATGAACAAAAAAGATTAAAGATTCTGGAGAATAAAATAAGATGGCAGCGAACTTCCATTGGTTTACAGAGCCAGGAACAGTGCAATGGCACACGTTACATAACAATACAATAGGCTCGAATAGAAAATAATGTTTTTTTAATGTGTAGGGGATGATAAAGATAACAAAAAGGATGAATACTAATGCGCAACTCGGCCCAAATATAGTTCCTAATAATGAGGAATAGTGATCTCTACCACAAACACTGAACCCCAAAAGTATCAAAGTGTATAAATCACACATCTTTCTAAATAGCTTCAAATTCAAGAAGGCAAATCTACCTGTAGAGGGTCTCGGTTACCAAAGGAACAGAAATCATTTTTCTTTATCTTACTGATTCTGATTTATTTTTGTGTTCTTTTTAATGTGTATCATGAACAGAACACTAACAGAAACAGCAGAGCTTTAAGATAAAAGAAAAATGCAGCAACTAACAGATGTAAAAAGGCTTCTTTTTCAAATGTCAAACCAAAGAATGTTATAAAGACCATACCTTCAAAATTTGAATGGTCACGTATACTTGCTCAACCCCATACTGAAATCAAAACTCAGCAGCTCCCTCGTATGCATGCCAAGGTTGAAACATGCTTATAAATCTATTATCAGGTCCTGTGGGTATGATACTACGATGTCCTGTAAATTCTTGATCGATAAACATTCAGTAAAACTACTTATGGATAAGTTGAAGTTTCTGTTGAAGTACAAAATAACGAGAGTTAACAAAAAGTCGGAAAATAATCTTGAGGAAATATAGTAAAGGTCCAATAAAATCTTTTACTATCAACACAATACGAGCAGTTTCGAAATAAAATAATGGAAAAACTTAACAAACAGAATTGAGAAAGTATAGAAGAAGGGGGCAAAAATTAACATAAGTAAACTCGTTAACCATCATGCTACTGCAAACTTGGGGATTAAAACTTCTGACCTTACAGCAAGTGAGGGTTCAGTTTCCCTTGGGTATTTGGGCTACAGTACTATGTCTAACTTTTATGCGTGAGGAATCCATCCATCATCGGATGTAGCATAATCTGTTCTCTTCTTCAGGTCCAGTTAGATCAGATATGCAATCCAAGTACAGGATTATCGTCATAAAAGTTTTATCCTCAGGCCAAATGTATCTAATAACAGCTGCATTTTATACACCAACAACCCTGTGTTCTTCTCAAAGTGCCAACATATTACTATTGATAAACTCCAGGGCTCAAGCTAGATAAACAGAAAATCAGGATACATCACATGGTATGATATAGCATAAAAACCAGTGGAAAACATAATATGACAGTAATACCACTTGGAAAAGCAATACATGGATGAGTGTATTTATGCACAAACTCAATCACAAAAACACATCTGGTTCTGTATTTTATCCATCAAGCTTGCAGAAAAGGAAGCTATTCTAGTTAGTTAAGACAAAGTAAGATTGACACCTTATGCAATAGATTCAGATGTGTGAGCATAACACCTTCCAGGGTGCAGTTGTTCCACTTGTGTCTACAAGTACGCCAAAGTTATCGATTTGATGGCTTCATAAATAATTCTCTCGCAAACTATTAATAAGTTATCCAGGCATGATGATGCTCCCACCAGTATGAAAAACATATGAAAGAAACAGCAGTATGTAAGTCAAAAAGTTACGATGAACGTGATAAGAAAAAAGTGGATACAGTTAGGATCATAAAAGAGATATAGTTATCTGGATCTTTGAGCAGCCATGTTTACAGGATAACAACAGAAGATTTGATATGCTCTACTCGCAGCTATTCATCCAACTGGTCATGTATGGAGCTAAAATGCAGGATCCCAGTGACTTTGCAGCTGAGCTCGTAGTTAGTATTTCTCCCGAGAAGCTCTACATGATACCTGAAATTTATCGCTTTACTGGCAACCTTCCTGCAATGTCGATTTTCTGAACAATTTGGAAAAATAAACCCCAATCTACCTAACAATTCAATCAAACAAAATCTGGAATACGAAAGAATTGAGACAATATACATGCCACAGCTTTCAAACTCAAATTTCATAAGCAAAAGATATTCAGCGAGTCATGATTCTCCCAAAAAGAACTTGTTTATAAATATAGGAGATACAAAACCTCATAAGGTCCAGCAAATAAATAGAACTTTGTCACTGATAATCAAATTTAAATTAAAATGAAAAACAAACAACTGAACGACATAATACACTAAGATAAAACATAAAACCTAATCATCAAAGAAGTAGTGTTCGTTATTTTTAGATTTGTAGAATGAAGTGAAAACTCCTCCAAGTGTTTTTGATGGTTGCGGACTCCACATTTGTTGTAAGCACTTCTTCATACTCGAATCTATACCAGCACGATCAGATTTTTTTAGCTTGTTCAGGCAACAAGGTTTTCAAAGAAGTGATGTTTTCGAACTCACAATTCAGCCAATAGTCTTGGGCTTTAACACTTAGAGGTACTTTCTTATCAAAGATGCATGCAGCAATGTTCCTAACCACTTTGATACACCTCCTGTGAAGATTAAAGAATTGAAAACCTTTGGGATACACCCAGTACAGGAACACCTGGTCGGAGAAGCTCAGTAAGCGAAAATTGGTACTAAAAGCAATTGAAAACGGTGAAAGATCAAAGGTCTCCTTGATCCAAACTTGGTCGTCTTTGTAAGCCTTCAAGATTTTCAAGTGAACCTTCTCAACAGATGACGTAGGAACATCCCTTGAGATTGCATTAGAAGCACTCGTTTCTGCTACTACTGGTGATTTCATTTCAAGAATCGCAACACCTAAACACCCTTTATGCTCAAACAATTTGGCATCACTAATAGTGCAGGATTCATTGCGTTCCAGTGGGATTCGGATATATCGAAACTTATCTTCACGGAGGTCGAACAAGAGAATCACCCGAGGATCAATGGTCATCCAAAACAAAGCTCCCCCTCCTCCTGTACCTCCATAAGAAGTGAATACTGAGGAAATATATGTGGCTGCTATTCCAGAATTCACCGGTCGAGGATAGAAGTTGTAGTCGTCTGGGAAATCAAATTCTTTCCAAGAAGATTTCTTTCCAAAAGTATAAACGGAACACTTAGGACACCTAGTTTCGAAAACGAAAACAATGAGTACCAATTTATACTCAATGAGAGAGGAGCTTATACCCATTACCTTTGTGATTGAACACCGGAGGAACTATGCGTAAAAATTCCCTTGTAGTACAGTTATAAATATCGAAAAGGTTCTTCTGTTTAAAACAAATCAAACCATTGCAAAATCCAACATATTCCCCTCTATTTGGGAATGGAATTGTTATATTTAAACCGAGGTTGTAATTATCAGTGTGATCATCATGAATATCCCTAGTATGTAATAAGTTTTTGTAGAGAAATGGTATATCCCCAGTGCAACGATTAATATAAAACACGAGAACGGGATGTTTTTGGGAATAATTAAAAAAATGAGAATTGCCAAATTGTGGATTTTGATGGACGGAATCGTATAAATACTTACTGGCGCAGCTCAATCTCGTCAGATCTTTGATTGGAAGTCTTGATAGAAACTCCAGAATCAGTTCAATTGGAAGAGACATCTGTAAATTATCTTCTTCTTCTTTTCCTGATTGCTTTTTCATCATCTTCGTCTTCTTATTGTTGTCATAATCATGATATTCTTCATCTTTTTTTGGGTACATTATTACTGCTACCGATTTACAATTCGATATGGCTCTTTTTTATTAGGGTTTAGGGACCTTTGATTTTTTTTCTGCAACTTCCCCCTTTCAGAGAATGAATGAAAGAGCGATATTGTTCTATAATTATCTTCTCCCTTTTTTCTCTTCATATGGCTTTGAATGAATTTCATGATACTTCTAAATTCGCAGTTCAGGCTAATTTCTAAAGGTGAGCAGACAGAAACCATTAAAGACTATCTATCATACACTGCTCTCTTTTCTGGATAGTCGCGGAAGTGCTGGTTGAAGTCTATTAGATTTGGAATCTTCTTCTATGTCCAGCTTGGAAGCATCTAATCAATAAACCTTGCATTTCTAGAGGCCGACAAAATTATGGGTGACTAATAAGAAAAAAACGGGTCGCCCAAACCTAAAATGAAGCCATCTTTTATCTCCGATTTTTTGAAATGGCTAATGTGTCCTCAATAATTGGTAGCAAAATTGATAATCGACAGTTTACCTATGTAATCGGTAGTTGTTAGGATAATCAGTATTTAATGTGTATATATGTAGTTTTAAAGTTTAGTTACTTTGAAATAAACTACAATCGGTAGATAATGGTTCACGTCTTTCTAGATTTTACAATCGGTTGGAAGTTATTTTGTTATACCTCCGATTATTTGCGTTTTTGTAATTAGAGTTTCCTTCAACACAATAATCGGTAGAAAATATTCCTTATTATTTACCGATTGCGTCATTGTGTTTGTTTGTCGAGGCACTGCTAGTTTTTTTTGAAAACAAATAGTCGTTGGAGTTTAAATCTATATAAAGAAACTCATCTCTAACAACCCAGCACCAAACTCTCCACCTCTATTCAATTCAAATTTTAAAACATTCCTCATTTGAACAAAAACATGGTTATTCCTTTTGCCCAAGAAGAAGATTGTGTTATTTATAGAGCATGGGTTGTGGTAACAACTCATGATCGTAATCACTCGCTTCACAAATCGGAATCCGGAGAACAGTTATGGAACCGTATTTTAATGGTATTTGAGGCGTTAGATGGTAATCGAATTGGAACATCATCCAATGTCATTAAGAGAAGAAAGAAGACGATCGATGAGGAGATTGACAAACTTGAAGATGAGGAACGATTTGTTAGGGACGTTTTTCCTTGGTGGACATATGAACGACAAGTAAGTACCTTAGTAACTCTGACTCAAATAAACATTAATTAGTACTAACTTATTACTTGTTTGTAATTTCAGAGAAACCTTGCTAATCACCGGTATGTGTCCCTCTACGAGAAACGATTTGAACATGAAGGATATTACAAAATCAAGAGAGCCAATTCCTATGGTAACTGGAAGTTATGATCTGTTTTAAGACTTTTAAGTGATTATGATAGTATGGATTTAGGTGCTTTTAACGTATTTGTAATGTCAAGGTCTTTTGAACTTTATGTAACGGTTATAATCGGAGGGTAGTTATTTACCATGTCTTCCAATTATGTGTAATCGGAAATTCGATAATAAAATAAACTTTCGATTAATATGAAATTTTTGAATATCATAAGGGTCTCCCCTACAAAGAGAGATTAAACAGATAGAATTCCGATAGAATTCTGAATATTGAAATAATAAAAAAGTAAATAATCGGTAGATATATCATAATACTAGCTACCGATTGTACTTCCACATTGCATAATCGGAGGGGAAGTTCAAAATATGGAGTTCACCTGATTTCCGATTATTAAGTTGCCCCAAAATTGAAATTTGATAAAATCTCAAGTTTTTCGAATTTAGAAACCAATATAACATAATCGGTAGACAAGGAGTTATTCTTGTTCCCGATTAAGAAGTTGCCCCATAATTGAAATTTGAAATAATTTCAAGTTTTTCGAATTTTGGAACTAACATAATCGGTAGAAAAGAAGTTAATATTGATCCCGATTATGAAGTTTCTGAAAATGCGTGGGTCTAACAACCACAACCAACAATTCGTTTGGCAATCTGAGAGGACTTACTCCAATATACTTTCTAGAGAATCACCTAGACAGTCAGACTCAATCTAGAGAAAAGTATATACAATAGTTTATATCTCTATCTCTCAATTCAATCTGCAATCAGCAAATAGGAATTTGCGAGCCCGATTGAATATAAGAGAAGTAACTTGAACGGTACCAAAGACCAATGTTCAAGGATCAATAAATTTCAATCAACAACCAAAGGTTGGATTTCCTAATTGATCGATACAACGCACAACCTGTGATATTTTTATTATATGACAAAATATAATGCGGAAAAGAAATAACACAGACACCAGAATTATGTTAACGAGGACAACCGCAAGTGCAGAAAAACCCCGGAACCTAGTCAAGCTTTGAACACCACACTGTATTAAGCCGCTACAAACACTAGCCTACTACCAATGAACTTCGAACTGGACTGTAGTTGAACCTTAATCAATCTCACACTGATTCAAGGTACAGTTGCGTTCCTTACGTCTCTGATCCCAGCAGGATACTACGCACTTGATTCCCTTAGCTGATCTCACCCACAACCAAGAGTTGCTACGACCCAAAGTCGAAGACTTGATACACAAATCTGTCTCACACAGAAAAGTTTATTGGAATAGATAAATCTGTCTCCCACAGAAATACCTATGAGTTTTTGTTCCGTCTTTTGATAAATCAAGGTGAACCAATTGATAAACCGGTCTTATATTCCCGAAGAACAGCCTAGTATTATCAATCACCTCACAATAATCTTAATCGATTAACGAAACAAGATATTGTGGAATCACAAACGATGAGACGAAGGTGTTTGTGATTACTTTTCTATCTTTCCTATCGGAGATATAAATCTCAAGCCAATCTTACGATTGCACTCAACACACGATAGAAATAGCAAGATCAGATCACGCAACTATAGAGAAAATAGTTGGGTCTAGCTTCACAATCCCAATGAAGTCTTTAAGTCGTTAACCTACGGGGTCTCGTGAGAAACCTAAGGTTAAAGGAGAATCGACTCTAGCTATGCAACTAGTAACACACAGAAGTGTGGGGATTAGGTTTCCCAGTTGCTAGAGTTCTCATTTATATAGTTTTCAAATCGGGGTTTGCAATCTAGGTTACCTTGGTAACAAAGCATTCAATATTCACCGTTAGATGAAAATCCTGATTAAACCAAGAAAATATCTCTAAACCGTTAGATCGAACTTAGCATGTTACACACAAATGAAATGTACCCTCATTTAAGTTTATGTAACCGTACCTAAACGCGTACACTCAGGGACGGGCCTAGCAAGGGGCTAACCCGGGCTATAGCCCGTCCCTAAATTTGGTCAAATATTTTACTAGGTAAATTTTCTGAAATTTTGTTTTTAGCCTACATAATTGTCATTAGTTAAAATAAACCCTTGGCATATTTAATTTTTAGCCCAACTTAATCCTTGGCATAATTGTCATTACAACTTAATCCTTATTTAAGGCAAAAGAAAACTTCTTCCCAACCCAATTGTCTTTTGTTTTGCATAAATAAGCTAAAAAAATCTTCTATAATGACATTTTGCTATTAGTTTTGTTCGTTTTAGTTTTTAGTTGTGTATCCGTCAAGCGTTCAAGCGCTTACATAAATGAATTAGAATTAGCCACTAACTATGCTCTTTGTTCCAAAAAAAATTCCGCGACCTTTGGTCGCCACGCTAATTAGTCCTACCCAAAGAAAATTTCTGGATGCGTCCCTGTGTACACCATGTTGGCTCAACAATAGTTAACCGAGGTTAGCCATATGAACACTCTCATATCAACCTTGTTCATCTTAACCATAACTAGTTAAAGAGTTGTTCAATTGCTATATTCTCATAGAAGTATACAAGAACACAATTGAAGAAAAATCGGTTTGATTCACTCGAATCAATTCATGAACATTATAGCCACGGTTTGCAAAGATTGCATTACTTATTTTATAAATGTTTAAGCTCATGAACACAAACGATTTTAGAATTTTAACCTTCAAGTATGCAAACGAGTACGCATACTTGAAATACCCGGACCAATATTTGGTTTCGCCAGTACGCAAACGGGTACGCGTAATTCCAATCCCAGCAGAAATATTCGGACATGAACCTTACGCCAGTACGCGAACGAGTGCGCATACTTAGGTTCCCGGATTTCTCAAGCCAACAGGTACGCGTACGGGTACGCATACTATGGTTCCCGGAAATGGATTACATACGTGCAAGAGTACACAACATGTCATATCCAATAAAGGTTAAGTGTTCTAAACTCTTATTTCAATCATTGAAACTTTCATAAAGGATGACAATAGCCGTTTTCACACACTATTAGCATCAAAGTAATTTTCGAGTTATTGAAATAATCATAACGAAACATTCCAAGTCTACACCAAATGATTGTATCACACAAACCATGTAAGATGTTACTCAGCAATTTTCACATGATCATCTTTTGACTTGCGTCAAGAATATAAGATGAACTTGGTCGAAGCGAAAGCTTGCTAACACATATTACGAGAAATATGTAAGCAAGTTAAACTCAGCTCGAAATCTCAAATGTGTATAATAGTAAACTATATCGTAACACGACTTATGTCTCAATATAGGAGATAGTGTAGAAATAGACTTTCCAAGTGATAGATGAGTTTCAGTCTCCACATACCTTTTGTTGATGAAGTTCCACAAGTTCTCCTTAGTAGTTCTTCGTCTTCAAATGATGAACGCCGTGAAGTCTAAGGCTCAACTACACAATCTATGTCCTAGTCCGAGACATCTATAAGTAGACTAGAAATCAAGACTTATAGTTTTGATCACTAACATTGACAAACATGCTTGAGATAGCAACGCATGCGAGTTCGACCAAGCAGTGCTCTAACAATCTCCCCCTTTGTCAATTTTAGTGGCAAAACTATCAATACATATGGATTACAAAATAAATAAAACTTTGTAGCTTCTCATCCAAATTCTTGATCTCCTTGGCATCTTCAACACGACTCAAAATCTTCGTCACTTCCAAGTACTCCATGATTCTAAACGTGTTCAACTCAGCATCATAGTTGTTGAAGATCCGTAGCGATAACAACGAGAAAACAAATGCTCTCAATCATTGTTATACAGTGTCATAGTATCATTACACAACATCAAAGTTCAATTGTATCACAACTTTGACAACAATACTATGGTGATATGTATCACCCCCCCTTAGTCAATACTTCATCTCGACATGAAAACCACCCCTTCTTACATAATGATCCGTAAACCATATGTATTTGTAGTATGAAACTACACATTAATTCTCCCCTTTTTTGTCAATATAAATTGGCAAAGGTACGAAAACTAGTGGAATCCTCATGAAATTTTCATAGAGATACTTCATGACCAAAAGAGAATAACATACCAACTTATTTAGATGCAATCATATAGCCGAAGCTAAATGCATTTATCAAGGAGTTTATAAAGATACAAGATAACCCTTATAATATGCCACAGCCGCACTCCCCACAAAGATTTGGCAATTAAGCACAATTTCAAAAAGAACTCTCCCCCATAAAATGTCATTCCCGAAAGAACAACAAGAGCGACCTTACTCTTACGAGAAAAGAATGATTTCTTTGGACATAATCAAATCACATGAGAATATGAATTTGTATCCAAAAATCACAATTGAATTAGCCACAAAAATGATCAATTCAAATTGCCATGCTCAACATAAGAGAACTTACGGAGCAACACAGTATATGCACTAAGATGTGGATCAGTGAAGGACCAATACTGCGGAATAAACAAAGATTCATTCTATTTTTCATCACTATTTGCACAATGACATTTAATAGACTTAATCTTTGTAAACAAAAGTTCATCCTTTCTTCCATCAATATTTGCATAATGACATAAAAGGATTAACTTTTGTGTTCAAAAGTTCATTCTATCTTTTATCAATACTTTCATACCGACATAATAGAGATAACTTTTAAACAAGTATGGGACAGTCAAGGTTCACGGACGTAAACAACATATCCCATAATAATTTGCAATATATGAAACCATAAAGATTAATACTGCAAAAATCATCTTCCAAATAACTTAGAATTTAAATAAATAAATCTAAAAGCATTGAAGATGAAAACGTTGGACATAGCTATGTGTACTCACAATAATGGCTATTCCAAACCCTAGTTATCCTTCTTAAAAACACAAGAATAAAATTATCATAAGAAGTTTCCTAGACATTGAGACCTCTAAAAAATTCTTTATCATCCCCGAACTCCTTGTCGTCAACAGCCATGGGAACATATGGTTCGTGAAGAAAGGAGTCAATTCCAACAAACCTTCTAGGCTGATGATGTCGAACCAGGGCCTTCTGAATTTCAAGAGTTCTCATAACAAAAGCCTTTATTTTTTGAATCTCCTTCCTTGTTTCCTTCAACTCTTCAAGAACACTAGAAAACTTCTGAGAGTTTGAAGGAACAGCTCTTGGCTTCCTCACATTCTTTCTTTTTCTTTTCAAAATTGGAGGTAACGGAGATCTTTCTTTTTCCTTCATGATTGATGGCTTAACAATCATATTGCATCTTTTCCATAAGAAGACATGATGCTTGGAGTATCCATATGCATACGGGTTTATGAGAGGAATTCATAATCTATACTCAACAAGCAGTCTTAAGATATAAAGAGTTTCCGAGAAGGAAAAAGGAAATGTAGGGTTGCGAAGCCTATAAACATAAGTTTGTGCACGCACAACTCACAACCCTAAGAAGGGTAGAATTGTCGAGAATAACCCTATTTTATTGATTGACCAGGGAAGTCCTTTCCAATATCAATTAGATATGGGAGAATTCCAAACTTGCAAAACACATCAAAGCTAAGAAAGAAAAGCACTTAAAAGAAACATTTCTCTTTTCCTAAAGCATGAGGTGTGCTCAATCTTGTCTCTTTTGTTCAGGCACATGAGACAAGATGCACCAAACAACACAATCAAGTTGTACTGCGGTGAACAACAATCTGTCCACCATAACCTTTTTGAAAGGAATTCATAGACCCCTGTCTCTCAGAATGTTTAGACCATAATTTCTTCTCTAGTGGTCTTGTCTTATCCTTGGAAACTAACTTTTTCAAAGAAGATAAAATCTTACATACCTCTGAGGTTTTTTGAACAAGTTTAAGCTTGTTTGCTAATCGATTTGCTCTTCGTTGAAGTTTGTTGACATACCTTAATTTGTGTTTGTACTTGAAACACTTTGAAAGTTCATGACCTTTGAGTGAACAATAAGAGCATGTCAACTTGGAATATGATTCAGACGCCCGAAATGTGCAAGCTGATAGACACATAGTGGAACCTGAAAAATTTGACAGAGAGTTTCCAACAAAAAGTTCAACTTTTTCTTCCAGACTAGTTGAGTTCTCTTCTGAAAGAATATCAAGATTGATGTATGTATTGCTACAATTATCAAAATCAATATTTTCACAAATAAGCGCAACACTTGATTTTTCCTCTTCATTAGAATCATAGTGATCAGACATTTCATCAAGAGTTGCAGCATGACCTTTGTTCCCAGTGTATTTTCTACGGTTCGGACACTCATTTGCAAAATGACCAAAACCTTTACACTTGAAGCACTGTGGCATATCCTCGTCATCAGTCTCGTCAACATCCCTGTTTTTAGGAGTAACACGATTGTGAGGTTTAACTGATGACTTAGGTTTATCTCTGGAGAACCGTTTACTTCTCTTCAATAGAAGATCTCTAAACTGTATTGTGATCAAAGAGACTGACTTGTCAAGATCTTCATCTGAAGAATCAGCCTCAGAAAGATCATCTTCAGAGATGCAAACACTTTTACTTTTGTCAAGTAATTTAGTGTTCTTTTGTGCTTTGAAAGCAACATCCTTTCCGGATTTGGATGTATGCTCATGATCAAGGATCTTTAATTTCCCAACCAATGTATTTATGGAGAGAGCATCAAGGTTATTTCCCTCAACGATGGCATGCTTCTTAGAGTCGTATCTAGATGGAAGCGATCTGAGAATTTTCATCACAATTTCCTTTTCAGGAATAGTCTTACCCAATGCAAAAGATGCATTAACAATTTCAGACACTTTGTGATTAAACTCATCAAATGAATCTTCATCTGCCATACAAAGGTTTTCCCAATCGTAATTTAGGTTTTGAAGCCTGGCTTCCTTTTCACTGGTATTCCCTTCAAATACGGTTTCTAACATATCCCAAGCATCTTTAGACCGAGTGCACGTAGTCACATGGTGCTGAAGATCTGGGGTAATGGCATGAATGATTGCATTCAAACCGTCGGAATTTTTCTTTGCAGCAAGAATCTCAGCAGCATCATATGCACCAATATCCTTTGGAACGGTCGCATCTGCTACTACAACAACGGGAGCATCATAGCCATTAACTACATAAACCCATGATTGAAAATCACGCGCTTGAAGAAAGGCACGCATAGCAATTTTCCACCATAAGTAATTTGAGCCATCGAAGATTGGTGGTACGTTTATAGAGATAGCACTTCTGTCCTTATCAGATCTCTACAAACACTGACTTATAAGGTCTTTAATGTGTTTGCCTGCTATGATACCAATTGAAAATATGGGGGTCTAACAACCACACCCAACAATTCATTTGGCAATATGAGAGAACTTACTCCAATATACTTTCTAGAGAATCAACTAGATAGTCAGACTCAATCTAGAGAAAAGTATATACAAGAGTTTATATCTCTATCTCTCAATTCAATCTGCAATCAGCAAACAGGAATTTGCGAGCCCGATTGAATATAAGAGAAGTAACTTGAACGGTACCAAAGACCAATGTTCAAGGATCAATCAATTTCAATCAACAACAAAAAGTTGGATTTCCAAATTGATCGATACAACGCACAACCTGTGATATTTCAATTATATAAAAAAATATAATGCGGAAAAGAAATAACACAGACACCAGAATTTTGTTAACGAGGAAAACCGAAAATGCAAAAAAAAACCCGGGACCTAGTCAAGCTTTGAACACCACACTGTATTAAGCCCCTACAAAAACTAACCTACTACCAATGAACTTCGGACTGGACTGTAGTTGAACCTTAATTAATCTAACACTGATTCAAGGCACAGTTGCGTTCCTTACGTCTCTGATCCCAGCAGGATACTACGCACTTGATTCCCTTAGCTGATCTCACCCAAAACCAAGAGTTGCTACGACCCAAAGTCGAAGACTCGATACACAAATCTGTCTCACACAGAAAAGTCTATTGGAATAGATAAATCTGTCTCCCACAGAAATACCTATGAGTTTTTGTTCCGTCTTTTGATAAATCAAGGTGAACCAATTGATAAACCGGTCTTATATTCCCGAAGAACAGCCTAGTATTATCAATCACCTCACAATAATCTTAATCGATTAACGAAACAAGATATTGTGGAATCACAAACGATGATACGAAGGTGTTTGTGATTACTTTTCTATCTTTCCTATCGGAGATATAAATCTTAAGCAAATCTTACGATTGCACTCAACACACGATAGAAACAACAAGATTAGATCACGCAACTATAGAGAAAATAGTTGGGTCTAGCTTCACAATCCCAATGAAGTCTTCAAGTCGTTAACCTACGGGGTCTCGTGAGAAACCTAAGATTAAAGGAGAATCGACTCTAGCTATGCAACTAGTAACACACAGAAGTGTGGGGATTAGGTTTCCCAGTTTCTAGAGTTCTCATTTATATAGTTTTCAAATCGGGGTTTGCAATCTAAGTTACCTTGGTAACAAAGCATTCAATATTCACCGTTAGATGAAAAACCTGATTCAACCAAGCTAATATCTCTCAACCGTTAGATCGAACTTAGCATATTACACACAAATGAAATGTACCCTCATTTAGGTTTATGTAACCGTACCTAAACGCGTACACCCAGGGACGGGCCTAGCAAGGGGCTAACCCGGGCTATAGCCCGTCCCTTAATTTGGTCAAATATTTTTACTAGGTAAATTTTCTGAAATTTTGTTTTTAGCCCACATAACTGTCATTAGTTAAAATAAACCCTTGGCATATTTAATTTTTAGCCCATGTAAAGGTAATAATTAAAACTTAATTCTTATTTAAGGCAAAAGAAAACTTCTTCCCAACACAATTGTCTTTTGTTTTGCATAAATAAGCTAAAAAAAAATCTTCTATAATGACATTTTGCTATTAGTTTTGTTCGTTTTAGTTTTTAGTTGTGTATCCATCAAGCATTCAAGTGCTTATATAAATGAATTAGAATTATCCACTATGTTCTTTGTTCCAAAAAAATTGCTGCGACCTTTGGTCGCCACGCTAATTATCCCTACCCAAAGAAAATTTATGGATGCGTCCCTGTGTACACCATGTTGGCTCAACAATAGTTAACCGAGGTTAGCCATATGAACACTCTCATATTAACCTTGTTCATCTTAACCATAACTAGTTAAAGAGTTGTTCAATTGCTATATTCTCATAGAAGTATACAAGAACACAATTGAAGCAAAATCGGTTTGATTCACTCGAATCAATTCATGAACATTATAGCCACGGTTTGAAAAGATTGCATTACTTATTTTATAAATGTCTAAGCTCATGAACACAACCGATTTTAGAACTTTAACCTTCAAGTATGCAAACGGGTACGCATACTTGAAATACCCGGACCAAGATTGGGTTTCGCCAGTACGCAAATGGGTACGCGCACTTCCAATCCCAGCAGAAATATTCGGACATGAACCTTATGCCAGTACGCGAACGAGTGCGCATACTTAGGTTCCCGTATTTCTCAAGCCAACAAGTACGCGTACGGGTACGCATACTATGGTTCCGGACATGGATTACATACGTGGAATAGTACACAACATGTCATATCCAATAAAGGTTAAGTGTTCTAAACTCTTATTTCAATCATTGAAACTTTCTTAAAGGATGACAATAGCCATTTTCACACATTATTAGCATCAAAGAAATTTCCGAGTTATTGAAATAATCATAACGAAACATTCCAAGTCTACACCAAATGATTGTATCACACAAACCATGTAAGATGTTACTCAGCAATTTTCACATGATCATCTTTTGACTTGCGTCAAAAATATAAGATGAACTTGGTCGAAGTGAAAGCTTGCCAACACATATTCCGAGAAACATTTAAGCAAGTTAAACTCAGCTCGAAGTAACACGACTTATGTCTCAATATAGGAGATAGAGTAGAAATAGACTTTCCAAGTGATAGATGAGTTTCAGTCTCCACATACCTTTTGTTGATGAAGTTCTACAAGCTCTCTTTAGTAGTTCTTCGTCTTCAAATGATGAACGTCGTGAAGTCTATGGCTCAACTACACAATCTAAGTCCTAGTACGAGACATCTATAAGTAGACTAGAAATCAAGACTTATAGTTTTGATCACTAACATTGACAAACATGCTTGAGATAGCAACGCATGCGAGTTCAACCGAGCAGTGCTCTAACAGTTTCCCCAAAACTTGATTTTACCAAAATCTCAAATATTTCGAATTTTAGAACTAACGTAATCGGTAGGTTATGAAGTTCACCTAACATCCGATTTTAAACCTCAAGTTATGATGTAGTTTTTACAGTATTAAGAAAAGGGTTTGATTCTCAAATTTGTGAAGTTGTTAATTTTAAACTTAATGAAAGAAAATACTTAAACTAGCAAATAAAATAAAAGATAATAAATACAATATTGAGATATTACTTGGAATTAGGATTCCACCAAACTCATATTCTATGATTCAGTATCAATTCTTAGACAATTATAACTCGAAAAATAACAAATATCGACTCTTAATCTTTGCCAAGGTAGATTTTATATAATAAAAAAATTGTAAATGGTAAGCATGAGTTATCAAAACAGTTAAGCTACGCATAACTCATCAAACTAAATGACAACTAATTAATTTAAAATCATAATTCAAATTATATTAATGCAAAATTCATATAAAGAATTAAATAAAGTTACCACAGTGTTGAGAATTAGCTTCATTTGTCATCCCAGTGATGGGGTTTAGCTTCACATGGTGAAAATACACTCAAAATATTTATTCATAGCTCAAAAGTGTGTTTGCAATGGTAATTGGTTGCGAATTAACTATGAACGACAGTTCTGTTTTGTAGCAGATTTTGCGACTGTCTTCTGCAGGCTTTGTTCTTCAGCTTCTTCTTCACCACCAGCAGCAGGGAAGTTTCCTACAACTTTTTCTTTTCGATCTGTAGCACTCTCTAAGCCCCCTAATCACTCCCAAACTCTCGACACCCCCTCTCTAGGCTTCCAGTAGTTTTTTTATAGCCAACAGGCCCAAGGAATCTTCGTATTCACTTCCAGAATTTCTGCCATATAACTTCTCGGGATTTTATTTTATTTTCTTCCATGCTTTTGATTTCTACACGCCCTGCAACTCTTTTTTTATCTTCTACATGATACGTATGGTTGCTCAAAACTGTAATACATGTTTAAAACCCACTACAGCATACTTTCTCCCGTGAATATCTTCTCCGGAAGCATGTCTCCCTGTTTTATCCAAACTCCACGTACACACCTTGTTTATCAAATCCAAGGCCATTACAATCTTTATTTGTTCGTGAAAAGTCATTCTCCAACAAAAACAGCAAGAAAATCTCTTGTAATCACTTCCAAAAACCCGATTTCTTCTTCCACACGGATGTCTAGCCCAATTCTGTCCATACATACATCCATACTAGCATCATCTAGCAGAATCAAGTCCATCCTTTCCAAAGCCCGTGATTGAATCTGGCCAAAACTTTCTCAGAACTTCCCGTGTAAACCGTACTTCTCTGTTTTGATAAAATCCGATCATCAAGCCAATTCTAATTGAATCGAAGGACATTACCATCCCTGTTTGTCTTATACTATCAACCCCAACAAATTTCATCCATTGAGTCTCACTTAATCCTGGTCAAAATTCGAACCTTAATTTTGAACCTTTGCAACCCTATTTTCCCGCCAAAAATCTGAGTTCAAACGGGGAAGAAGATGGGTACCCTCTATCGAGTCAAATGTCCTTTTAGCAATTAGGGTGTCCCTTAGTAATTAGGGTGCCCCTTATCCATTTGTAGGGGGGCCCTTAACACTTTTTATGGGTGTTTTCAACACTTCTCCTGGGGCGTTTTTAACACATTTCGGGGATCCCTCTGACGCATTTCTTGGGTGCCTTTAGTACTTTCTCCCGGGGGTGCAAACATCCTTTTTTCAACAATTTTCTCCAAAAATGTTTATTTATTCAACATACCTACACAAACATAAAACACCATAATAAATACAAAAATGAGCACTAACAATATATAGAATTGGGACAAATTAGACACATAAATGTGTCTATCAAGTTAATCGGTAGACAAGGAGAAAATATTGTGTCCGATTATTAGTTTTTTTTTGGTACAGAAGAACTGTAAAATGAAACTACGATAATCATTCAACATTTATATAATTTTTCGTCCGATTCTGCACAAATCTGAAAAACATTTCATCAAATTCACTAGAATCGGTAGTAGATGTTAATGTTTTACTACCGATTTTACACATATCTGACAATTTTTTGAAAATTTATCAGAATCGGTAGGTGTTACAGGTCAGGCAAGTGACGCATAATGATTGCGCATTACAGAATTGCAGGCCAAGTCAGTGTGCAGCCAGAATGGCGCAACACTGCTTAGACTGTCAAGTGCTAAGGATGGCATAACCCCACAGGCCAGTGAAGCGCAAAGGTAGTGCTACACTGTAAAGACATTTGGCTAAGTAATGAAGCTTATTGGCCGACACAATGAGGCTTCATTGAGGGATTGGCAAGACGAGGCCAAAGTTGACAGATGCAACATGCGATGTTGGCATTGAGGCATATCCGTGGAATTGAGTATGCCCAAACTCAAGGATGATGCAAGAGTGAATAATAGGCCAGGAGTTGGTCTATGGCATTAGTTCAAGGCTGGCCAAAGCTTGAACAATGCAAACAAGCTAGTAATGCAAGAGTGGCATTACTATTGTCAAGCAAATTGGCTAAGTGAAACATATGACGCATGAGCAACCAGAATGAGCTTAAGGAGCTGACCTCAATGATTGAAGCACAAGGATTTTCCGTGCATTAGCTTAGAGTGATAAGCATGCAGGGCCAAGATGGCTGAGCATTGGAGCGAGGAAGAATTCAGTAAAGCACAACAGTGGTGTAATACGGCTCAAGTGACGGTTAGGAGTTGGTTACGAGCTTCACAAGCATGCCAATGACGTGAGACAAGGGAGAACGGTTATGAAAGGACTTTATAACCATTTATGAGTGTTCATATCCACCAAGAACAGGTTTGGCACCAGTTGGCGTGACAACAAAAGAGGTGGCAGTTAAAGTTGGCGGTTATGGAAACTACTTGGACACTTGGCTGTCCAAGGCTTGTGCAAGCGGTTGCACAGAAGTTTTGGCCTGATCCTAGTTAGTATAAATAGCTTAAGAATCAATTGTGTTGGTGTTGTTCAATTGGGAGAAGAACCACTGATTTTGGTAGAGAGAGTTAGGCATTCACCAAGAGGGTGAATGGCCTGTTTTGGTCCATGTGATGGACTGTTTTGTATAATCTTCCTTAATGCAATAAATGGGTTTATTGTGTTAGTTCTTTGTGTTCATTATGTTGATGATCTTGTGAAGTTGTCAATTGGATTGATGCATGGAAAACCTCTTATGCTTATGGGGGCATGAAGAGTTAAAGAGAAAGAAGAAAAGACTTCCGTTGCATATTGCCTTATGAGTGAAGGCAGATGCATACTTTGATGCGAGTGTGCAAGGCTGAGTACTTGTGGGTGAAGTTGATTCACTGAACCACAATCATTGCCGGTCATGTCCCATGAAATTTTAGGCGATTAAATGGGCATGTGACAGTAGGTAAGGTTGATAGTTTATCCTCCGATTATTGTGAAAATTCAGCAGTTTCAGATAATCAAGTAATAAACATAACTCAAATACATTCATAACCCATAAACTTAAGAACATATAATCCAAAACAAGTATTTAAAACAACATAATCCAAAAGAAACTTTTATGTAATGTACAATGGCTCAAGGGTGATGCGACAACACGGTTTTGTACAAGGAGTACCATGACATCACATAAGTGGCAAGTTCAAGTTGGACGTGGAGCACTTCTAGTCTAATACTGACACCATCAAGGTAGTTTACTCTAGTATACCATCTGTTATTGACCATTGGGATCATAGGATGAACTACTTGGTCAACACTGAGAAACCTGTCAACCGAGGTGATGAAAATGCTCCAGGCTATATAGAATGGTACCGGGAGCGTTCCCATCTTCGTGTAATCCGTGAACTTAAAGCAAAGACGACCTCGGCGGCTTCCATTTACAGATGTATCATTAAAGATAAACCAAGTGGTTATGATAGACTGGTGCGTATTGTTGTCTTTTCCATTTAATATTACAGCTTAATTTTTTAGGTAAGCTCCATTCGATGTTATGTTAATTAAAAAAACAGGTGAATAGGTTCAAGTCTTTGTCCAAATGGTGCGATGATTGCATAACGGCTGGAGTGCCTGTGCCAATTGAGAAGATAAAAAAGCACAAAGAGATGATTGATAATAAACATTATGCAGTTGAGTTTGGGGAGAAAGTCACGAAGAACCATCCCAAGAAAAGAACAACAAAGATGGAAAAAAAAATTCAGGCTTCATCAAGCTCTCTTGCTGAAGACAATGTTGAGGAAGCTGAAGGTGATACTGGTGATAATGTTGGTCGTCCTGGTCGTGTTAAGCGTTCTAAAACATTAGCTAAGAATACTCTGAAAAAGTAGATCTTAACGTGTTGTTCGACATTTTGGATTATGTAGGTGCCACAATGGTCCAAAATAAAGGCACAACTTGGAACGACTCGCTAAATGTCCACTAGCTCGGTCTTTCTTGTATGGATCAAAGCATACCTCTGAGGCCTTCATTGAGTCTAATTTCTCCCTTGACTGAATCAACGGCTTCTCCTTTGTCCTTGAACGGTTGTCATTGAACTTGTACTTTGTATCTCTTGGTGTACCTTTCTCCCACTCTGGGTTCACTACTGCCAATTTTAGACTTGGGTAGTGGTCATAGATCCATATCTACATAGATATCAAACCAAGTATTAGAAATTGAATCTTAAATTAGAGAAAAAAAAAACAAACATAACGATCAAAGGATTAATAGAGTTGAGGAAATACCTGGAATAGACTCACGTTCCCAGCAATTTGGCTAGTTTTAAGCCTCGATGCTTTTCTCAACTCTTCCATCAAGAATGCTTGGCATGCCATGCCCCAAGAGTACTCGGCGACCTTATCGAGAGGATGCAATAGTTGTAGAAGGTTGGCGTATACTCGGTTGCCACTGGCATTGGGGGGAAATGACACATCCCAATACACACAAGAGATATGCGGTGGCGATGACATCCACTTCGGCATCACTAAACGGTCCTTGCTTTTTTTTTCTCGGTTGTTCCTTTGAACATCTTCATCAATGACCCATGTTGAACTGTCTAGTTTTGTAACTAAAGCACATGTTCAACTCAGCGTCTGATGCCTCTTTATCTCAACCAAAACACTTCTGACACAAATCATAAAGTTGTACCCAACTTAACTTCTTTGTGTTGTTATACTTGACAGCGACACCATGGTCATTGAAACTAAAAATTTTCTTCACATTATCTGGAGTAATGGTCATCTCCCCAAACGGCATATGAAAGGTGTCAGTCTCGGGATACAATCTCTCCACAAAAGCCGATATCGCAACCCGATCATGTTCCAACATTGAATTCTCGGCAGCAGTAGATAACCCCGAGTTGGCTATAATTGTCTTGAACCTTTCACATTCATCGGCTAAAGGCCAATATTTCATTTTTGTTGGTACGGCTATGGGTTTGAGTAGACGAATCGCATCGGAATGATGCTATTAAACATACAACACATTACAAAATATATAGAGTAGTATTACGAATAAAACGACAATACGTTAATAAAAAGAATATGATTATTACCTCGGTTTCGTAGATTTCTTTGGCCCAAGAGTCTTTGTATCCAAATAATAATGCTCCTCCATCTCTCGGTAGCCCCGGGATTTCTTCTTCAAAATCCATATTCTTCAAATAAATGGGGACAAGGTGTGATGGTTTCTTCGCGATTGGCTTCCTTGTAATTCCTCCTTGTCCTTGTGTACTACTTGGTTGTCCTTCTTCTTGTACTCTAATTTTTGGAACACTTGGTCTAACTTCATCTTGGACTCTAACTTGTGCAACGCTTAGTTCTACTCCTTCTTGAGTTACTTGTGGAGCGCAGGGTTCTACTCCTTCTTGAGTTCCATCATTGCTAGAATTTCCTTTATCACTCCTTTCTCTTCGTGCACTAGCGCTTAATTTCTTACCCCCTTCTCGACGAGGCCCTGTAACAGTTGTACCTTGGGCTTTCTTACCCCGCCTTTCCCTAAACAATAAAATTGGTTCGTAAGAATCCCACTACAAACTACACAATCGGAAGCAAAAGAACACAAATAAAACCTGATTGTACATAATCGGAATTTAAATTAAAAGCTAAACCAGCGATTGTACACAATCAGAAGCACAGGTTCAAGATATTATTTCGATTACAAATAATCGGACGTCATAGTCTAGTTTTATCTCCCGAATATGCATCAATTTGGGTTCAGGATATTATCTTCCGATTAAAACGTATCCCCGAAATTGGACTTGCACAAATAAAAAATCATTCTAATTTTTCAACTTACATAATCGATAGTAAGTTGAATTCGTCTAACTTACGATTACTATGTCTCCACATTTTCTAATCCTCTATTATAATCGGAAGATATTACAAACGTTTACTACCGATTATGTCAATTTTAGGGCACAGAAGAATGTATATCATGCATAATCGGAAGTAACCTATAAATATTAACTCCCGATTCTGGTCGATGTTATTGAGGAATGAAGAAAATGGCCACAATTGGGAGATAAAAACAAGATCGAAACTACCGATTCTAGGAAATAACCAAAAACCCTAGAAATTATTTTCATGGATTCGTCAAATTAAAGCAACATAAACCCATAAAATGATAGAAACTTACCTAATTGGGGCCATTTGAAGTTGCTGGAGAGTTTAATTATCAGATTCACCACCAACACCTACAT
This sequence comes from Papaver atlanticum, assembly GCA_023531105.1. Taxonomy (NCBI): domain Eukaryota; kingdom Viridiplantae; phylum Streptophyta; class Magnoliopsida; order Ranunculales; family Papaveraceae; genus Papaver; species Papaver atlanticum. The sequence continues at coordinate 613,607 of JAJJMB010010574.1, read as the reverse complement.
CAGCGGCTACATGTTCTTCGTGTTCGTTGTCTTCTTCTTCATTTGCAACAGTTACAATCACTTTGTTCTTTGATTTTCCTCCAATTTTTGGATCGTCACCACGGTAGACGTTTTTTGCTCGAGCTCTTGTGGGTTCATTAGTTATAGTCATCGCTTTATAGAACTATCGATGATGTTTTTGATTCGGCGATGAACGACGACGATGAATTGAAGTTGAAGAACGAGGGAATTTTTTTCCTTCCTACAATCGGGAGTGAAGAAGAAGAGGAGAAGAAGAGTTGAAAAGAAAAGAAATGGGAATGACAATGAAATTAGGTTTTGGGTGGTTTTATTTGTCGAAGGGGTGTATAGGTAATTCCATAATCGATAGTTTATAACCATAGGATTATCTACCGATTTATTCTTCAATCGGTAGTATAATGAATTCCATTTTCTAACTGATTTTTAGAGTAGCCCCAAATTCAATTTTGCAAAACAAATGAAATACGAGTTTTCTACTTTGAAAATCGGTAGTTATGTTATGTTGTTTACCTACCGATTATTGCAATAGCCCATTCTTAAACAAACTAATAATCGGTTGCTAATACCACTATACTAAACTACCAATTATAAAAGGGCATTTAGGTATTTTCCGAACCATTAGGACATCATCCCATAACCGTGTCTATGGGTTAGGAATAAAAAAGTCGCCCATAATTCTTTCGGGGTCGCCCCTAAAAATGTGAGGTTAATAAACTGGCCAAAATTCTAAATTCTTTCATAAAGTGGCCTTTCTGTTAGTATTTCACCTGGTCCCATCAAAATGGTCCAGCAAGTTGACTTGGTCAATTTTTAGGCATAAAATTACCACCATATCATCGCCCTTTTATCTTTACGATTCAACGCTTTTTTTCCATTCCCTTGTTCTTCTTCTTGTTTCTGTCTCTCTCTCACAATCCTTCTGGTCGAAACTAGGGTTAGAAACTCAGGTGATTGATAAAGAAGAAGTGATCAGCAATGAAGACACGATTATTATCAAAGAAGAATAGTATTTGAATTGGTGATATTTGGAAATTTTGAAGGTTTTAGGGTTTCATTGGATGCATCAAAGATGAAGTACAAATCAGGATGAAGGAATTAGAATCCAAGTAAATTTTTTAGAACCCACACATTATTTAACTTAGTATTTGACGAAAACTTGTATTTAGATAGTGAAATCGATGGATTTCGATTGATTAGAATTCTAGGGTTTGAGGTTCTTTCCCCCTTTTTTGTTTAATTTTTTTTAATTTAGGGTTAAATTTTGGTCGCAGGCACGCTAGCTAATTTATATTACAACCATCGAATGGAATTAGGGTTTTTTGTCATAGACTGAAATTGAGTTCATTATGATCATGAAACTAGTTAATTTAGATGATGATGTTGTGTGTGGCTACTACTTAAGTTCTGATGGGTGTTTTGGAGGGTGTAGTAAGAAGGATGTGAAGGCAAGATAGTGAATTAAACAGATGGATTTGATGTTAATGACAAGGGTCAGTATTACACTATTTGTAAAAGTGATGACAGTGGTGGGATTGGATACACAAACTGGTTGTTTAATGGTGGATGTCTACCGATCTTGGACAAGAATGGAGGTGGAGTCAAAGTCCAGAGATGGTTGATCGATGTTGCTATTTTATATATCTAGAAGGTGATGGTTGATACAATTGAAGACAGTTGGTGGAGGTATTGGAAGCAAATGTGGTGGTCACAGATTATGGTGTCCAGATTGGATTTAAAGTGGATGATTCGCACTGTGAACCATTACTCAATGTGGTGGTTTCAGTGTTTGTGTATTTGAATTTTTCAATGAATCAGTGTAATCATATGAATCCAATCAACTGTGAAGATGAACTTGATAATGGTGTTGTGTTGCAGAAAAGCTATAGAAATGACTTAGATGTATGCTAGGAATGTGCAGGGTGAAGAGTATAATGGACAGACGAGTTGACCCACCGATCTAGACTGACTCACCGAGGGTTAACTTGTCTTTTACTAAGGAGTTTAACATACACGTGTGCATTTAACGGCTGTTACCCGTTTTTTTCTTCAAAAAGCGGGATAAAAAATGTCAATCTCGGCCACTTTATATAACATTCAAAATAACGGCCATTTTCTGAAATATATTAGAAAAACATGGCCGCTTTATTAGAAAGCCCTTTTAGTAATGGCTAAGTTATCCTTGTTTGAATTAGTTAACTCAAATAATCCTGGTTATTTGGACCTACGCTGTTTATTTGGGGCTTATGATTAGATGACAAAAATGGATCATTACAAAGTAAATTCAAATACCCCTTAGCCAAATATCCCCGATTAGTTGGTTCTAATTAATAATTCAGATTTTAATTAACGATTTTAGATGTAAAACCAACTAATGTTAATTGAACTTCCAATCATTAATCAATTGAAAGTTTTTCACTTTTTTTCAAAATCACCTCCAGAATCAGTATATGTTAGTCCACCTGTGAACTGATTCTAGGTTTATATTCGTTATTCATGAAGGAACACTCATAATCGATGTATGTATACATGGATAAAGACCGATTAATGGAATTGGTAGTACAAGCTTATATAGACATATTGTTACACGGAAGGAAATAATTTATTCATGCTTTTAAGACAATTCCATTCATTTCAAATGAAACTAACCATTTTTGTGGGCATCACGCATGTACTTAGTACGTGCATCAAGCCTTTACACCCCTAGGCGGCCCTAGTGGACGAGTTATAGTCTCGTGAGGGTTTACATAGAGATCTACCCAAAAAAACTTTTAAAACTATCAATCTTCATCGGAGGAATCTCCGTCCGGTATATTGAATGACATATGGTCGGGGTTGAACTCCGGAATTTTGGATTTCATGAATTCGTGGCTTTCGAAAAAATTGAATTGTTCACCTTTTTTCTCCAATTAGTGTCTTTTTGCGAATTCCTCTTACACAAACTTACTTTTTTAGTGTTCAAGTGGAAGATCAAACAATTGAGCTTATGCGATAGAAATTGGTAAATACTTACAAATTCACGGATCGACAAGTCTAAATGGCTACGGAAAAATGTCTTCTCTTGTATACCCACATAATCAGTAATTCCTTTTTGGATTAGTTGGAACCTTTTGTACATTTGTCGCCAAGTTCTTCCCCTTGTATTTTCATATGAATTTGAGATACATCCTACCCAAAAAAAATATATTTCAGGTGTAACCCTTTCGGCTAAGGCATCTTCATGTCGGGTTTCATTGTACCATGTTTTGACTATGGCCAAATCTTCGGCGGAATCAAATGATGCCATGCTTGTATGTAGAGGAATGGAATGAGTAGTTGCAGCGCACATGGAGTAGGAGTGAATAGAATGAGCAAGTTTGAGGCAAATTAGGTTTGGGTATGAGGTCTCTTTATATAGAGAAAGATCCTCACGGCTAGTTTTGTCGAACAAAGTGAAATAATTCTCCATAATCGGTACTCGTAAATGTCCATAAAAATCGATTTCCTTTGGAATCGGTCTTTGTGGTTGTCCACTTTGACCGATTGTGGATTTGAAAATCAACAACAAATTTTGAACTTTCCACCGACCATAATCGGCTCATATTAACTCATACGTAATCCGATTATGTGTAAAAAAAATATACATGAAACTGACTTATCTAAGGCTTATAGAATCGGATAATACATAACACCTACATAAACCGATTATTTACTTACTTGTGTTTTGAATCATAATTAAAAACCAATTGTACCATAGATACATTGCATACCATAATTGTACCATGAACATAATAATCCAAACCATAATTGTACCATAAACATAATAATCTAAACCATAATTGTACCATAATAATAACCTACACTATAAGTCTTAGAAAATTAACCTTAAAACTTAAAACATGTCTTTTGATAATTTAGTTCATAATAAAGTATAAATTCAAAAGGATCAAGCAGCAACACCACCAGCATTGTCAGCACCATCAGCATTAGCAACAGCATCACCATCACCATCACCATCACCATCAACACCATCAAGAGTAACACCATCGGCAGCAGCATCAGCAACTGCTTCAGCTAAAGCTTTGTCTATTTCTATAAACTGCTCCACAAGATCCAACCAATCTATAATTTATTATATCCCCTTTCTGTAAAGCTGCCTAGCACCCCAAATTCATCATATGAAAGCTAGTCTGCAATTGTCAAAGTCTTCTCTATCTTGGTTTCTCGATAAAATGCAACATTGTATTTGTTGACAAAGATTTTCTCTGGCTCCCTCTTAAGATCACCAACTTGGATTTGTTGGTTGTAAAATTTTCAGTGACTAAAATCCATCGAAAATTCAATCAAACAAAAATATGGTTAGACAATTGGTATACAAGACAATATGTGTAATCCGATTTTGTATGGAAAAACACAAAGGAATATGAAACCCAAGGAATCAGTTTATAGAGATATAAATAAAAACCTATCCACCGTGGCAGCGGTGTTCTAGTCATATTGTTGACTAATTAAAATACAAACACTCTGAATATCAATCACACTT
>JAJJMB010010574.1:454748-609057 GCA_023531105.1 Papaver atlanticum | reverse complement strand
TTGACTAATTAAAATACAAACACTCTGAATATCAATCACACTTTAACACTTCTAACGACGTGAATTTGGGACTTTTTAATGCACTACAAATTATTAAGAATGAAATACAACTTGATATTAATTTGAAAGAAAAATAAACCAATATTGAATCATATTTTGGGAAAATTTAATATATATGAATTTTATTTTTGTTTAGTAGCATTATTATTTTGACCAGAGTTCTTAATTTATTTTTGTTCTTAGGTAACATTATTATTTTATATATTATTTGACCAGAGTTCTTTTTCACTAATGTATCAGCTTCGCTTTCGGCGTAAATCATGAAATCACTCATTAGATATCTTCCAACTCGTGTAGTGTGCGTAAGTTTCTCCTTATGTCATGCTTCTGGAAATAGAAAACTTTAAAAGGGTGAGACTCTTTAAGTTTCAGGGATGTGTTTGCAATAGAAAACGGAGTCCAGGTTAACATACCTCCTCAGCATCTACCTCGGTATTTAAAAGCAGCATCCCACACTCCCTTGCTACACGCCTAAAATACAAGCACCTCCGACCACCAAGTGTTTGCAGAACCTTATGATATCTTGTTTCTCTGCTGCATTCTAGGTTTTTCGACAAACCTTAAAACCCTCTATGCTGTATCCACCCAAACTTACCAATGCAGTCTACTCAAAACTTTGGCATACATCTAAATACAGTGAATAAAAATAAAACACAAAAGCCACTTGTGACAATTTCATTACCAAGGGTAGAGTATTATAATCTACATTACACTCTCCTTTTAGGTCTGTGTGTTGTTGTTAACTATTTATCAGGCATAACCAACCTATGACACCAGTGCTGAACTAGCTCTTCTCCACATTATCCTCCATAACTACGACTTTGTCCACTTGAATGATAAAGGAGCAATCCGTTCTATGTCTACTGAGCAGCCCTCCTCATTTGTAGCAGACGGATTCTGTTCCACAAACAAAAATAATGAATCACAAGAAACTAGCAATGTGTAAGAGCTTCTGACAACTCCAATAAGAATTAAAGCTAAAATTATCGGTAACCGTTCATCACTTGTGGTCCTATACCTTCAACAATTCCCCTTAAACCTGCCAGGAGTTCTTCACCAACAACCGTGATTTCGCTATGTTCTAGTGGGCGCCCAACCAAACCAAGAACCTACCAAAATGTATTAATTTGATCAACAGATAAGTAAATATAAAACCATTATGAGAATAAAAGGTAAAAGGGCCGCAAACATGAAACAGTATAAATAACAAGCTCATACTCGGGATGATTCAAATGTTAGAAATATTTGCACTACTAAACTAAAAAGTCTGTCGATATGGAAAAAGACAGGTAACTAACACGGCCTATTCCAGCTTGTAATGTCTTAGTAACCATATTAGTTGTGTTATTAGCTAACAATAGACGGTTTGTTCTCATGATGCTTCTTGAGAAGTAATGTTACTGTTCTATCACTCAATTTACACGTCTAATTGTTTAATTAAAACAAAAGAAGCCCTGGTTTTTATTCGATTCAGTATTCAAAATTGGCCTTCTACACTATTACAAGGAAAACCCAAAATAAACAAAAGCTTACTAATAATCCATTACAACAATATGTTGGCATCAGTCTCATAGTCTGTGCTCATTATTGAGCTGTGTATAGTCTGCATGCATATAATAGTGTGGTGTAGGAATAGTGAACAGTGTGATTCTTGAACAGTATTTAACATAATAAGGGTATACATGTAACTGTTCATAGTAAGTTTTTTCCTATCGGTGTAGTTACACTCTTTTAGCCACTCTCACTCTCTCTATTTCCACATGGTACCAGAGTTAAAGAGAGAGAGAAGAGAACACCCATCTTAAATCCCTTTTTTAGCTTGATGTACTGTAGCTTCGACCTACGATTCAGATCCAGAAGTTATATCCTTAAATTGTTCTTGAAGAATCTGTGAGCTGTCCAATTAAGAGCCTGTTGTTGGTTTCTCGTTGAAGTTTGTCCTTTTTTTTGTTGAGTTAAAAGTAGATCTATGTCTAATACTTCTAAGAATATTGGTTTTTCTCATCCTAGGCGTTCCGCATCTCTAGACTTTTTTCATAATGACAATATGAGTGTCAAAGTGATATCCTGTAAGCTGGATGATAAAACTATCTTGTTTGGTCCCATTGTGTGAAACTTTACATTACTAGTAAAGGAAAACTTGGTTAGTTAACTGGAAGCAAATATATGTCCAGCAACCACAAACCCTCCATATGAGACTTCGATACAAAAAAACGCCTTGATATTGAGCTTGTTACTAGAATCAATGGCTCCTGGATCAATAGCTCCTGATCTCAAGATTAGTAATATGCGCCTAAGGATGTCACTATTTGTGAAGATAAATCGTGCTTTTCTGAGGAAGAGGCTTCTCTTCAGGAGGAGAATGCATATGGTGAAGATCAGCCTTGGTATGACGTATCTTCGGCACCTAACATATGTAAGGATAGTGATACTACTCCACTGGTAATGACTCCTCAGCTTCATGCATACAAACAAAAAGATAAGGCCCCTCTTTCTATTCCTTGCCACTTACCTAGTCTAGTGAAAGGTAACTCTGAACTATGACCTTCTACCATTCCTGTAGAAACAACCTTGATTATTGATGACAATGATATCTCAGCTGATGAGTCCACAAATGGTGCGGAAGATCTTACTTCTTCTAGATATCCTACTCGTACTCGTAAACCTCCAACTCGTTATGGTTATTCTAATAACCATCGAATAGCTAACTTTGTGTTTTATCACCTTTTGTCATCCACTTGTACTGCCTTCACGCATCTGTTATTTTCTGTAACAATTTCCACAAGGGTTGAAGACGCTAGCTCTTGCTGATCCAAAGTGGAAGGAAGCTATGATGGAAGAAAAGAACGCTCTAAAAAGGAATTCCACCTAGGATGAGGTCAAAGCTACCAAAAGGGAAAAAGACGGTTGCAAATGGATATTCATTGTGAATTACAAGCAAGGCTAATAGCCAAGGGATATACTCAGACATAGGGAATTAACTATCAAGAAACCTTTGCGCATGTTGTGAAAATGAGCACTATTCGTGTCTTGTTATCTTTCGCGGCAAAAAAGGAATGACCCCTTCTACGATTCGACGTGAAGAACGCCTTTTATTATGGTGATTTGGAAGAGGAAGTGTACATGGATATTCCTCCAGGATTCCAAGTAGCTACTACAGAAGAAAAAGCGTGCAAGTTGAAGAAATCTCTATATGGTTTAAAACAATCTCCAAGAGCATGGTTTGGTAGCTTCACACAGAGTATGTTGAGATGGAAAAAGTCACCATACTTACAGCCCGCTCGGTTGGGAGAATTAGAAACCTAAGAATTCAATTATGGGGTAATCCAATTCTTGGAATTGGATTCCAAGGAATGCAATTCAAATCCTAAAAATTCATGTTTGGTTGAGGTAATTCAATTATCTTTGGTTTTACCCCGGAATCCAATTCCATTGCAGTATTGGACCAATGCAATGGAATTCTACTATTTTGGAGGGAATTGGATTCCTAGGAATCAAAATTCTTAATTACAAAAAGTTCATTTGCACCGTTCGGCTCAAGGAATTGGGTGCATTCCCTAGGAACATGCTGTTATTGTTTATGTAGATGACATTGTTATGACAGGTGATGATGTGGAAGAAATGATGAACTTGAAAATATCTTGGCTAAGGAATTTGAAATAAAGGACCTAGGAGCCTTGCATTATTTCCTAGGAATTGAAGTGGCCAGATCAAAAGAAGAAATCTTTATCTCCCAAAGGAAAAAAAATCTGGATCTTCTAACTGAGACAGGAATGTTGGGTTGCAGGCCTATTGACACGCCAATAGGTTAGTGGGAAAACTTATCTATTTTTCTCATACTCGTCCTGATATTGCCTACTCTGTGAGTGTAGTAAGTCTGTTTATGCATGCTTCACGCAAGACAGACACATGATGCAGTGTATCGAGTTCTTCACTACCTAAAGTCAGCACCAGCTAAAAGATTGTTATTTTCAAAGAATGATCACATGGAAGTTGAGGCATACGCTGATGCTGATTGGACAGGTTCAGTGATTGACAGTAGGTGTACCTTGGCTATTGTTCATTTGTGGGAAGAAACTTAGTAACTTGGCACATCAAAAAATAATCAGAAATAGCTAGATTCTGTGAGTTATTGTGGTTAAGAATACTGTTGAAGGAGATTGGATTCAGCTCTACAGGACCTATAATGTTATATTAAGACAACAAGACTGTCATTAGCGTTGCTCACAATCCAGTCCAACATGACAGACCCAAGCATGTGGAAGTGTACAAACATTTCATCAAAGAGAAATTGAAAGGGATCAGCACTCCCTTTGTAAGAACTGAAAATCAGATTGCAGACGTTCTGACGATAGGGGTTCAAAGTCATCCATTCCAATCTTTCCTCGACAAGCTAGCTATGCGAGATATCTACGCACCTGCTTGAGGGGGAGTGTTGGAACGAATGTCATAGTCTGTGCTCATTATTGTGCAGTGTATACTCTGCTTGCATATGATAGTGTAGTGTAGGAATAGTGAACAGTGATTTGTGAACAATGCAATCTAGATATTTGCCTAGTAAGCGTATACTTGTAACTGTGCATAATAAGTGTATAAATCATACATCTTTCTAAACAGCTTCAAATTCGAGAAGGCATATCTACCTGTAGAGTGTCTCGTTAACCAAAGGAACGGAAATTATTTTTGTTTATGTTACAGATTCTGATTTATTTTTCTGTTCTACTTTATGCGCATCATGAACAGAACACTAACAGAAACAGCAGAGCTTTAAAATAATAAGAAAAATGCGGCAACTAACAAGTGTAAAAAGGCTTCTTTTCTAATGTCAATCCAAAGAATGTTATAAGACCATACCTTCAAAATTTTAATGGTCGTGTATACTTGCTCAACCCTGTACTTAAATGAAAACTCAGCAGCTTCCTCATATGCATGCCAGGTGGAAGCATGCTGATAAATCTATCATCAGGTCCTGCAGATATGATGTCCTGTAAGTTCTTGATCGATAAGCATTCAGCAAAACTATTTATGGATAAGTTGAAGTTTCTCTTAAAGCACAAAATAATAAGAGTTGACAAAAAGTTGGAAAATAATCTTAAGGAAATACAGTCAAGGTCCAACTAAATCTTTTATTACCAAAACAATACGAGCAGTTTAGAAATGGAAGAATGGAAAAACTTAACAAACAGAATTGAGAAGTATAAACAAAGGGGGCAAATTAACTTAAGTAAACTCGTTAAACATCATGCTACTGCAAACTTGGTGGTTAAAACTTGTGACCTTGAGAAGTGAGGTTTCAGTTTCCCTTGGGTATTTGGGCTACAGTAATATGTCTAACTTTTATGCATCAGGAATCCATCCATATGCGGATCTAGCATAATCTATTCTCTTCTTTAGATCCAGTTAGATCAGACATGCAATCCAAGTACATGATCATCATTAAAGTTTTATCCTCGGGCCGAATATATCTAATATAACAGCTGCATCTTATTCACCAATATCCTGTGTTCTACTCAAAGTGGGACCATGTTATTATTGATAAATTCCGTAGCTCAAGCTAGAAAAATAGAAATAGCCTAAAACCAGCAGAAAACATAATACGACAGTAATACCACTTGGAAAAGAAATATATGAATATGAATGAGTGTATTTATGCATAACTCAATCTCAAAAACGCATCTGGTTCTGCATTCTATATCCATCAAGCTTTCAGAGAAGGAAGTTATTCTAGTTAGTTAACACAAAGTAATATTGATACCTGATGCAGTTGTGTGATTCAGATGTGTGACCATAACACCTTTCAGGGTGCAGTTGTTCCACTTGGGTCTACAAGTACGGCAATGCCATTGGCTTGATGGCTTCACAAATAATTCTCGGCACAACCTATTAATAAGTTAGCCAGGCATGATATGCTCCCACCAACGCAAAAAAAAACATATGAAAGAAACAACAGTATGTTAGTTAAGAAGATAAGATGAATGCCATAATTGGATCATGAAAGAAATATAACTATATGGATCTTAGAGCAACCATGTTTACAGGATATGCTGTACTCGTAGCTATTCATCCAACTGTTCCATATATGGAGCTAAATGCAACATCCCACTGACTTTACAGCTGAGCCAGTAGTTAGTATTTCTCCCCATAATCTCTTAATAATTCTGAACTTTATGGCTTGATAGGCAACCTTCCTGCACTGTCGATTTTCTGAATAATTTGGATAAATTAACCATAATCTGTCTAACAATTCAACCAAACAAAATGGGGAATAAGAAAACAAAGGTGAGAATTGAGACGATATACATATCACAGCTTTAAAAACTTAGATTTCATGGGAAAAAGATGTTCAATCAGTCGATGATTCTCCATAAAAAGTTTGTTTATAAATATAGGAGATACAAAATCTCATAAGGTTCAAGTAAATAAAGTTTTGCCACTGATAATCAGAATTAAATATAAAAGAAAAAACAAATGGAAGGATACAATACACCAAATGAAAACACAAAACCTAGTCATCAAAGAAGTAGTGTTCGTTGGTTTTTGATTTGTAGAATGAAGTGAAAACTCCACCAACTGTTCTTGGCTGTTGGAGAATCCACATTTGTTGTAAGCATTTCTTCATAATTGAATCTATACCAGCACGATCAGATTTTTGAGCTCGTTCAGGCAACAAGGTTTTCAAAGAAGAAATGTTTCCGACCTCGCAATTCAGCCAATAGTCTTCGGCTTTATCACTTAGAAGTACTTTCTTATCAAAGATGCATGCAGCGATGTTCCTAACCACTTTGAGACATTTCCTGTGCAGATTAAAGAATCGAAAAGTTTTGGGATCCACCCAGTACAGTAAAACATGGTCGGAGAAGCTAACTAGGCGAAAATTGCTACTAAATGGAATTGAATATGGTGAAAGATCAAAGGTTTCCTTGATCCAAACTTGTTCGTCTTTGTAAGCCTTCAAGATTTTCAAGTGAACCTTTTCCAAAGTTGATGTAGGAGCACACCTTGAGATTGCATTAGAAGTAGTCGCTCCTGCTACTACTGGTGATTTCATTTCAAGAATGGCAACACCTAAAAATCCTTTATGCTCAAATAATTTGGTATCACTGGTAACGGGGGATTCAAGTGGGATTCGGATATATTGGAACTTGTCTTCATGGAGGTCGAACAAGAGAATCACCCGACGATCAATGGTCATCCAAAACAAAGCTCCTCCTCCTCCTCCTGTGCCTCCATAAGATGTGAATGTGGCTGATAATTCAGAATTCACTGGTCGAGGATAGAAGTTGTAGTCGTCTGGGAAATCAAAATCTTTCCAAGAAGATTTTTTTCCGAAAGTATAAACGAAACACTTAGGACACCTAGTTTCGAGAATGAAAACAATGAGTACCAATTTATACTCATTGTTTAAGGAATCGAAACCAAATCCATGAGAGAGTAGCGTATACCCATTACCTCTGTGATGGATAAACGGAGGGACTATGCGCAACAATTCCCTTGTAATAAAGTTATAAACATCGAAAACGAAAGCCATACCACCTTTGTTCTTCTGTTTAAAACAAACCAAACCATTGCAAAATCCAACATATTTCCCTCTATTTGTGTATGGCATTGTTTTATGAAAACCGAGGTTGTAATTATCAGTGTGATCATCATGAATATCCCTAGTATGAAACAAGTTTTTGTAGAGACATGGTTTATCCCCCGTGCGACGATTAATATAAAACACGAGAAAGGGATGTTTTTGGGAATAATTAATCAAATGAGAATTGCCAAATTGTGGATTTTGATGGACGGAATTGTATAAATACTTACTCGCGCAGCTCAATCTCGTCAGATCTTCTATCGGAAGTCTTGATAGAAACTCCAGAATCAATTCAATTGGAAGAGACATCTGTAAATTATCTTCTTCTTCCTTTCCCGATTGCTTCTTCATCATTTCCTTCTTCTTATTGTTGTTATGATCGTGATATTCTTCATCTTTTCTTGGGTACATTACCGGTACCGATTTACAATTCGATGACTTTTTTTTATTAGGGTTTAGGGACCTTTGATATTTTTTTTCTGCAACTTCCCCCTTTCAGAGTGAGAGAGCTGATTTTATCTTAAGCTTTTGAAACTTGCTTACGTGGCCAACTGAAAACGACGATATGCCCCATCTTCTATGGTATTTATACAGAATGTTGTTCGACCAAAAACGGAATGTTCTATATTATTATTATTAGTACTAAGGTGTAACCCGCGCTATGCACGGCATATGATGTCCCCCATGAAGCGAGACTGTGCCTGTGCCCTGGCTCCGATTAAAGAAACAAAGGCACAGATTATCAGTCAACAGATTTTTTTTTAGAATAAGTGATTGCATAAAAGAAACCAAACAGAAAAACAAACAGGCAAATTGTTGTCATGCTATTAGTGCAGGACATTCCATATTCTGAGTTTGAGACAACAACCTATTGGCATTACCAATACCTTCTTTTTGATTACTTAACTTATCTAAACTAATAAACATATTTAAAAAGGCTGGTAAATCTTCCTCCCAACTGTTGACAATTGAAGATTTTCTTGCCTCTACCGCTAGCTTATTTGACACAGAATTGTCATATCTTTGAACAAACTTGAACCCCTAAAAGCTGTTGCATTCAGCTAAGATTTGCACTGCCTCCTTGACTATAATTTGATTCCTCAAATCTATCATTGTTGCCTTTCATTTGATAAAACTCACGATCCTTTCACAATCTCCTTCCATCCAGAAATGTGCCAAATTTGCATCTTTGGCCCATTTAGCTCCCTGCAAAAGAGCTACAGCTTCCGTTTTTTCTACACTTGTAGCAAGGAATACTCCCGACTTAACTGCTCTTCCATTACCTGCATCATCTCTCAGAATTAGTCCAAACCAGCAACAACTGTCTCTGAAATCCAAGAAGCATCATAATTCAATTTAAAGCAACGATGTTCAGGGCATTTCCAAGGAACATTACGAATTTGCTTAATTGTTGGACAAGCATTAGTTGTTATCAAATTTCTTTCATTACAACTCCAATAGTTTAAGTGTCTCTGAATCATGATAGATGTTTGTAAAGTAGAAGCATTTTTTTCCTCAAAAATCCTGTTACACATCTCTTTCCAAATAAACCAACATTTTATAGCATTAATTTCTATTACCTTGTCTCCTTGAGATTGCCACCAATTAAAATAATCAATGAAGGAATTTCTTACAGTATTAGATTGACCTTCACCGTCAAAAGGTGGCTGCATCCATATTGATTTAGCATACCAGCAATCAAACAAAAGATGATGAACAGATTTTATTTTATCTTTACAGAAAATACATTTATTGTTTGCATCATGCATATATCTACTCATAATTTCTGTTACTGGCAAGGATCATTCATACATTTCCATAGAAATAATTTAATTCTTTGCGGCAGCTGAGTCTTCTTCTCATGTTAATCTTTCTTAGCCAGTTGTAGATTCCTTTGTATTTGATCATTAGTTAGTATTAGAGCATAGCTCGGTTGAACCCACCAAGCGTTGGTATGTCAAGTTTGGTTGTCATATTTTAGTGAATCAAAACTCAATTTAAGAGTCGCTTGATTATGTACTAGAGACAACTTCGTATAGGTTAGGCTAGAAAGATTAGGATAATGAGACATACAAGTATTACTTGAAGACTTGAAGAATGTAAAGAAGTAAAGAGCTACATCGACGACATCATCCTTCCTCTTGAGGTTAGTAATATTTTGACTTGAACTGTTTTATTCCCAACGTATCTTTCAAGTCGTGCTATATTGAAAACATAACTGCGAAGCTGTGAATGATTATACTCTAGTAGACATAGTGTTAAGGAATTACAATACGAAGTATAACGCCCATCTTTTGAACTTCATATATAAGACATCGACATAATCGTTTGAATACTATTGTGATTATGTGTACGGGTATGGGTGAAGATTTCGTCCTAGGAAACAATGTTTACATTCGTTTAAAGGAAGTACATTCATGAACTTGTTTTATGAATCGAAAGGGAAATCGCTAGGCTTATTGGTATTGTTATTCATTGCATATCTTTGGATTACCAATATGTGTGAGTTAGTAGAACCGATCATAACTTGTTATGTATCTTGGTAAAACTAGTCACAATGCCTGACTTATGTATTGGTATGACTTTTGTTAGTGTAACCGATCCTAAGTAATCACCTAAGATGGTATGATCGATAGTTGTAATTGGTGTGACCGATCCTAGTAATTGGTGTAACCGATCCTAGTAATTGGTGTGACCGATCACAAAAGAGTAATAATCGATCCTTGTAATTGGTGTAACCGGTCCTGGTAATTGGTGTAACCGGTCCTGGTAATTGGTGTAACCGATCCTGGTAACTGGTGTGACCGATCACAAGTAATACCATGAGAATATGGTAATCGGTCCTGGTAATTGATGTGACCAATTTGGTAAATGATGTAACCGGTCCCAGTAACCATATTAAGGTAGAATCGATCCTTGTGTTTGGTGGAACCGTAAACCCATGATTAGTGTGTTGATTTGATCAATCACATAGTTCTTGGAAATCAGATGAACCAGTTCTAAACTTGTTTGGAAGTGTGGTATAATCGGTTCCAAGATTGTAAATATGAAAGAGGATTTACAAATAAATAAGATGTCAACATACTTTGAACATGTTTAGTAACTCTTATCTTTTATTGTTAAAAGACATTCCTTAATAGCTAAAGGAGATCCCGGACCTCAAATAAGTTGAGAATCTTTTAATTAAGGTTGTTAATTTTTATATGCTTTTAATTACCAGCAATTAAAATGCATATCTCTGGAAAATAAAAATTGGTAATGTGCATTTACTAATTGGAGATTTTCTAGTAGGATTTCAGTTATTTTTGGACAGAGCATTTCCAGGAATTATGAAAACCGGTTTGGGAATATTTTGCATATCTTACGAATATTTCGGTTTTGGAAATTCCTTGGTGTCCAAACTTCCTTGGTTTATAAATACCTAAGTTTGCATTTCATGTAAACTATCCTAAGAGCCAGCAAAACTACCTTGTTGTGTTGTTACTGGTGGAGCCGTATATTCGGAGAGGAAAGTACCCTAATTAGGCGAAATCTCTTACGATCGCTCGTTTAAAGACTTTTGTGGGATCAAGAAGCTCTACGAGTACCGTTGGTGGGAAACTAGATAATTGCAGTATTATTAGTTTTCGATTTGATTTGATTGACTAATGGTTGTTGAACTTTGATTGCACCTAGTTTGTTTATTGTTGAGAATCTTCTCTTATGATATAAGATTCACTCAAACTAGATCAAAGTGTCGACGGGATCTTTAGAACTGTTTGTAGATCTAAGGACGTCTTGTGATAATCCATTGTTAACAGACTCCGTTCTGTACGTGATTGATCACAAGAGATTCAAGTTATTGTGTGCAGGTGTTTATTGAAGATTTAAGAAGATTTGAAGACGAAGAAGATTTCATATTTGGGTTCATAGTCTTTGGTGTGCACAAAACTTGATCGGCTGGGATCCAACTATAATCGGTTTATCTTTTGTAGATTTGATTGATTAGTTGCGTGGATCGGCATCAATATTTAGCATCTTGATAGATCCTATTATTGATTGCAAAATCTAAACTCGACTACTTGTTAGTTGTTTGTTAGATAGATCTAAACCCGACAAAGGAGTTTATTGGATTAAACAGAAGAGCCTTTGTCTAACTCATATCACTGGGATTGAATAGAGTTGATACCGAACAGATTTATTGTTCCTTTATTGTTTGGAATACGAACCAAAGGAATTGTTCCAGTGCATGCACTTATTGAATGTCGGAAGCGCAGGGATACTGAAGAAACTAGGTGAACTATAGGTTTATTTGCTTTGTCTCAACTATACGAAGTTGGTTTGATTTTGTATAACGGCTTAATTCTGAGAGTATTCAATTCTGGACTAGGTCCCGGGGTTTTTCTGCATTTGCGGTTTCCTCGTTAACAAAATCTTGCTGTGTCATTTACTTTTGTTTTCCGCAATTATAATTGTTGTTATTATAATTTAAAGTAAATTACACAAACGTTAACTTCGTATTACTTGATAGTGATCCTATAGAGTTTGGTTAAGTCCGAACCTATTATCAAGTAATCACACTTTGATTGTTATATTGTCTCGATCTTGTATCCATAGACGATCACACAAAGTGTGAATACCGATTCGTTGTATTGTCTCGACTCAGTCCATAGACAATCACTTTCGGTAAGAGGACTTATAGGTGGATTTTTTTTAATAGATTGAGGTATATTTGGGTACCCTCGTCTTTTCAATTGGTATCAGAGCAGGCAAACACGAAAAGATCTAACAATCTGTGTTTGGTGCAATCCAACCTATAAGAAATGAACTCGAGTTCTCATTTATCGATTTCAGTTAACGTACCGCCAAGATTTGACGGAACAAACTATATATAGTGGAAATCTGCTATGAGATCTTTTCTTCAATCAAGAGACTTTAATACTTGGTTATTAGCTATTGATGGTTATAATCGCCCGAAAATCAAAAATTCGGAAACTGAGTTTAAACGCTTAGTAGATTATACTAACAAAGAAAAGGCTTTTGCAAAGCAGAATTCAGATGGTTTTAATGCTATTATACATGCTGTAAGTCGTGATCTACAACATCATGTATCAACATGCCAAACTTCAAAGGAAGCTTGGGATAATCTTCAGATCGTGTTCGAAGGTAATACATCAGAGAAAGAAGCTAGACTTCAAACTCTTACGTCTGATTGGGAAAATCTTCGAATGGATGACAACGATACTTTTGAAGAGTTTCATATTTAACTCTCTGAGATAGTTAATGCTTCTTTCTCACTTGGAAAGACTATTTCTGAAAAAGATATAGTATGCCAAATTCTCAGATCGTTGCCATCTAGATACGAATCTAAGAAGCATGCAATCATAGAAGCAAATGATCTTTCAACTCTCTCACGAAGCACTCTCGTTGGAAAATTGAAGATCTTTGATCATGAATCACAGTCTATTCAAGCTAAAGGAATCGCTTTTAAAGCTGCAAAATTTCCAAAAGCACCATTGGAAAAGGATAAACTAATGGATGATTCTGATGAACGGATTGCAGAAAATTATGATTATGAAGTTGAACAATCATTATCGTTGATCACCAGAAAATTCCGAGATCTCTTGAAGAAAAGAAACAAGAGATTCATAAAAGATACTCATCGATCTTCTCGACCTCATGATCGAGTTCCTGTCAAGAACAAGAAAGATTAAGTAGAAGATGATGAATATCAACCTCGGTGCTTTAAGTGTAAAGGTTTTGGTCATATGGCTAAAGACTGTCCTAATCTTAGGAAATACACTGGAAGTAAGGCACTGGCTGTAACTCTAGATGGGACCTCTGAGTCATATGATTCTGAAGAAGAGGAAACAACTAATATTGCATTAGTTGTCAATATTCCTTTCTCCTCCATTAATGATTTAACCATTTTAAAAATAGATATGTCTTCCGATATTAATAAATCGTCTAATGGCAAAGGGAAGTATAAAACTAATTGCAGGATTGTCTCAAAGAGCAAAATAACTAAGAGTTGCATATGCAACTTCAGTCAATCTCAAGATACTTCGTTTCGAGGTAAGAAGAAAAAGGTTTTTCATACAAGACTAGATCAAGAACACACTGTTTGTTCTGATTCCCTTAATGAGAGAAAATCTCACATTAATACCACCTAATCGGTATTAAATTTACATCCTCACCTTGTGTGCCGAATCTGTGAGTGAGGAAGTAAAAATTCAAGGCAATTATGTGTAGAATATGGGAATAAAAAATCTAAAGATATGAAAAAATATTTAAGATATTCGTATTTATAAGAATATTATATTTTCGGAAGTATGAAAAATATAAAAAGATCCTTCTCAGTCTCTGGTCATTCCTTGTCCGAACTATGAGTCAGGATCAGATGTCTTCTCTTGATAGAGTACTGGATCTGAAAGATCACTCTAAGAATAAGTTTGTACCTTCTCTTGATATTGAGAATTCAAAGAGAAAAATCAAAAAGAGGGATTGGCTTAGCAAGAAGGAAAGAGAAAATATGCTGAAGAAAGATCAGTGTATTGAAGCATTGACACACTTCTGTGTTCAATCAAAGACAGAATTACATGTTCTTGCAGAGTCCTTCACAAAAACTTCTCAACTGCAAGAAATTCTGGTCAAGCAACAAGGTTATCTACTTGAAAAAATTCACAAACTGGAGAATGAAAGTAATAATCTACCTTCCTCTACCTCTGATATGAAGGACTAAGTTGCAAGCAAAATAGACATCAGTTTTTGATTTCTTTCAATTATTGTGTAAGGTTTATTACTGAATAAAACTATCTATTAATTATGAATAAAATTATTATTTTATAATTTTTCTTGTGATAGTTTTTCGTTTACATAGCTTGTGCTTGAATGCTTTATATTATTGCTATGTGTTATGGGATGTTTGACTTCGGTTCTCTTAACCTTAATATTCGATCTCATATATGATGTGTGAACCCTTATGGTTTGTGTGGCTTTTTGATTTAGCGGGATTAAGTTCTAGCCCATGTTGGTAGGCTTTATCAAAGGATCATAAGTTGTTTTGATTGAAACTCATATGTGAAAAGTCACAATATGTTGAATCAATTTGTGTTTTCATGAGTTGTGTTTAGCATAATATATGTGTTTCGGGTTTTAAACTTTTGCTATTAGCACGCATTAATTAAAACCGATTCAACCTTTCTCTGGTAAAGGTTGCTTTTGTTGTTGTTCTGTTGTTATTGCGAGAGGATGACAACACACTGGCAAAGGTTGCATAACCGACATCAACTAACAGATATAATGCCACACGTAGGAAACACTTATGTGACAGATACAGAAAATCAATGGGGAGATTGTTAGAGCATAGCTCGGTTGAACCCACCAAGCGTTGGTATGTCAAGTTTGGTTGTCATATTTTAGTGAATCAAAACTCAATTTAAAAGTCGCTTGATTATGTACTAGAGACAACTTCGTATAGGTTAGGCTAGAAAGATTAGGATAATGAGACATACAAGTATTACTTGAAGACTTGAAGAATGTGAAGAAGTAAAGAGCTACATCGACGACATCATCCTTCCTCTTGAGGTTAGTAATATTTTGACTTGAACTGTTTCATTCCCAACGTATCTTTCAAGTCGTGCTATATTAAAAACATAACTCCGAAGCTATGAATGATTATACTCTAGTAGACATGGTGTTAAGGAATTACAATACAAAGTATAACGCTCTTCTTTTGAACTTCGTATATAAGACATCGACATAATCGTATGAATGCTATTGTGATTATGTGTATGGGTATGGGTGAAGATTTCGTCCTAGGAAACAATGTTTACATTCGTTTAAAGGAAGTACATTCATGAACTTGTTTTATGAATCGAAAGGGAAATCGCTAGGCTTATTGGTATTGTTATTCATTGCATATCTTTGGATTACCAATATGTGTGAGTTAGTAGAACCGATCATAACTTGTTATGTATCTTGGTAAAACTAGTCACAATGCCTGACTTATGTATTGGTATGACTTTTGTTAGTGTAACCGATCCTAAGTAATCACCTAAGATGGTATGATCGATAGTTGTAATTGGTGTGACCGATCCTAGTAATTGGTGTAACCGATCCTAGTAATTGGTGTGACCGATCACAAAAGAGTAATAATCGATCCTTGTAATTGGTGTAACCGGTCCTGGTAATTGGTGTAACCGGTCCTGGTAATTGGTGTAACCGATCCTGGTAACTGGTGTGACCGATCACAAGTAATACCATGAGAATATGGTAATCGGTCCTGGTAATTGATGTGACCAATTTGGTAAATGATGTAACCGGTCCCAGTAACCATATTAAGGTAGAATCGATCCTTGTGTTTGGTGGAACCGTAAACCCATGATTAGTGTGTTGATTTGATCAATCACATAGTTCTTGGAAATCAGATGAACCAGTTCTAAACTTGTTTGGAAGTGTGGTATAATCGGTTCCAAGATTGTAAATATGAAAGAGGATTTACAAATAAATAAGATGTCAACATACTTTGAACATGTTCAGTAACTCTTATCTTTTATTGTTCAAAGATATTCCTTAATAGCTAAAGGAGATCGCGGACCGAAATAAGTTGAGAATCTTTTAATTAAGGTTGTTAATTTTTATATGCTTTTAATTACCAGCAATTAAAATGCATATCTCTGGAAAATAAAAATTGGTAATGTGCATTTACTAATTGGAGATTTTCTAGTAGGATTTCAGTTATTTTTTGACAGAGCATTTCCAGGAATTATGAAAACCGATTTGGGAATATTTTGCATATCTTAAGAATATTTCGGTTTTGGAAATTCCTTGGTGTCCAAACTTCCTTGGTTTATAAATACCCAAGTTTGCATTTCATGTAAACTATCCTAAGAGCCAGCAAAACTACCTTGTCGTGTTGTTACTGGTGGAGCCGTCTATTCGGAGAGGAAAGTACCCTAATTAGGCGAAATCCCTTACGACCGCTCGTTTAAAGACTTCTGTGGGATCAAGAATCTCTACGAGTACCGTTAGTGGGAAACTAGATAATTGCAGTATTATTAGTTTTTGATTTGATTTGATTGACTAACGGTTGTTGAACTTTGATTGCACGTAGTTTGTTTATTCTTGAGATTCTTCTCTTCTGATATAAGATTCACTCAAACTAGATCGAAGTGGCGACGGGATCTTTAGAACTGTTTGTAGATCTAAGGACGTCTTGTGATAATCCATTGTTAACAGACTCCGTTTTGTGTGTGATTGATCACAAGAGATTCAAGTTGTTGTGTGCAGGTGTTTATTGAAGATTTAAGAAGATTTAAAGACGAAGAAGATTTTTTATTTGGGTTCATAATCTTTGGTGTGCACAAAACTTGATCGACTGGGATCCAACTATAATCGGTTTATCTTTGGTAGATTTGATTGATTAGTTGCGTAGATCGGCATCAGTATTTAGCATCTTGATAGATCCTATTATTAATTGCAAAATCTAAGCTCGACTACTTGTTAGTTGTTTGTTGGATAGATCTAAACCCGATAAAGGAGTTTATTTGATTAAACAGAAGAGCCTTTGTCTAACTCATATCACTGGGATTGAATAGAGTTGATACCGAACAGATTTGTTGTTCCTTTACTGTTTGGAATACAAACCAAAGGAATTGTTCCAGTGCGTGCACTTATTGAATGTCGGAAGTGCATGGATACTGAAGAAACTAGGTGAACTATATGTTTATTTGCTTGGTCTCAACTATACGAAGTTGGTTTGATTTTGTATAGAGGCTTAATTCTGAGAGTATTCAATTCTGGACTAGGTCCTGGGATTTTTCTGCATTTGCGATTTCCTCGTTAACAAAATCTTGCTGTGCCATTTACTTTTGTTTTCCGTAATTATAATTGTTGTTATTATAATTTAAAGTAAATTACACAAACGTTAACTCCGTATTACTTGATAGTGATCCTATAGAGTTTGGTTAAGTCCGAACCTATTATCAAGTAATCACACTTTAATTGTTGTATTGTCTCGATCTTGTATCCATAGACGATCACACAAAGTGTGAATACCGATTCGTTGTATTTTCTCGACTCAGTCCATAGATAATCACTTTCGGTAAGAGGACTTATAGGTGGAAAAGTTTTTAGATTGAGGTATATTTGGGTACCCTCGTCTTTTCAGTTAGTTTCTCTTTTGTTTTTCTGTTCCAGATCTAGAATTTTATTTTCTCTGGTTTTTGGAAGTTTTGATCTTGTTGATGTATTTCATCCCTTACTATTTTCTTGTGTGTTGGTTTGTTATTCTCAGCAAAGAGCTATAGATATTTTCTAACAATAAAAACATCTTCATCAACTGTGATTGCGAAATCAACAACTCCATCAGCAATGTCATCAACAAAAAACCCATCTACAACTTCATCAACTGCTACAATAACGTCTGATATCGACTCAGGCCTATTCAAACCGATTTCGACTGATTCAGAAGACTCATACTACCAAGACTTATGTTACAAGACTCATGTTACTGTAGTTCTAGTTTGTGTTACTGTTATTGTTACTTTACTTTATTTTACCTTGTTTTACAAGGTGTTAAAACCCTGGTTGGTTTTTTTTGACATCCCATTGATATTGTTTGCAGGACATCTCATTGCCGTTGTTTGCATGGATGCTAGTTTGTTTATAACAAAACGAATTTGGCCTCTTGATTAGGTTTGTCTTATGGAAGATCAGACTTGGTTGTAATGTTTGGATTAGTATGACTGTTGGTCAAAAACTGTGTTGAGATACCTACACCAATTAAGACAATCTAGCTATTTTAGGAAATAGTTCATATTTCCTTACTTGTTTTCTAAGTTATGGTCTATAAAAATACATAGCTTGTTCTAAGGTTTATTATGGAATCAATACAATTAATATTATTAAGTATTATGCTTATTTGGTGCCTACTCCCCAATTCAAAGGATTATGGTGGTTGATCGCCAATCAAACGATCGATTTATCTATATTTAGTATTAGGATCTTCTAGTATGGGTGTTGGATTCTAAACATATGGTATCAGAGCATTCGATCTGAGACCACTCCTATCCAAAAAAAATTCTTTAGCATCTTCTGTTACTCTATAACCATCTTTTCACAATATCCATCATATAAAAAAAAATCTTTAAAAAAAAAGAAAAAGGACGTGAATATTCAATTTGACGTGAAAATGATCATTGTCAAATGATTATAGAAGGTTCATCTTTATTCCACATGTAATGAGTAGGTTGAATGACAAGCGAGGAGATTATAATATTAAAATAATGATCGAGTGACGAACCAGGTTGGTGGACCAACTGAGTGCTGGTTGATGGACCAATATAATACTGATAGCTGGATCAGTTACTTTTCGAATATTGATAGTTGAATCAATATGAAAAATATTGCTTTGCAGAGCAACTGATAATTGAATCAATAAAATATTATAAAAAATATTGATAGCTAGACCGAATATTGAATTATCAATCAAAATGTCTATTGCTGGATCAACATAAAATCATTGGTGTTTGATCCTTCATATTTATGATCTGCAGAGCATTAGGTTAAAAACCTTAATTTTGATCGATGAATGGTCGACCAAATGATTGAATGAGGATCAACCAATGGGTGACATGGAACGAACATTGGTGGTGATGGACTGGCCATTTAGTGCCCAGACGCTTGGTTGAGCATTCACCAAAGTCAGTTCCAGAGCATTCGGTGAAACGATGATTAATTAGCGCTTAATCATAATTAAAATAATGCTTTGTTGATCATTAGGTAGTTGAACCTAATCATAGAAGAAAGAGGACTGACCAAGGGTATGGAAACCGACCGTTGGTGGTCATGGGACCAACTGGTGGTACATGGATGATGGTCCAAGTTGTTGAAGAGAGTTTGAACCAAATGTGAACTCCAGAAGATTATTAGGTCATTAAACAATGATGGAGGTGGACCGGATTTTGGAAGCCAAGGGACCGGCCATGGTGGTATGACCGTGTCGCCATGTCGTTCGTGGACCATTCCTAAGAATGTTGATATTTTCTGATGGTCCGTCGAGCATTATTTCATCCTTTTATGAAGAATCTGAGTTTGACTGAAACTCTTAATTTTGCTTGAAAGAGCAATTGTTGAAAATATTAAAATAATATTTTTTTAATATTTTTTATGGTAGAAAGTCATAATGATTGCAGGACCGCTTTCTATGCAAATCACATGCTCAATGGAGCAAGATTTGCAAAGATATGGAAATAAGGAATTTTGATCAAAAGAGGAAGTCCTTAAAAGAGGAAACCCAAATAATAATAAAATAAAATTATAATAACAAAGTAAAAAGAAAAAAGAAGCGGGGGACCGGCCAAAACCGGCGCACGGTTAGCCGATCGGCCGTGTGCGCCCCATCCACTTTATTTATTTATTTTAATTTTTTTTTAATTATTGGATAAAGAGTATTTTTACAAGAAACTAGTTGGAAGCTTGACAAGCTAAGCTCCAACAGCGTACTACTACATTAGTTGAACAGGTTGTCGTGCTAGCCTACCAGCGAGCCTCATGAGGAACCAACCAAGGGAGCTGAAGCGGATAGGGGGTTGATTATCTTGCAAGGGGAGCAAGCCAACTCTACCTTCCATGTCAAATTATGCAATATTGCGCCATCTGGGACTCGAAACTTGGATTCCTGGAGCGCATGAAACCTTTGAGGAACGGGGGTGACCAGCTCAGCCAGCTACCCATTTTTTTCATTATTATTATTATAATATAAGACTGCTTTATTACTTAGTAAAAAATAAAAATACTGCTTTATTATTATTATTATTTTTATTATTACTTTGTTATTTTCTCTCTTCCTTTTCTTTATTTGATCTAACTTCCATATCCTAGTTCTTCCATGTTTTTGGATGCTCCTTTAATCATTATTACTTAATACATCCATGCCTTTTACTCGGGGCTTACTTTGGGATTACTCATTATGCCCGAAGGTGGATAATTCATTACTAATCCATGGGAATCAACTGGAAAAATCCATGAATTAAAGTAGATGAATAATGGGGTGAATTAGTGTATTTCTTCTAGGAATTCATCCGAAGAATTTGGCTATAAGAAATTAGTTAAATGCTTTACACTAGCAAACAACATGTCTAGCAGCATTTAGTATATTCAAATAATCGAGATATGAGACAGCAATATCATATTCGTTCTGAATATTTCTAGGAATTCATCCGGATGAATTAGCACTGGATTAAAGCCTTGTACTAGCATCCTACCTATCTAGAAGCGTCTTAATTAATCGCCTTGTACTAGCAGACAACCTATTTAAAAGAGATTAATTGATTCAGACATGAGATGGCAGCATCATATTTTCTCCGAATATCATTCTGGGAATGGTTATAACACCATACATCTTCAAATGCATTTTGAACATTGAAAGGAATACCGAGTTTCCCAGCATGAGATACATGAAATATTGAAAGCTCTTGAGCAAGAGACTCTAATATTGCAGTCATGTATTATTGTTTTGACGAGATCACAGAACTGAAATTCACTTCCCTTGCAGAACGTGAAGACATAAAATCTCTTATACTTCTGATATGGTCAGAGATACATATTTTCGATGCAATTTTATGAATCTAACCTTCGTCAAAAATCCACCATCAACATTAAGTTCCCTGCTTAGTGTGGGACAAACATTTTCCGCAGTATGCATATAGATGGTGATTTTTAAACTAACATAAATAAATTGAATGAACAAGCTTAGTTATTAGATGTTAACAGAAATCCGAGTCGATAATGCTCCAATAGTGCCGAATGGTCTTTGAAGGAACAATGCTTGACGTAATAATACGTGAAGGATGAAAAGGGCATCATATAGGGACCATATACTGGTGAGGCACCAATGACTTCCATGATGGATTGACCAAATTGACTCGTGTAGCATGGGCACGTTGCTCCAAAGAGGAAATCATTGTTCCGACATATTGAAATTCTTGAGTCTAAGGTTTCAGTGTAAGAAACACCTAATTAGGTTACTGAGCAAAAACATGTGGATTCGGACAAAAGGCTTTTTCCACGTACAGACAGACAGTTAAAATGTCTTATAACCATCATCTTTTGAAAGTTGAACCTCATTCTTGCAGAAGTTGTACAAGGTTTCATGAATATTTCTTCAAGGATGGTAGAATTATCTCGTCGAATCTTGGGGAGAAAATTGTATTTCACCCCAACAAAATCTAAAAGCGTTTGCATATGAAACCTCGCGAAAATACCCAATCGAATATGATGTAAAGAAGCACCAGTAACTGGACATTTGAAATCCTGTTAGAATCTCTTATTCAATATAGAGTAAATTAGGAAAATCACTTGATGATCTACTTCGCAGTTCCTAAAACCGGTTATAGATCTATCTTACGATATTTGTGTAAACAGGATGATCATCATTTATCATCAAAAAATGTACTAATGTATGATGTTCGAAGAATTTAATGTTCGAACTTACTTCTATAGAGGATTTATTATTTTCTTGCTTAACTTCTATAATGTCCATATTTTTTTGACACAAGAAAGGGCAAATCTTATTAAGAGGAACAGTAGGTACTCATAGAGAATATGATAGCCACTGAGAAAAGTTACAAGAACAAAACAAAGGCATGAGAGCTTGACCAAAAACTTAAGAAGAAAACACTAAATTACATGATAGCAGCATGCCAATTGTGGAGAACCATCTCCAGAGAATAGTTCATAAACACTTTATCCTTCCAGTTGAATAGCAACATCTTAGTATCATTAATCATCCTCTCTAAAGAATGATACTTCCCTTGATAAAATCTTTTGTTTCTTTCAAGCCAGATAGTCCACCAAATATCAAATTTGATGAGCTCCCAAATTCTCTATTTTTTAGCTTTCTTCTTCCTCTTCTGTTTCCATTCCTCTTGTTCTCCCAAATATAATGTCCATATATTGAGCTATTTTAACTATTTTTTATTTTTCTTATTAAAATTGGAAAGAAGTAATGGAAGGAATCAAAATCTGCATATAAGAATCAAGTTTTTTTCTCATCAGACTTATCTTACAAATATTTTTATATAAGGCTGGCACCTATGTTTAGTATGTGATGGATTTTATTTTCGATCATTACAGAAAGTGTTTGTTACAGACTAGAAAAAATTTCTCTCAACGGGTCGGGTTTACCCGCTTGGAAAGCTTTAATTTCCCGATACACTACTCGATAAATAGGGCTTTTAATATTTTTTTCTCGGATTTTCTTAGCATATGTCATATACCATAATACTCGAAAATCCCATAAGAGTTCCCAACTTCACAAGGATCGTCGAATCATACAAATCGCCAGTTGCCAAAAATGAGGGACGACCAGTTGCCAAAAACAAGAGATGGCCAGTTGTCAAAAACAAAAGACGGCCAGTTGTTAAAAATGACAGACGACCAATTGCCGAAATAATAGATGGCCAGATGCCAAAATAAGAGACGACCAGTTGCCATAAATAAGAGACTGCCGATTGCCAAAAATAACAGACGGACAGTTGTCAAAATAATAGATGGGCAATTGCCAAAATAACAGACAGCCAGTTGCCAAAATTAAAGACGACCAGCTTCCAAAAATAACAGACGGCCAGTCGCAAAATAAAAGACGACCCATTTCCAAAAATAACAGATGGCCAGTTGCCAAAATAACAGATGGTCAGTTGCTAATGTTAGGGTTGTAATCGTCTCCCAATAGATGGTATGAACTGACAAAACAGCAACCAACACTTTTAAATGATATGAAAACCCATGTAGAGTTGTGTTGAACCGCATAACGACTTCCTATGTACCTTCTCTGTTGACCAAAGGGATCAAGCACAAACGTAGTTCTTCATGGTGTTAGTATAAGCATTTGAATCTTGAGGTTTCAGAGTTTATACGAGAAGATGCCTCCTCGAACCATATCTCAAGCTAAGTTTCTAAGAGATTTGAGTAAAAAAATTCTAATAAAATTTTAGATCTTGAAAATGCTAACGCCATCAATAAATCAGTTTATGAGAAGATGGGCGAAGAAGGAACTTCGGAGGAAGTAATTTCATCTCATGCTGGAGTTACAGATCTTCTCGTCCAAAACAGTTTGGATACTAAGATTGATATCTTCAATCTTCATCATATCCTCCCCATCTTTTGAAACTCATCACAAACAGGCGACATTACTAAAAACTATTATTCTTAACCAAAGAAATCTGAGTAAATTTGAAACTGATAACAGGAAGTATGCTCACAATGTAATCATAAGGTTAATATATTATCCTGTGAACATAATCAAAGTATTGTTAATCGTGTTCCGTAGATCAGTCGTGATGTTGGAAAAAAAATATCCCGAAAAGTTTGAGGATCTAGAAGATGATCTCTAATGAGATGTGAAAACGCGGGGGTATAAAAATACACCACCAACTTTTTCGTAGGCAACCTGTATGGACTAAACCAAAATACAATTCCGAGAGTTGCAACATAATAAATCTCAATCAGGAATTATATCAAGAGTTTATATCTCTTTCTCTCACAATCAATATGTAAATGTAGACAAGTCTGTGAACCTGATTATACCGTGAGAGTACTTGGACGATACCAAATATCAATATCCAAGATCAATCAAGTCATATTCAATAATTAAGATGGATGTACCTACTTTGATTGATTTTACGTACAACCTGCGATATTTTAATTGTATAAATAAATAATATAACACGGAAAATAAATAACACAGATACCATAAATTTTGTTAACAAAGAAACCGTAAGTGCAGAAAAACCCCAAGACCTAGTCCAGGCTTGAATACCAAACTGTATTAAGCCGCTACAGACACTAGCCTACTATCAATACTTCGTACTGGAATGTAGTAGAGACGGAATCCACCGTCACAGTAATTCAGTTATAGTCGCGCTCCTTACGCCTCTAGAATCTCGCAAGACTCTGCGTGATTAATTCTCTTAGCTGAGTTCTTGTACAATGTAAGAGTTGTTTCAACCTAAGTGAAAACTTTAAACCAATCTGCCTCCTTCTGAAAAGCCTATATATGATTTGCGTTCTGATCGTTAGATCAAGGTGAGATAGGAAATTGTTTGCAGTAGACTAGGTCTAGCAAACCTCAAAATTCGGTATTTATGACTCCCGAAGAGCATCCTAGATTATTATTCACCTTACAAGTAAAACCTACTCTGATTTCAACAAAGAATCGTTATAAAGGAACTAACTTGTAGAATCACAAAGTCTGAGACGAAGAACTTTGCGATTTCTATCAATCTTACCTGGTCGGAGTGAGACTCAACAATTAGTAGCAAGATCAGGATACACAAACTATCAAGATAAAGATAGTCGGACATGGCTTCACGAATCCCTAAGCGAAGTCTTTTTAGTCGCTAAACTTAAAAAGGTTTAAAGGAGAGGACGACTCTAGTTTACAACTAGGACACACAAGAAGAGTGTCAGGGATTCAAAAATCCTAGTTGCTTGAGGTTCTTCTTTTATAGGCTTTCAAGTTCGAAGGTTGCTTTAAAAGGTAGCTTTGGAATCAAGCAATATTTTTCCACCGTTACATGAAAAATCAACTTGAGATAAACATAAAAAAATATACATTCTAGTTTTGATGAAGCGTAACCGAACTGGTGTATAATGACTTGTTCATGAAAGGTTAGCCGGAACTAGCCAGACGAACTATAAGCTTAACCATTTTCATATAACACTTTTAGACTTTAATCTTGAGTCGCAACCATAGGTTATAATGTGATCAAATATGTCTATAGGTATTTTATAGAGTTAAATGCTGATTATCTTATAGAAATAATCCAGATGCATATGAAAATATTTCACTGGGGAAGTACGTGTACTTACCTCCACTTCGTGAGTTATTTTTTCCACAATACGTGTATCGGGTATGTGTACCCTTAATACAAAATCATTTCAGGAACTTTTGGTATCCATACTAGGTATGTGTACCTTCTTGAGTTCAACAGTCAACATAACCTTTTGGTATCCATACTAGGTATATGTACCAAAGGTCGTTACCGAACTACGGCTACGTTGGTACGTGTACTACGGCTCCGGACCTATAGTAATTACGCAAGTATGTGAACTGGTATGTGTATTGTCCTGTATCCAGATTTACAATAGTTCTATATCTCTCTAATAATCGATTTGAAACATTCCCGAATAACATCAATGACACATATCACTGTTCCAAGATATTTTCAAATGATTAATTTGAATCATGATTTAGGTCATAAACAATAAATTTTTATTAACCAAATTCATCAAGTTTTGAACGAAATGTTCTTAAGCTTAATCATTCATATTTCGAGAATAATTAACAAGATAAACTTGACTCGAAATTTTTATTGTGCATTTTAAAGTCCACTTAGTCAGGCGACTTAGTCTCATAGATATAAAGGTGAAAACTTGAGTAATAGGTTGGTTCAGTCTTCACATATCTATTGTCGATGAAGTTCTCCAAATGTCTTCAGTTGATCTTCGCCTTCAAACGGTAGATCGCGTTGATATCTAATGCTCAACTACACATTTCTAATCCTAATCCGAGACTTGACTAAATGTAGACTAGAAATCAAGATATAGTTTTGATCAACTAAATTTGACAACAAGCTTGGGATAGCAACACTTGTGAGTTCGACCGAGCAATGCTCTAATAATCTCCTATTTTTTCAATTTTAGTGACAGAACTATCAATACACATGGATTAAAAAATACAAATTTAAAACTCCAGAATCCATTATGCTTGATTTCCTTGGTTCTCTAACTTATTGAATTCTTCGTTACTTTAAGATCGCCAAAGTCTTGCATAAGGTTTCCAACCAAATCGGAGGACATCTGGACCGGTTTTACCTCCATGTGTTCTCGAGAAAAGTAACAAGATATGGTGATAGGATTATCGTAACTCAATAATTCCTTCAGAAGCACAAACCTCCATCTTCTTGCTATCTTCATTTGTGATGTTTGAAATACCAGAATTATCCTTATCTTATGACAATTCACAAGATATATCAACACATGTATATACTCAAAAGGTAGGCGTACCTCAAGTATATATATACACATTTTATAGGTCATATAAACCGAATGAGAGATTCTTTTCTAGAATCTTTCGAAGTGGATTAACTCATTATTCACAAAGATTTAGACCGGTCATAAGGGATATTAGAGCATTGCTCTGTCGAACTTACAAGTGTTGTTATCTTAAGCTTGTTGTCAAATTCAGTTGATCAAAACTATATCTTGATTTCAAGTCAACATTTAGTCAAGTCTCGGATTAGGATAGAAGTATGTAGTTGAGTACCAGACATCACTGCGTTCTACCGTTTGAAGGCGAAGATGAACCGAAGCTTTTAGAGAACTTCATCAACAAAAGGTATGTGAAAACTGACCACCTATTTCTCAAGTTTTCACCTTTGTATCTATGAGACATTATCGCATGACTAAATTTGACATTGCATGCATAACAAAAATTTCGAGTCAAGTTTATCTTGATAATCGTTCTCGAAATATGCTGAGCTTAAGAACATTTGTTCATACTTGATGAATTTGGTTAAGAAAAATTTATTGTTTATGACCTAATTATGATTCAAGATTTAATCATTTGAAAATAACTTGGAACAGTGATATGTGTCATTGATGTTATGCGGGAATGTTTCAAATTGATTATTAGAGAGATAAATAACTACTGTAAATCTGTATACAAGACAGTATGTGTCAGAGCACTGCTCGGTCGAACTCACAAGCGTTGCTATCTCAAGCTTGTTGTCAAGTTTAGTTGCCAAAACTATAAGCCTTGATTTCTAGTCTACTTATAGCTAAGTCTCGGATTAGGATAGAAAGTGTAGTTGAGCATTAGACTTCACGACATTCATCGATTGAAGACGCAGAACTACTAAGGGGAGCTTGTGGAACTTCATCACCAAAAGGTATGTGGAGACTTGAACTCATCTATCACTAAAAAATCTATCTACTCTATCTCTTATTTGAGTCAAAATTCGTATAGCTATATAGACTTCGATTATACACATTTGATATTTCGAGTTGAGTTTAACTCGCTTACATATTTCTCGAAATATGTGTTGGTAAGCTTTCGCTTTAACCAAGTTCATCTTATATTATTGACGAAAGTCAAAAGATGATCATGTGAAAATCGCCTGGTAACATCTTACATGATTTGTGTGAGACAGTCATTTGATGTAACTCAGAATGTTTCGTATTGATCATTCGATCACTTGAAAATTGCTTTGAAGCTAATAGTTTGTGTGAGACAGCTATTGTCGTCTTCTAAGAATGTTTCAATGATTGAAATGGGAGTTTAAAACACTTAACCATAATTGGATTATGAGCACAGTATGCGTACTTGCATATGTGTTGATCCAAGACCGGAATGTAGTATCCATACCCGTATGCGTACTGGCGAGGTCAGGTAAAGTACGGGAGCTAAAGTATGCGTACCTGTACGCGTACTGGCAAAGTCAGTTGAAGTCCGGGTACTATAGTTTGCGTGCATGTACGCGTACCGGATTCGACTGAAGTTTGGAAGTGTACGGCAGTATGCGTACCCGTTTGCATACTGGCGAACACAGTCCAAGTCCGGCTACTTAGGTATGCGTACCCGTTTGCATACTTGAGTAGGTTATGTTCTAAAGTCGGTTTGTTCATGAACTAATACATTTATATAATAAGGAATGCAATCTTTTGCGAACCGTGGCTATAATGTTCATGAATTTATTTGAGTGAATCAAAATCGATTTTTCTTCAATTGTGTCTTGTATACTTCTATGAGAATATAGACAATTGAACAACTCTAGAACTAATTTCATTTGAGTCATTTGAACTAGTTAAGGTTAAGATGAATAAGGTTGATATGAAAGTGTTCATATGTATAACTTCGGTTAACTATTGTTGAGCCAACAATGGTGTACACGTTTAGGTACGGTTACTCATATCTAAATGAAGTCACTTTTCATTTGTGTGTAACAAGCTAAGTTTGATCTAACGGTTGAAAGATATCAGCTTAAGTCTAATCAGGTTTTCATCTAACGATGAACATTGAATGTTTTGTTACCAAGGTAACATTGATTGCAAACCCTGATTTGAAGACTACATAAAGGAGAACTCTAGCAACTTGGAAACCTAATCCCCACACCTCTTGTGTGATACTAGTTGTAACTAGAGTCGATTCTCCTTTAACCTTAGGTTTTTCTAAAACCCAGTAGGTTAACGACTTGAAGACTTCATTGGGATTGTGAATCCAGACCCAACTATTTTCTCTGTAGTTGCGTGTTCTGATTTTGCTGTTTTCTATCATATTGAGTACTATCTTCTCTAAGATTTGCTCGAGATTTATTCTCCGATAGTCAAGATAAATGTGATTCCAATATATCTTGTTTCGCTACCGTACGATTAAGATTATTGTGAGGTGATTGATATTTTTAGGCTGTTCTTCGGGAATATAAGTCCGGTATATCAATTGGTTCTTGTTCACCTTGATTTATCAAAAGACAGAACAAAACTCATAGGTATATCTGCGGGAGACAGATTTATCTATTCAATAGACTTTTCTGTGTGAGACAGATTGGTTTATCAAGTCTTCGACTTTGGGTCATAAAAACTCTTAGTTGTGGGTGAGATCAGCTAAGGGAATCAAGTGCGCAGAATCCGGCATGGTTCTAGAAGCGTAAGAAATGCGACTGTACCTTGATCAGTGTGAGATTGGTTGGGGCTCAACTACATTCCAATCCGAAGTTAACTTGGAGTAGGCTAGTGTCTGTAGCGGTTTAATACAGTGTGGTGTTTAAATCTGGACTAGGTCCCGGAGGTTTTCTGCATTTGTGGTTTCCTCGTTAACAAAATTTCAAGTGACTGCGTTATTTCTTTTCCGCATTATATTTTTTATATAATTGCAATATCACATGCTGTGCGTAAGTTCAATCAATTGTGAATCCAACATTTGGTTGTTGATTAAATTGATTGACACTTGGATATTGGTTTTTGATACCGTCCAAGTTATTTCTTATATTCAATCGGGCTCACAAATTCCTATTTGTTTGATTGCAGATTGAATTGAGAAATAGAGATATAACTCTTTGATATACTTTTATTAAGATTGAGTCTGACTGTCTAGTTGATTCTCTTGAAAGTATATTGGAGTTAGTCCATACAGATTGCTAAGCGAAATATTGGGTGTGGTTGTTAGACCCCCGCTTTTTAAGTATGCATACCAGTTCACATACTGGGTTATAAGTCTAGAGCCGCAGTACATGTACCGACGTAGCTATAGTTCGTCAACGACATTTTTGTATGCATACCCGGTATTCATACCATAAAAATCTTTTGATTCGTTAACCAGGAAGGTACGCATACCTAGTATGCAAACCAGAAAAAATATGTTGGTTTCTAAACCTAAAAAGTACGCATACCCAGTATGCAAACCATAAATGATCTGTGGATTCCTGAACCCATTTTTGTCTTAAGAGTATAGATACTCGGTACACATACCATGACAAAAATACTCACGAACAGGTACAGTACACGTACTTACCCTGTCGAATACTTTCAGTTGCATCCGAATTAATGAGGAAACTGCAAATGAAGAAAAACCCCGGGACCTAGTCCAGTTTTGAATACTCTAAGAATTAAGCCATTATACAAAATCAAATACCAACTTCGTATAGTTGAGACCAAGCATACTACCCTAGCTACTTAGTTCCCTCAGTATTTCTATTGGATATGACTTGATTGATTCTTGGATATTGATCTTTAAAATCGTCCAAGTACTCTCACGGTATAATCGGGTTCATGGACTTGTCTCTGTTTACATTCTGATTGTGAGAGGAAGAGATATAAGCTATTAATATAATTACTGATTGAGATTCATTAAGTTGAACTCTCGAAATTATATTTGAGTTTAGTCCATACAGGTCACCTAAGAAAAAGTTGGTGGTGTATTTTGGTACCCCCGCGTTTTCAATTGGTATCAGAGTAGGTAAACACGTGAAAGACCTAATAAGTCTGTGTTTGAAGCAATCTGACTATATGGATAGAAGTGCAATCTCGATTAATGTACCATCATCATTTGATGGCACAAATTATGTAAGAATCCTCAAGCTCGTCAACGCTATTAGACTAGTCAAGAGACGATTTAACCGCTAAGGACTAGATTAGTTTTACACGAACATTAATTAATAGAAATTAATCTAACAATGATCTAGATACGAAACTAGTACCGTTGAATAGGTCTCAGAAATTTATGTGAAATGGGCTACTCGAACATGTCATTCGGATACCAGAAGAAGAAGAAATCATCTGGATAGTTAGAAGGGCAAAATATACTTTTTGCAGTGGACCGACCTTGATTACCATATCCAAGTAATGGGTGCCTTTATCATTTTTCGTTGGTCTTATCTAACCAAATCGAGCAGATAAACTCGCATTCTTTTCTTCTTTCTTTCTTCTTCTTCATTATTTTCTTCGTTCTTCTTTTCTCTTTCTCTTCTTCTGTTGCGGCGATTCTGAGAATCGATTTGAGAGAAACGATTGATGAAGTTGTTCAGTCGATGAAGGTGATGATGTTCTGGTTAATTAAGAAGGAGGAGAGTTAGGGGTTTCTGTTTGAGATGATGTAACATAGAAAATCAATTTAGGGTTCTAGAGTTTTTTAAGGTTTTATTGAATTGATTCGTGTGTTGAGTAGCAGATGGATGATGAATGAAGGGGTTGTTGTGTAATTGAAGTTATGAAGCTGTTTTGATGAAGAATCACCGAGTTAGGGTTTGTAAGAAATTCATAGAAGCTTGTCATGGTCCATCTGAGTCCTTTTGGGCACCCGGATGCCTCTAGTCCTTGTGTGGGTGTAGTTATAACTCTTATCCTAATTGGTTAGTAGTAAGCCATTCGTATAGTGGCACGTGTTCGCTGCTTAGCCATTGGATGTAGGGTTTAATCATTTGTTTTGCTATTTAGTGTGTAAGAACATTTGCTGAGTTCATTAATGAATAAGAAGAGTATAGTTTAGAGGTTGCGTTCATTAAGAAGCAGAGTTACGAATCTGGTAATTTGATCCATTTGTACTAAGCATAGTACAATTGGCATCAGAGCCATCTAATTTTTTTATTTTATTTTCTACAATGGTTGGTTCCGATCCAAAATCTGTGAAGGATCTTCACGACCTCTTCACTAAAGATCGACAACATACAGATGATCGTCTCAAGAGTGTTGAGAAAGAAATTAAAGAGACTTCCACGCTTTGCATGGAAACTTCAGATGCTGTTAAAGATCTTACAGAAAAGATGGAATTGTTTCTTAAATCGGGATCTCCAAACCGGAAACCTGCTACTCCTGACTCAGGCGGCCATTCTGGTGGTCCAATACATGGTAATCCTCCTAATTTTGGCTCTTTTCCTCCAAATCAGCCAAACCCAACCTTCAATCGAATTCCAAAATTGGATCTTCCCAAATTTGATGGAGAAAACCCTCATTGTTGGATCCAAAAATGTGACAGGTACTTTTTTCTTCACAACATTGATGAGCATAGAAAAGTTGATATAGCTGCTATATATCTTGATGGTAAGGCAGACAAGTGGTTGTTAAATTTTCAAGTTGGTCGCCCTTGTATGTCTTGGTACGAATTTTCTCTGGGTATTTGCGCTCGATTTGAAAGTCCAGTAGATGAAAATTTTGTTGGTTCTTTTAATAAGTTGATGCAATTAAACTCTGTAGAGGAATATTATGAGTTGTTTGAGTCTCTTAAAGCCTTAGTGCTTGCTTACAATCCTTCCTTGGATGAAATGTACTTTATCATGAGTTTCATCGGTGGCCTCAAGGAAGAAATCTGTAATTCTGTTTATATGTTCAACCCTGGTACACTTAGCCAAGCATTTTCCTTGGATAGGATGGAAGAGCAAATATGTCAGCTACTGTATAAGTCCACTAAACAAACACCCAATACCTTCACAACCACTAGACCTTTCTCTCCTTATAATTTCTCCCCAAAACCTATCATTACCTCTTCTTCTACTTCTAAGTCAGCTCCTACAACTCCCAAATCTTCATCACCCACTCCTCTTAAACCACAATCTTCTACACCTATTATTAGAAGACTCACACAAGAACAAATGCGTCAAAGAAGAGACAAAGGTCTCTGTCACAACTGTGATGAAGTTTATACCAGTAGACACATATGCAAAGGCAGACAACAATTATTTATGGTCCAAGCAGAGCATACAGATACTCAAGACAATGACACAGAAGAAGAAATTTTTGAGAAAGCTGTTGATTCACCTGTTGACTCTGATATGGAGATCTCATTGTATGCTCTCACTGGTAACATTACAGGGGATACAATTAGAATACCTGGCTTCTTAAAGAAACACTCGATTTCCATTCTCATTGACACTGGGAGCACTACAAGCTTCATTGATTCTGCATTAGCTGCTAAACTCAAATGAAACATAGAGTTCACTCCTCACACGTTAGTTACAGTAGCAAATGGTGAGAAAACTGTCAGCACTGGCACTTGCTCAAAGCTTTCTTGGAGTATGCAAGATCATAAGTTCACTGAAGATCTCAGGCTACTTCCACTTGGAGGCTGTGATATGGTCCTTGGAGCTGATTGGCTCAGAAAACTAGGTGATGTTGTATTCAACCTTTCTAAACTTAGTATCTCTTTTATGCATAATGTCCACCAAATCACTTTGACTGGCACTAATACTAGACCTTCCTTACTCATGATGAGTAGTCCATCTGTCAAAAAAAATTCACAAAAAATGCTCATGGCCTTCTTGGCCACTTATTCTCTATCACCACCTCCTTTATACCTCCTCCAGTTCCTACACCATTGCTACCACTTTTGGAGGAATATCAAGACATCTTTGCTGAGCCAACTTCACTAACACCTCATAGAAATTTGGATCACTCAATCCCTTTAAAACCTGATTCTCAACCTCCCAATCAGAGACCTTATAGGTGCCCATACATACAAAAAGCAGTAGTTGAACAACTTGTTAAGGATATGCTATCTTCTGGTGTCATTCAACATAGCCACAGCCCATTTGCATCTCCAATTCTCTTAGTGAAAAAGAAAGATGGTTCTTGAAGATTTTGTGTAGATCACAGGAAGTTAAATAGCATTACTGTTAAAGACAAGTTTCCAATTCCTCTTGTGGATGAAATGCTTGATGAATTAAAAGGGTTCAATGTGCTTTCAAAAATATATTTAAGAGCTAGTTATCATCAGATTTTGGTCAATCTTGCTGACATCTTCAAGACTGCTTTCAGAACCCATCATGGCCATTATGAATTCAGAGTTATGACATTTGGCCTAACTAATGCACCTGCAACTTTTCAAGCTCTTATGAATGAAGTTTTTGCACCATATTTAAGGAAGTTTGTCTTGGTCTTTTTTGATGACATCCTCATCTATAGTTCCTCCATGGAAGAGCACATTGAGCATTTGAAGATTATTTTCTCATTATTAAGACAACACCAACTCTATGCAAAAATGTCCAAATGTTGTTTTGGCCAACCTCAGTTGGAGTACTTGGGCCACATTATTACTTCAGAAGGTGTTTGTGCTGATCCAAATAAAGTAGCAGCTATGCAGAACTGGCCACTTCCTACTTCCATAAAGGAATTGAGAGGTTTTCTTGGACTTACAGGGTATTATAGGAAATTTGTGAAGCACTATGGAGCAATTAGTAAGCCTCTGAATGATCTTTTGAGAAAGAACTCCTTTACTTGGACTCCAGCTGCTACAATTTCCTTTGAACAACTAAAAGATGCAATGTCCACCACACCAGTTCTTGCACTTCCAGATTTTTCAAAACCATTCACTGTGGAGAGTGATTCAAGTAACAACTGTATTGGTGCTGTTTTGACTCAGGAAGGAAGACCCCATTTCTTTTTTCAGCACAGCATTAGGCCCAAGAGCAAGAGCCTTATCTACTTATGAAAAAGAATTCTTAGTTGTTGTTAAAGCTGTCCAGAAGTGGAGACATTACTTACAAGGTAACAAATTCATTATTCTCACTGACCATCAAAGTCTAAAGTATTTTTTGTAACAAAAAATTACTACAGTCTTACAACAAAGATGGCTAATGAAGCTCTTAGGCTTTGACTATGAAATTAGATATAAGAAAGGTAAAGAACACATAGTTGCTAATGCTTTGTCAAGAAGGCCTCATGATTCTGTTCAGTGCACTGCTTTATCTATGTCTACCCCAACTTGGATGTCTGAACTTCTGCAAAGCTATATTGATGACCATAAGGCTCAACAGCTCATTGCACAACTACTTCTTTCAGCTGACTCAGCTCCTCCATATTCATATAAGGATCAAATTTTGAGATACAAATCAAGATTCTATGTGGGTGCCAGCAATAGAGTAAGGTCTTCCATTTTAAGTACATTGCACTCTTCTACTGTAGGAGTACATTCTGGAATGCAAGAAACTTATGTCAGGGAAAAGAATTACTTCTACTGGCCTAAGATGAAACAAGACATACTTCTTTTTGTAGCTTCTTGTGATACTTGCCAAGGGAACAAAGGAGAGCACCACTTCCCATCTGGATTATTGCAGCCACTTCTAGTGCCAGAGCATGCTTGGCAACATATCACAATGGACTTCATTGAAGGCCTCCCTATGAGTGACATAAAAAGTGTTATCTTAGTGGTTGTTGACAGGCTCACTAAATACAACCATTTTATTGCCCTTCAACACCCTTACACAGCTGCTTCTGTGGCCAAGGCATTCTTAGATCAGGTATTTAAGCTTCATGGATTGCCTGCATCCATTGTTTCAGACAGAGATAAAGTCTTTACCAGTAACTTCTGGAAAGACTTGTTTAAATCATTGGGCACCAGCTTAAACCTCAGTACAACATACCATCCCCAAACTGATGGCCAATCTGAAAGAGTTAATTCATGCTTGGAGACTTATTTGAGATGTCTTACTGGTCACAAACCAAGCAAATGGTGTCAGTGGATCTGTCTTGCTGAATGGTGGTATAATACTAGCTATCACATGATGAGTTTTGTAGTTGTAGTGAAAGTGGTGGTAATAGGATTCGATTCTCGAACTTGTGAAGGATAACTTTAGACTTAAATTTTAAAACTAAAAATATAAAAAAATCACTGATATTTAAAACAAACACTGACAAAGTTGATATCAATATAAAAAGAACACTGAGGCTAAGATTCCACTATTTTTCCAAGTTCAAAGTGATTTTATATAGTATTTATATTTATTCAATTTTTGCGTTTAATTTGATTCTAAGCTATTGCAACATGTAGATTTTCAAAATAACAAGTGTAAATCCAAAGTATAAAGCATCAAGAACCTATGGTTAAGCATGCTCTATCAAAAGAAATAACAATTGCTTAACAAAAATCATTCAAACAATTATAAATCAAGGCAAATAATCATAAAAATAATTGAAATAAAATAAATAAAATAGATTATACCACTTTTTATTGGAAAAATAGCTTCCTCTATCGCCTCAGCAATGGGGTTTAGCTCCTCATATTAATCATAATCTCAAAATACATGTTTATGGCTCAAAAGTAGATTAAAAGGGAGAAAGGTGTTAAAGCAGCGGATTCTGTAGTTGCTGAAGGTCTAAAACAGAAGTCGGAGTTGTTGCTGAAGGGCTTCATTGACTACAGGAAGATGCGACCGTACCTCGTTGTCACTGAAAATAAGTCTGCCTCTGCAACTGACTCCGAGGGTCTTATGTTCTTCGTGTTCTTCTTCTTCGCAGCAGCAGAAAAGTTTCTGTACTCGACTCCAGTTGATTTTTTTCGCTTCTCTAAGGCTCTAAACTTCTCCAAAGTGTTCCCTCCCCTTCCTTAGCCTCTCTAGAGCTTATATATATCTCACAGCTCTCGGTTTAAACTCGATCAAAATCTCTTTTTCTTCCCCAAAAATAAATTTTTATTCTCGGCCAAGTTTTGGATATTCTAACCCGTTTAATCACTTCACCTCCTTCCTGAATTATCCAAACTATCCTCTTATGCTTCTACAAACAAATCCTTGCAAAATATAGCACGTAACTTCCAAATATAATTCGAAACTTGCCTGTTTCCTTTTTTTTTTTTCCCTGTTTTATCAAAACCCGATCATTCAGCCCATTCTAATCGATACAAACAGATGTAGCAACCCTGTTTACTCCATTCAAGTCCAGCCCAACTTAGTTTGGCGATTGAATCTCGATAAAACACTTCCAAAAATCGATCCAAAACTTGCCATGAAGTTACGCAGGCGACATTTGGTTTTCCCGCCAAAACTAAATTTCAAACGAAGGGGATGACCTCCCCTTATCCAATCCCGGTTTGTGCTTAGCAGCTGTCTGGAAATGGGTTACCCCTTATCCAAGATGAGAGTACGAATAGCAAATGTCCTCCCAGGTGCCTTTAACAACTTTTCGAGCTAATTTCGCCGCAAAAACCTATTTTTCAAAAAAATACCTACAAGGGATAAAATACCAAAATTAGTACAAAAATGGGTACTAACACTATACATAAAAGAGATGAAAATAGACACATAAATGCGTCTATCAAATACCCCCAAACTTATTATTTGCTAGTCCCGAGCAAATTAAAACTACAAAATAAAATCCTAACTCACTGTCGCAGGCATCGTCGGTTGCACTTAGCATGTGCAACAAGCCTTTAAACCCCTAGGTGTCCCTAGTGGCCGAGTTATAGTCTCGGGAGGGTTTACCAGAGGTGTACCCACAAAACCTTTACTCCAGACCCTAGCTATCTACGCAGAACCTTGGAATGCACTAAAGAACCTCCTTGGTTGGTATACTTATTGATTACGGGAGGAAGTACCCTGATGCGAAATTCCAATTGCTGTATATGAGTTTGCACTCAAGTATACTAAAATTCATATATAAGTGACAGAGCTCTACTCAGATAGTCGCACTATGGACATCAATATCCGGAATCAAACAAATCACATAGATTAAGAAGATGGATATAGAAATAGATGGTTGCGAATGGACTTCAATGCCAAGATGAACCTATGACCTAGTGGATTGAGATACTGGTATGGACTAATATCAACACAACTGGCATATACAAGGGAACCAGTGGTTGACAATCCTAAATCTACATCAACACAGCTAGCATATACAAGGGAACCAGTGGTCGACTTTATAATAAACCTTTATTTTTTTATTTTTTTAACGACATGATTAGATCTTTTGGATCCAAGCGCATGCTTCTTGTCAGCAGATTACATGGTAATTCCCGTGGATCCTGCATTCCACGCTTGTTTAGGCGACGGAGACAGGGAGAACACACACATATTGCTATCCAAGTGTTATTTATTCCGATTGGTCTAATTGGTCTGGTCTTTTTTTTTTCTTTTTTTTTTAGTAACTCAATCACTCTATTTCACCCCAGCAGATATCAACATAAAAATTTGCAAAAATAAAAACAGAAGTAATAAGATGATTCCGAGACACGGTGAAACTATCATGTTATTTCTAACACCTGAGCTCCGTGCTTTTATGAATAGACTCTTATAGATGTTTCCATCTAATCAGATTGGTTCCTCAACTCCTAAACCAAAATGCTTCCATCCACTTAGATTGGTTAGTGCCATCCTTAATAGGCATAAATTTCTAGGCTCTGGAGTTTATTTATTGTAACAAAAGGTAACAAAAAAGTTTCTACCCCACCCCCAAACTTAAATCTAACATTGTCCTCAATGTTTCTAATTAAAGAACAGTACCAAAAGTATAAATAACATGAGGAATCAGTAAAGAGAGAAGTCGGAAAGATAGTACCTGGGTGAAGTGGAATCAAAAACCTACAAAAATAATATACAACATACAAATCGCTTCGATGGTCAATCAAGGTAAACAGGGTCCTCCAGAGGGACCTCCTCAACATCACCTGTAGGAAAAGGCTCTAAAAAGGGATTCAATCTCTGACCGTTAACCTTTGAAGA
Organism: Papaver atlanticum; assembly: GCA_023531105.1. Taxonomy (NCBI): domain Eukaryota; kingdom Viridiplantae; phylum Streptophyta; class Magnoliopsida; order Ranunculales; family Papaveraceae; genus Papaver; species Papaver atlanticum. The sequence continues at coordinate 570,453 of JAJJMB010010574.1, read as the reverse complement.
ACTACTACCGTCTGGTGTCTCAATTTCAATAGCGATATGAGGAAAAACAGTACGGACAACAAAAGGACTGGTCCACCGAGAGCGCAACTTCCCGGGGAATAAATGCAAACGAGTGTCATACAGAAGAACTTTTTGACCTGGAGAAAATGACTTTCGTAAAATATTATTATCATGCACAAGTTTCATTTTGTTCTTATACTCCTTAGCACTATCGTATGCATCTCTACGAATCTCGTCCAACTCATTGAGATGGAGCTTTCTGTGAGCTCCTGCCTTGTCAAGTGAAAAGTTTAGCTGCTTAATAGCCCAGTAGGCTCTATGCTCTAACTCAACAGGTAGGTGACATGCCTTGCCAAAAACTAAACGATAGGGTGACATTCCAATGGGTGTCTTAAACGCAGTACGATAAGCCCATAAGGCATCAGTAAGCCTCGACGACCAGTCTTTCCTATTAGGATTAACTGTTTTCTCTAGAATACGCTTAATTTCCCTATTGGAAACCTCTACCTGACCACTAGTCTGCGGGTGATATGGGGTAGCTACTTTATGGGTAATACCATATTGTTTCATTAAAAGAGCAAACGGTCTATTACAAAAGTGTGAACCTCCATCACTAATTATAGCTCGCGACGTACCGAAACGTGTAAGTATATTCTCTTTCAAAAACTGGACTACGACCTTGTGGTCATTTGTTCTACACGGAACCGCCTCAACCCACTTAGACACATAGTCTACAGCGACAAGTATGTAAAGATAACCAAAAGAATTAGGAAATGGACCCATAAAATCAATGCCCCACACATCAAAGACCTCAATCACTAAAATAGGGTTCAAAGGCATCATATTTCTACGGGAAATGGTTCCTAACCTTTGGCAATGCTCACAAGAAACATAATGACTATGTGAGTCTTTAAACAACGAAGGCCAATAAAATCCACACTGCAATATCTTAGCAGCAGTCTTTTTAGCACTAAAATGACCCCCACATGCATGTTCATGACAAAAGGAGATAATACTGGACTGGTCACTCTCAGGTATACATCTCCTAATAATCTGGTCTGGACAATACTTAAAAAGATAAGGATCGTCCCAAAAGAAATGCTTAACCTCGGCTAAAAACCTAGAACGATCTTGTTTACCCCAATGTTGAGGTATTCGACCAGTAACAAGATAATGCACTATATGTGCATACCAAGGTGATTGGGAAACAGAGAACAATTGTTCATCAGGAAAGCTATCCCTTATAGGAAGGGAATCATTAGAATAATCAACAACTAGCCTAGACAAGTGATCTGCTACTACATTTTCTGCACCCTTTTTGTCTCTAATGTCTAGAGAAAATTCTTGCAACAAGAGGATCCATCTAATCAATCTAGGTTTAGTATCCTTCTTAGACAAAAGGTATTTCAAAGCAGCATGATCGGTATAGATTACGACCTTAGAACCTAGTAGATAGGATCTAAACTTATCCAAGGCAAACACGATGGCTAACAGTTCCTTCTCGGTAGTTGTATAATTCAGTTGGGCATCATTAAGAGTTGTGCTAGCATAGTAAATCACATGAAGTAATTTGTTTTCTCGCTGTCCTAACACAACGCCTATAGCATAATCTGAAGCATCACACATAATCTCAAAGGGTAGGTTCCAGTTAGGTGCCTGGACTATGGGGGTGGTAGTGAGTAAACTCTTAAGCTTCTCAAAAGCTTCTAAACACGCATCATCAAAGGCAAACTTGACATCTTTTGCAAGCAAATTGCAAAGAGGTCTAGAAATCAAGCTAAAATCCTTAATGAATCGACGATAAAATCCTGCATGCCCTAGGAATGACCTAATATCTTTTACGGTTTTTGGGACCTGTAAAGTCTTAATAAGATCAACTTTGGCTTTGTCTACCTCTATACCCTTAGAGGATACGATGTGCTCTAACACAATTCCTGATTTAACCATAAAATGGCATTTTTCCCAATTAAGCACTAAATTCTTTTCCTTACACCTAGTGAACACTAATGTTAAATGATGCAAGCACTCATCGAAAGATGAACCAAACACTGAAAAATCATCCATAAAGACCTCTAAAAACCGTTCTACCATATCAAAAAATATGCTCATCATGCAACACTGAAAGGTCGCAGGGGCATTACATAACCCGAAAGGCATGCGTCTATACGCAAAGGTACCAAAGGGATAGGTAAAAGTTGTTTTCTCTTGGTTTTCTGGGGCAATAACGATCTGATTATATCCGGAGTAGCCATCTAAGAAGCAATAATGACTATGTCCATCTAATCGCTCTAGCATTTGGTCGATAAAAGGAAGGGGAAAGTGATCCTTCCTTGTGACCTTGTTCAATTTCCTATAGTCAATACAGACACGCCATCCCGTGGTCACTCGGGTTGGGATTAACTCGTTATTATCATTCTGGACTACAGTGATACCTGATTTCTTAGGGACAACCTGAACGGGGCTGACCCACTTACTGTCTGAAATTGGGTAGATAATACCCGCATCTAACAACTTAAGAACTTCTTTTCGAACTACCTCTTTCATGTTAGGGTTCAGTCGACGTTGCATCTCCCTAGAAGGTTTGGAGTCTTCCTCTAAATGAATCTGATGCATACACACAGTAGGACTTATACCCTTAATGTCTGCTATAGTCCACCCTAAAGCTTCCTTATTATCTTAAAGTACATTCACTAGCCTACTTTCCTGATCACTATCCAAATCCGAAGCTACAATCACAGGTAAAGTCTCAGATGGCCCAAAAAACACATACTTTAGAGTGACGGGTAGTGTTTAAGGTCCAACTTAGGAGGCTCTTCTAAAGAAGGAATTAAGGTAGTCTCAGAAGCTGGTAATTGTTTGAACCTAGCTTTCCAACTATTAGTGTCTAACACAGGGGTAGAATCTAATAGTGCATTCACTTCTTCAATAGTGCTATCGTCGTCAAAATCTAAACCAAAATGGGATAGACAACTTTCTAATGGGTCTTCATAAAAAATGTTTGGTAATGACTCCTGAACTAAGCACAGAACAATGCTGATTGGCAAGAGGCTAGTGAGGCAAGTCTTGATTCAGTGGACTAATTCAGCACCTGAAGATGCAACTTGGGAAGACCTATCTTCCATTTGGGAACACTATCGCAATTTTATCCTTGAGGACAAAGATACTGTTTAGGGGAAGGCAATGTCATGGTCCATCTGAGTCCTTTTGGGCACCTGGATGCCTCTAGTCCTTGTGTGGGTGTAGTTATAACTCTTATCCTAATTGGTTAGTAGTAAGCCATTCAGATAGTGGCACGTGTTCGCTGCTTAGCCGTTGGCTGTAGGGTTTAATCATTTGTTTTGCTATTTAGTGAGTAAGAACATTTGCTGAGTTCGTTAATGAATAAGAAGAGTATAGTTTAGAGGCTGCATTCCTTAAGAAGCAGAGTTACGAATCTGGTAATTTGATCCATTTGTACTAAGCATAGTACAAAGCTGTAGAAGATGAAACTGATGTTTAAGAAAGATGGAATTTAAGATTATAACCTAGAGAAGAAGAATTGAGTTTGTGAAATTGGGATTAGAGTTGATTTGTGAATGGGTTTGGGTATCAGTGAACTAGGATTTCATGGATATATTCATAGAAGATTTAGAGGATAAAATCAAAGTCTCGAGGAAATAATTGAGGTGTGTTTGTCATGAATTAGGACATCATGGTGAAGGGATTCTCAATGGTGTTGATTCAAGAGTTGAGTTCAAACAGTTGGGATAAAAGTGAGAAGAAGGGAAGCTGCAGCTGAAATCAAGATGATTGCAGGTAAAGCTAGACTTGTAATTATTGATTTTATTAATGAAAGTTACAACTATGAATTGGTAGAATTACAAACGATAAATGAGTTTGTTATGGTCTTGAATGATTCCCCGATAAGTATGAACTTGATTAGATTGTAATATTATGAACGGTGAAGGATGGGGGTTATTTCAGTTGAGATGTTGTTGGTGTTTGGTATTTTAAGAACATGGCTTGGGTCTGTTCTTGAGGAATTTGGAGTTGGGTATTGTACTGTTATTAGAATTCTTGAGTTGGTATCTCAGATGATGAAGAGGTTTGTTGGTTAGCTGTTAGAGCTGAACTGATGGTGTTGGTATTCACAGCTGCAGTGGTTGCTGGAGTTGCAGTTGTTGGAATTTGATTGTGCAAGTGAAATAAAAATGGAGTTAGGATACTGGAAGTGGTTTGTTGAACTGAGATTACAGCTGTGGATAGGTTTGCAGTAATGAATGTGAACTAAACTTGGTAGTGAACTGAAATGGGTTTGGTTGATGTTGTAGAAAGAAACTTAATGTGCAGATGTATCTTATGGATGTAATGGGATTGCTTGACAGTACAGTTTAGAGTTTGAGTTGAAGGTGTTAACTGATGTAGTTAGAATTATGGTTGATGTTTAAAGGATTATGCTAAGTCGAATCTTTTTAGTGAAAGCTTGGAACTGCAATTGCAGGTAAAGCTTAGATTACGATTGTATATTGAATTGTATAATTCTGTTTGAATGAATTATTTGTGTAGTGATCATCTCAAATAAATATAATCAGGTTGTGTTCTTGTAGCTGCAATAGAATTAGGCTGTTAGTCAGCCCAGTGAGCGTAGCTGACTCAGTGTATCTGTTTGAGTTGAATCGGCTTGACAAGACCTGACCATACTTAACCGAGTTAACCTTTTGACTTGACTTGGACTAGTTGACCTGACCTTAACCTGTTGACTTGACCTTTGACCTTGACTTAGACGTTGACTGTTAGTTGACCTTTGACCATCAGTTTGACCGTTAGCGACTGTTAGTTGACTAAGATGAACTCTGTTTTCATAAATTGATGTTTTTGACCCTTTATGGTCCGAATTAGCCTTTTGTTCCTTCTACAAAGTTGTAGATAGTTATAAGACTTAGCTAATGGACTTTAGAACCAACCTAATTAAATTAGTAGACCTTAGTTATGCTAAAGTTAGATAATAAAAAGGTGTAAAACCATAAATTGGCTTAGAAACATTAGATGGACTTGTATGATTCTTATGTAAGCCATTTTGTCTAGATTTTTAGAGTGCTTGTATGATTAACAGTTAGACTATATTAACAACGATCGATTCAAATGATGAACCAGTGGATCGTGGATCTCGAGGTAGGCGAGGCTTGTCATCAAAAGAGGTGGGAATTTACATTTAACTCTTTTGAAACAATTGTTGTTTTCTTTTACAAAGATTTATGTTTATCAACGCATTGTCTGATTGTGCATTTCATGCATTATTTAATTTTGAGTTCCGAATGTTCTGTGATTCTTTTAATCTTTCCATGGTTTGGAAAGGACTTGAAATGTTTTGTTTCTCTTTATGAATTATTATGGGAAATGAGAATTTCCACCTTTGGTATATAGGATACGCTCCTTCACATTTATATCTACTTACTTTCAGCTTTTATGCTATGGCTAGGGCGATACACCATAATATTATTATTCAGTGTGGAATTGGCATCAATATTATACATTGTTTGAAAGAACGAGTTTGTCCATATACATGTTTGTTTGTTTCAGTGACTTGGTCGCTATTTAATGTTTGGGAAAACATGTATTGTTTTCCAAATCTTGCATATAATTACTTAAAAGTTAAATGTTATTTCTACTGGGAACCCCTTTTAGGGATGATGTGCTCACCTATTCCCACTTTCAGTTTCAGAGACAGATCAGAGTTGCGCAGTGGAAGCTTCGTGGAGTTGAGTCCGTTAGTTGGTTAACTTCGGTTATGTTTATTATGTTGTATATTCTATTTGTAAACGAAATGACTATTGTATATGTATCATTTGAGAGGAGTTCTTGTATATATATGTTTCGGAGCGGGGCTAGTTTCTGGGTTAAGTTTTGTAGAAGATTTCTTAATTGAATGCTTAAGTATATGATCTAGATCCTTAGTGCCTCTTTATTTAGTTAATCTCTTGGATTAGTCAGCTGCTAGCTTTGGGGGCGCTACAAATTACTTATGGTGGAAAATTGCTATGCATACCTATATACATGCCCGTGAGTTTCAGACATGGAAACTCGTGGTTGTTGGATACAATATCCTCCGATAGTTGTTAAAGACGGAAACATTGTTGAGAAAGATTTGGTAGAATACAGTGAAGCCGAGATAAGTGCTGCAAAGCATAAATCTGACAGATTAAACGATATTATTCACGCTATAAGCCAAGATCTTCAGCACCATGTTGAAAACACGAGGGTACCCAAATACACCACAATCTTTTAAATGTTAACCGATAATTCCTCTACCGAATGTGATCGTCTATGGACAGAGTCGAGACAATACGACAATTCAGTTCACATTTTGTGTGATTGTCTATGAATACGAGATCGAGAAAATACAATAAGATAACTTGTGCGATTGACTATGGATACAAGATCCAGACAATAATATAACAAAGTGTGTTACTTGATAATAGGTTCGATAATAACCAAACTCTATAGGATCACTATAGAGTAATGTCGGGTTAACGTATATGTATATTTTACTTTATTATAATAAACAATTATAATGCGGAAATCAAAGTAAAAGACACAGCAAGATTTTGTTAACGAGGAAACCGCAAATACAAAAAACCTCTGGGACCTAGTCCAGTTTTGAATACTCTCAAAATTAAGCCGCTATACAAAATCTATACCAACTTCGTATAGTTGAGACCAAGTATACTACCCCTAGCTACTAAGTTCCCTTAGTATCCCTGCGCCTTCGACTTCTAGAGTCACGCAAGTTCAAAAGATAAGTGTTATACTTCGTAGTCTAATTCCCTAATACTATGATCATACTATTATGATCATGTCACATTTCTAGAGTATTATACAATATGTACAGTATATACAGCTTCACAGTTATGTTTTCAATATAGCATGACTTGAATGATACGTTAGGAATGAAATAGTTCAATTCAATATTATTAACCTCAAGTGGAAGGATGATATCGTCGTTGTAGTTCGTTACTTCTTCGCATTCTTCAGATCTTCGGAGTAATACTTGTATGTCTCAACATTCCTAGAATTTTTAGTCTAACCTAAACGAAGTTGACTCTAGTATTTAATCAAGCGACTCTAGATGAGTTTTGATACTAAAATATGACAACCAACCTTGACATACCAACGCTTGGTGAATTCAACTGATCTATGCTCTAACAATCCCCCCCTCCCTTGTCAATTTTAGTGACAAAACTCTTATTACATATGGAGCTAAACGAATTACAAAATAACCCATTCTTCATATGCTTGATTCCAAGTTTCAACAACACAATAACCTGCATATATTCAATCAATAAATGCCGATGTTGACATTTGAATAACAAAAGTTTTTACTCCCCCTAAAGGTAAGCTAAGTAAATATTCAATCCGAACATCTTTGTTATTCCTCTTTTGTAGTAAGAATTACTACAAAACAATATGATATGTTTCTCCCCCTTAGTCAATGCTTTACCCTTTCATAAGATATAACGTTTAAGCACAATTGTCCTTTCCTTAGTGATTAAAAATCACATTTTTACTCCATATATTTCTCCCCCTTTTTGTCACAAAATGAAGGTTCAAGCAAATAAAGGACAAACCGAAAGGATCTTACAAATCTAAAAGACTTGTAAACAACCTATAAGAGATAAGCACGAAGGTTTCACATACCACTTTAGATAACCAATATTAAAACTGAAAGTACAAAGTAATTTAGTTTTAATATGTTATCAAGGAAACAATTGCTCGAAGAAATTTTCCCTAATAGTCCAACAAATCGACTAAGAAACTTGATTCCCTTGTTGAACCGATTATGTATGCACAATCGCTTATTTCGATAAGACCAAAATAAATATCAGAATTAGGCTCTAATTATTCAGACAATAACATAGACCTTTCCCTTTAGACAAGACAAACACTAGGTTAGTTAACTAGTTTTTCTTGTCAAGGCATTCGATTAGGCTTGAATAACCGAATCCTCCATTTTGATAGGTCTAACTAAGATCAGAATTAACTTAGTTCCTCTTATCCGGAATCAATTGGACTAAACAAATGATCCATTATTTTGTTAAGCCATAAACAATACATACAACCCAAAATAAATTGACTTGCACAATTATTTTATTAACCGGAAGCAATTGAACAAATATAAACATTACAACACCGTAATTGCACCGAATTTCGTTAAGCAAAAACACTTGATACCGAATAATAAAGAAGATATCAAACAATAAGCCAAATAAATTGACACAGTTTTTCTTAACCGGAAACAATTGAATCACATAAATAATCTATACACAATATAATGGAACATATCAAATGTACCGATATTTTGTTAAGAAAAAGCAAAATATATACAATATAAACAGGTTTTTCTTAAACAGGAAAACGATTAACCTCTTCTCCCCAAAAATATATATCATTAAGCGAAAGTTCAAAGAAGAACTCTCCCCCAGTATGTTGTCATCCTCTCACAGGAACAAAAGAACAGCAACAAAAGCAACCTTTACCAGAGAAAGGTTGAATCGGTTTTAACTAATGCGTGCCAATAGCAAAAGTTGAAAACCTGAAACACATATGTTATGCTAAACACAACTCATTTAAACACAAATTGATTCAACATATTGTGACTTTTCACATATGAGTTTCAATCGGAACTCCTTATGATCCTTTGTTAAAGCCTACCAACATGGGCTAGTACTTATTCCCGTAAAAACAAAAAGCCACCCGAATCATAAGGGTTATATCATATGAGATCGAAATATTAAGGTTAATAAGAAACCGAAATCATACATCTCATAAACCGAAAACACATAGTAAAATATAAACATTCATTCACAGGCTATGTAATCGGTAACTATCAAATAATTGAACAAAACATTGTAAAATAATTTTATTCATAAATAATTGATAGTTTTATTCAAAATAGACCTGACGCAAGAGATATCAAAATAAAAAAATCAATACATTGATGTCTATTTTCTGGATCAAGTATTACATCATATAACTTAATCCCTAGTGGTGCTCTGATTGTTCACTGATGTTTCTTTAGTGTTCACACTCTTGAAGCTTGTCTCGAGAGACTTTTTAGCAACCACTTCTTATTTTTCAAGTTTTTCAACTTGTTCCTTCGTGTCTGCAAGATCAGCTTTTGTTTCTTCAATCTTATTCTTTAGCCAATCTTGATTTCGAACCGTTATTATGAGACTGGTTCTTAGTTCTTCAAAACCATGGATATAGTTTATCATACTATCAGAAGGTATCCACTTGGTTTCTTTTGGATCTTGAAGGTTGTAAGCCAACAGACATGACTCATCTTGGGATCCGTTAGAACTATCATATTCATAATCAGACATGATTTTTGATATGATCTTCTTCTTCCTTTCTGTATTGACTCCTTGATAATCCTTAACTCTTTGAGCTTCATCCTTATTTGCCTTTGTAATACTGTGAGTTATTGGAGGCATGCTCAAGGATTTGAATAAGGATTAATCAGGGTTTCTCAATACAAGCAAGAGAAAGTTTCTCTTAAAGAAGAGACAACTTTCGGACCATGAATTTCCGAAAATATATCAGGAATATATTTTGTTCCATGTGTCCAAAATTCTCATGCTGGAAGATTTATTAAAATTCGGAAAATTCTAATAAAATCTAATTATGGAAGATCATGATAAACATGAACAACAATTTTTTAAACATAATGGATTCGCATATTATCCAAAAAGAATCATCGATTTTTCTGATACAAACACAAAAACATGTGCTCTCATTTTATGTGCTTCCTCATCCCAAAAGTTATGAGAACGAACTTGGATGTGGGTGCACATTCTCCATACAACTAGGTTGTATCGGAGTAAGCATTATCGTGCTTACAATGAGTATCAGAAACATAGTTCATGTTTCTTTTTGGAAATTTCTACCCGACATATTTTCTCCTAGAAAGTTGTTTCTTGATCGCAAAGAGATTTAGAACATGAGGAGAAACTGTAATGATGTGAGAATTTTCAGAGATGGATAAATCTCTCTTAATTCTGTTAATGAGATTTTCATAAGATTTTCTCATTCTAAGGATTTCCTTATTATGCGCATAAGCTTGATCATCTGGAGACGGTTGTTTCTTGATGGACAATACGTGTTGGCGTATGAGTGGTGTTTGGTTCTTGTGTGCTGGTTAGCTTTTCGCTATGCGCAGCGAACGGCAAGCCCGATTACCTCTTCAGTCCCGTCCCATGTTTTCCTTCGGGAAACACCCTTTTGGTTCCTGTGTTGCTTACCTATCGAGAAGGTATCGATTTTGTCCCTCGCTTCTATTGCCATGCTTCCTCTTCTGTCCCGTCCCATCTTACAGACTTAACTTTTGATCAATATTTCATTTGGCCATGTTTCTCTCTCTGGCAACTTCCCTGGAGACTGACAGCCAGTTTTGTTCAATGGATTCAACATGGCTTATCTTCGTTTTAATTTTGATTTCATTTTCCTTTTGATTTCTGTTCCACGGATTCACAGTTTTCTTTTTCGCTTTCATTTCTCTTCTAGACACCTTTTGTGCCGTTTTTCTTTTCCTTTTTTTTAGGGTTTGTTTTTCCCTTTTTCTTTTTAGGGTTCTACAACAACCTTCATGGTTAGATCGACTAGGGCTTCTTCCCGCAACCGGTTGACAACAACACTTCCCCTGCTATCTATGTCCTCTTCTTCTTCACCTCCGGTCACAGAAGAAGCTACTGGTAATGATAATGGCTTTTTCCATTGCCCATTCAAGAGCTTTCATGGATGTCCAGACGGGGTTAATGAAAGGGGATATGCCAAAGGATCTTTCATACGCAATTTACATGATAGGCACCTATCTTCTGATGCTAACAAGGCCTTTTGCAGAGATTTGATTTCCAAACATCAGCATATACACCGCGCCTAGGAGAAGGTTCTTGTATGCTTAAGGATGTGGTTATGATGTAGATGCATGCATCTACATGCCTGTAAGATGCCGTGCAAGGGAAAAGAAGGGGTGGTTCATGGTGATGTTGTTGCAGGACCATTCAACGGAGAAGGTGCTGACTTTATGATATGTATTGATCTCTGTACCTTGGTGTATATTATTATAGAGACGGAATTCAGAATAATAATAGACGAAAACTAGAAAACAAAACACACTGGAAACCAGATTTGAAGAAATATATCTTCTCTAGATTATGAACAAGAAAACTATTACAATTCTCTCTTTGTTACGCTCACAATCTCTCTAGGTAAATAACCTTAAACTGTTTGCTAATCTTGCTTTTACAATATTAATTGTCTAACTGTCACAAACTTATCTCTAGGTGATTTGTCTCACAAACCTCTTTTCTTTGATCTAGGTGAGTTTGTATCACAAACCACACTCTAAATGTCTTAGCTATGAGCTACACAACTCTATTTATAGCTTTAATGGTTTCCCAAACCTTCTAGGAATCTATTTCCTTTTCTAGGAATAATTCCTTTTCTAGGTATATTTCCTTATCTAGAAATATTACCTTGTCTAGGAATATTCCTTATTTATGAATAATTCCTTTTCTAAGTATATTTCCTTATCCAGGATTAATACCTTGTCTAGGAAATATTTCTTTTTTAGGTATATTTCCTTATCTAGAAATATTACCTTGTCTAGGAATATTTTCTTATCTAGAAATACTGCCTTAAAATCAGTAATCCCTCTTAAATTACAATTTTATCCTCAATCCGTCTTGAGGATCACTAATTCCCAAGGAGAGGAAGATACACATGTATCATGGCGCCCCCGCCCCCCCTCAAGAACTTGAACTCCTGTGAAAGTTATATTTGGAGGTTAGGGAACTCGAGAGTTCATTTCACCCTGCTGAACCATCTATCTTTGCTGGAAACTTGACCTTGACTTCTAATTTGAAAAGCGTCCATATCTCCTCATATTGTCTTAGTAACTCTTCACTCCATAATGCAATCTTCTTCGAGTGGTTCTTCTTCTTGCTTGTTATTTTCTTCAAAAACACCAGATAAAGATGTTGTCTTTTTCTTCCCTTCGACTTGGGTGTATGAGAATGAATACATTCAATCAATTCTTTAAGGGTAGTTTGAATCAACTTTATGTCTATTTGCTGCGTAGCCACCTTTTCTTCCATAGTTTGTGGTTCGCTTTACTTAGGATCATCAACTGACTTTCCCATCTTTGGTTCCCTTGTTCTTTAAACGTCTTCTTGCTTCTCGAGTAACTCAACAAGTTGTTTATAGAGAGATCTAGTGAAGACCATAAACCACAGGAATCTTCCCTAAAAGAAACGAACCTTGCTCTGATACCAACTTGATACGTATTGATCTCTGTACCTTGGTGACTATTATTATAAAGGCGGAATTCAGAATAATACTAGACGAAAACTAGAAAACAGAACACTAGAAACCAGATTCGAAGAAAATATCTTCTCTAGATTATGAAAAAGAAAACTATTACAATTCTCTCTTTGTTATGCTCACAATCTCTCTAAACAGTAAATAATCTTAAACTGTTTTGCTAAGCTTGCTTTTGCAATAATTAATTGCCTCACAAACTTCTCTCTAGGTGATTTGTCTCATAAACCTCCCTTTCTAGGTATGTTTGTCTCACAAAACCACACTATTTCGATCTAAGTGTGTCTGTATCACAAACCACACTCTAGATGTCTTAGCTATGAGCTAAACATCTTTATTTATAGCTTTAACGGTTTCCCGAACCTTATAGGAATCTATTTCCTTATCTAGGAATAATTCCTTTTCTAGGTATATTTCCTTATTTAGGAATAATACCTTGTCTTAGGAATATTTCCTTATCTAGGAATTATTCATTTTCTAGGTATATTTCCTTATCTAGGAATATTACCTTGTCTAGGAAACATTCCCTTTCTAGGTATATTTCCTTATCTATGAATATTACCCTGTCTAGGAATATTTCCTTATCTAAGAATACTGCCTAAAAATCAGTATTCCTTCCCAAAATTACAATTTTATCCTCAATCCATTTTTGAGGATCACTAGTTCCCGGGGAGAGGAAGATACACATGTATCATGCGCCCCCCCTCAAGAACTTGAACTCCTATGAAAGTTATATTTGGAGGTTAGGGAACTCGAGAGTTCCTTTCACCCTGCTGAACCATCTCTCCTTGCTGGGAACTTGACTTTGACTTCCAATTAGAAAAGCGTCCTTATCTTCTTGTCTTGTCTTAGTCACTCTTCGGTCCATAACCCAATCTTGTTCGAGTGGTTCTTCTTTTTCTTTTTCTTCCTCGGTCTTTTCTTCAAAAACACCAGATGAAAACGTAGTTTTTTTCTTCGTCTTCGGCTTGGGTGTATCAGACTTCATGTCTGTTTGTAGCGCATCCACCTTCTCTTCAATAGTTTGTGGTTCGCTTTGCTTAGGATCATCAACTGACTTTCCCATTTTTGGTTCCCTTGTTCTTTAAACGTCTTCTTGCTTCTCGAGTACCTCACCAAGCTTTTTGTAGAGAGATCTAGTGAAAACCATAAACCACAATAATATTCCCTAAAAGAAACGAACCTTGCTCTGATGCCAACTTGATACGTATTGATCTCTGTACCTTGGTGACCATTATTATAGAGGCGGAATTCAGAATAATAATAGACGAAAACTAGAAAACAAAACACACTGGAAACCAGATTTGAAGAAATATATCTTCTCTAGATTATGAAAAAGAAAACTATTACAATTCTCTCTTTGTTACGCTCACAATCTCTCTAGGTAAATAACCTTAACTGTTTGCTAAGCTTGCTTTTACAATATTAATTGTCTCACTGTCACAAACTTATCTCTAGGTGATTTGTCTCACAAACCTCCTTTCTTTGATCTAGGTGAGTCTGTATCACAAACCACACTCTAGATGTCTTAGCTCTGAGCTAAACAACTCTATTTATAGCTTTAATGGTTTCCCAAACCTTCTAGGAATCTATTTCCTTATCTATGAATAATTCCTTTTCTAGGTATATTTCCTTTTCTAGGAATATTACCTTGTCTAGGAATATTCCTTATTTATGAATAATTCATTTTCTAAGTATATTTCCTTATCCAGGATTAATACCTTGTCTAGGAAATATTTCTTTTCTAGGTATATTTCCTTATCTAGAAATATTACCTTGTCTAGGAATATTTCCTTATTTAGAAATACTGCCTTAAAATTAGTAATCCCTCTTAAATTACAATTTTATCCTCAATCCGTCTTGAGGATCACTAATTCCCATGGAGAGGAAGATACACATGTATCACTTTCTTTTCCACGGTTTAGCTATGTCAGCTGAGGTTAGTACTGTTTGTCCGGATACTTCTGATGTTTTGGTTTGTGTTGCTTCTGAGAGGATATATGGTGCTACTGTAGTAGAGACTGCTTGTTCCCTTTCCACAGAGTTGCTAAGCATTGTATTCCAAAGGCAATTTACGACTGTAGCATGTATCCCTCATCAGTGCCGGTTATCTTTTTCGAGATCATTGAAATCCTGTCTCGAAAAAGTTATCATTAACCCAGCTAACTTGAATGCTTGGTTGCAGCTAATATTGTTTCCCATTTGCACCCTAGCACTTTACAAGCCAAGAAGCTCAGCGGAGGAGAAATCAGGTTAAAGAAAATGCCTACAAGTAGCAGCTATAAACTATGCTTTATCAGTTTGGAAAGAGCCCAATAGCTGTTGTGTTTTAGTGGACAAAATGCTACAGCTCCCTATCCGTTTTGGGTCAAAACAAAAAGATGAGAAGAAGCTGGGATTGGCTAACTTGACAGCTTGCCATAAGAAAATAAGCTGTGGCCATTTTGCAGCTGCGATTCGTGTGCTTTTTTCAACCGGAGTGGCTCCCTGTAATAAACAAACTTTATTGGAATTACAAGATAAGCACCCAGCAACGCCTCCTCTAGCTGTTCCTTGCAATGATATTACAGCGGATCCAATTACCGTGGATAGTCGGGCAGTCTTAGGAGCTATTAAGAGTTTTCCTAAAGGAACATCATGCGGACGAGATGGTTTACGGGCACAGCATTTAGTTGATGTGATGAGTGGGGCCGCGGCTGCTATTGCAGATGACTTACTCGCTTCGATTACATGGGTTGTCAATCTTTGGTTGGCTGGAAAATGCCCTACGGAGTTAGGAAAGTTCATAGCTAGCGCGCCCTTTACACCGTTACTCAAGCCTGGAGGCAGCCTTAGGCCTATTGCAGTTGGAGTTGGCACGGTTTGGTATAGATTGTTTTCTAAAGTGGATGCTTTCTCTGTTGGAAAGGATACGACTTCTTATTTAGGCGATTACCAATTTGGGGTTGGTGTTCCTGCTGGTGGGGAGAGTATTTTACATGCTGTAAATAGTCTCCTTGAGTTGAAAGGTCACTTGGACATGATGTCAATGCTGCTCATTGACTTCTCTAACACGTTCAACATGGTGAGCAGATCTCAGCTCATCAAGGAGGTTCGGCTTCATTGTCCAGGTATTTTTCGATGGGTAGAATTTTGTTATATGCGACCTGCTAAACTCTACTACGACCAATATATTTTGTATTCTGCCCTCAGAGTCCAACAGGGTGACCCTCTCGGTCCCTTGTTGTTTGCCTTGACTCTTCACCCTCTAGTGAAGACTATTGCTTCTAGCTGTAAACTCGATTTGCATGCATGGTACCTTGATGATGGTACAATCATTGGTGATACTCTTGAGGTGTCTAAGGCCTTACGTATAATAGAAGCTGAAGGGACAAGTATAGGTTTACATCTCAATATTAAGAAAACGGAAGTCTTTTGGCCTTCTATTGATCCCAGAAGCATTGACGATGGTGTTTTCCCGCCTGATATTGGTAGACCGTCTAATGGTGTTAAACTCTTGGGTGGTCCTATGAGTCTGGATTTGAACTTTATTAGTGAAATGATGCTGAGTAGAGTGAACAAAACTGTTCAACTTATGACTGCTATCAAAAAACTCAAGGATCCTCAAAGAGAGATGCTATTACTTCGCAATTGCACCGGTGTTTCCAGACTATACTTTGCATTGCGTACTACCAATCCTGCAGCCATTCAACAAGCTACTGAGCTTTTCCATGATCATTTGCTCAAGTACTTGAGACTCCTTATCACTGGTGATGGTTCGGGTTTTTGACCTTTACATCAGATATTAGCTACCTTGCCTATCAAAGTTGGTGGCTTCGGCATTTATATCATGGCAGACACCCGCGCCTACTGCTATCTTGCTTCTCAGAGTCAGACGGCTTCAGTGCAAAAGGTGATCCTTGGTAACTTATTCTCAACAAACAAAGGCTCTGCTTATCAATTGGCTCTTCAGAACTTCGTTCAGGTATGTGGACTACCTTCTTCTCATTGCGTCGATGATACTGCCCCCCTTCCATGCATTCCCTAGCAGTTACAAATTTGGATGCAATTAAGAGGAAATCCCAGACCAATTTTCTATGTCTGCTAGAGATTTCGTTTTGTGGCAGTGTAACCGAGTTAAGCATGCACAAGATTATTTATTAGCGGTACCTATTAGTGGGCTTAATCAATGCCTCGGGCCGATACAGTTCAGAGCTGTCCTTTGCTACCGCCTGGGTATCCCATTGTTTGTTGAGAATGGTTTATGCTCCAGTTGTAACAAATCTATGGATATTTATGGAGATCACGCGCTTCATTGTGCTAAGGATGTTGGATTTAAGTTTCGACATGACTTTGTACGTGATATAGTAGCTGACATTTGTTACAAAGCTGGTGTGCCTGCGCGCAAGGAAGTTTCTCTTGGGATTCTGTCAGATGATGACAAAGATCTTCGGCCTGCTAATATCCTCGTTCTTAATTGGGAAAATGGTAAGGATGTTTGCATGGATGTTACGGGGGTCTCTCCCTTCACATGTGAAGGTATCCGTTCTTTTGTTCATGGCAAAGCTATCTCTAATGTTGTTGCACGAAAACGCTCTAAATACTTGGATATGGTCTTGGTGTTCTAGCTTTCTCTACCTTAGGGGAACTGGGGGAAGATACTTTATGTTTTTTCAAGCGTTTGAAGAATTGTTTAGTTAGTAATGATGCTAGTAGTGGTATTGGTAACTTTATTTTTCATAGATTAGGTATTGCTATTCAAAAAGGAGTTGGTGCCCAGCTTGTTGCTAGGTTACCAACCAAAAGTATGTAATTTTTTTCTTGATATTTTAGTATGGAATAAAGATTAATTCTGAAACAATTATTGCAAATTTTCCCTGATTGTTTCTTTGGCAGAAATCATTTCCTTCCCTTTCTTCTGGAACCGATCAGCAGGTGAACTACCTTCATGTAAACAGATATTGTTTCGACATGAGTGAGGTGGAACCTTTTTCCAGAAGTGATCATAAACTCTTTTATCTGATTCTTTTGAGTTGATTTCATTGGGTTGGGGTGTATTCTGTCTTTCTACTGAGGGATGATCTTTCAGTTTTCTAAAACAAAAAACTTCTTTTAACAATTTTACAACAATATTTTGAAGAAGTATAAGTTTCATGTCAAGTGACTGAAAGTTGCATTCCTTAAGATCTTTCTCACAGAACCGGTTCAAAGTTTCCTTTGGACAAGATTTCATTTGATCATCAATATTTGTAGAAGATGGTTTTTCATTCTCTTCTGACTTGATGTAGTTAGGCAGAATACCATCATCATGATCTGTTTCAGACATGATCAAACAAGTCTTGTTATCACAATCTGTAAAAGCCGAGCAATGGCTTTTGGTTTCCTCATCATAAGAAATTATAATATAATCATTATTCAGAGTCATAGGATGAAATTCTTGTTCTTGAGTAAGAGATTTACCAAGAGCTTCTACTTTGACAGTGAGATCCATATTCTCTCTGGCTAGAATATTTAGTTAATGTCCTTTTCTCTGATCTCTTGCTTAAGAAGATTAAATTATGTGCTTAATATTAGCATCCTTGTAGACAGAGATCTTATAGGATTTAGGAGTTTCACCAACTCTTTATCAACATCTTCTTTTCTATCAGAGATAGACTCAGATGTACTCATAATTTTCATAACTCCTGGATCATGAGTTAACAAAGTAGTAACATCTTTAAATTTTGAGTATTCGCAATCTTGCATAACGTTAACTGAATCACCCAGTAGATTCAATTCTTATAGGTTGGATCGCACCAAACACAGATTGTTAGATATTTTCATGTTTGCCTGCTCTGATACTAATTGAAAAGACGAGGGTACCCAAATACACCATAATTTTTTAAATATCAACCTATAAGTCCTCTACCGAATGTGATCGTCTATGGACAGAGTCGAGACAATACGAAAATTCGGTTCACACTTCATGTGATTGTCTATGGATACGAGATCTACACAATACAACAACAAGATAACTTTTGTGATTGATTATGGATACAAGATCGATACAATACTACAACAAAGTGTGTTACTTGATAATAGGTTCAGTATAACCAAACTCTATAGGATCACTATCAAGTAATGCGGAGTTAATGTATATGTGTATTTTACTTTATTATAATAAACAATTATAATGCGGAAATCAAAGAAAAATACACATCAAGATTTTGTTAACGAGGAAACCACAAATGCAGAAAAACCCCCGGACCTAGTCCAGTTTTGAATACTCTCAGAATTAAGCCGTTATACAAAATCCAGTACCAACTTCGTATAGTTGAGACCAAGCAGACTACCCCTAGCTACTTCGTTCCCTCAGTATCCCTGCGCCTTCGACTTCTAGAATTACGCACGTGAATAGAAAGTCCTTTGGATCGTATTCCAAACAGAAAATGAAGAATCTATTTGGTAACCACTCTAATCAATCTTGCTACAAGATATAGATGAGTCGTTGACAAAGGCTCTTATGTTTAATCTAATAAACTCCTTTGTCTGGTTAGATCAATCTAACTTTACCTACCAAAATAGTCAAGTATAGATTCGCACTCAATCAAAATAAATCTCAGAGATATATATAGAGAATGTCGATCTCACACAACTAATCAATCGAATAAATCCGATTCTATTTGGATCCCAGCCGATCAAGGTTTGTGCACACAATTCACAAGATACGAAAACCAATAAGAAATCTTCACCGTCTTCAAATCTTCTTTACGGGGTTTACCCAATAAATACTTTTGTAGATTTTTATAGATTTAAAAAGAGTCATGAAAAATAACAACTTTTGAAGAGTTTTACGGAGTTGGAAAAATACTTGCAGAGTTGGTCTAATTCTTGTAGAGATTTATAGAGTTCTAAAAAGTTGTGAAAACAAGATTTCTAAAGAATTGTATAACAACAAAACATGACAAATCTACAAATCTAGAGATTTGTAGAGTTCTATAAAATTTATCCTATCAAAAACAATTCTTGAAAAACGTTTATTCAAATTATATTGAGCGGCAATCATAATCTGAAACACTTTAGCCATCAATGGAAATTTTCATTTAACAAATAAAAAAATAAAAAAAGTTTGATCGTATCATACATATACTTGTATATGTATGTATGTATGTATGTATGTATGCATTTAGGATATAATTAAAAAAAAGTGAGAGAAATGGTTCTAGAATATACGTGTAAGCGCTTGCATCAACTTGAAATAAAATAAAATAATATCAAAAAAAATAAAAGATAATAAATGAAGTTTTAAATTTTTGTAGAAGTCACCATAAATCTTTCATATTTTGCAAGACTTTCTCTAAGGAAAATATACACATAAATGTCATTCAAAGTCTTAAAATTAGTAAGTATGCAGAGTCTTTAAATTTTTTTGTTTATAACGAGTAACACTAACTTTGAACGAGATTTTACAAGTATATAACAAGTAACATATATTTACAAGGAGTTTTCTAAAGTATACAACCAGTAATACAATACTTTGGAAATCTATTAAAGTCTATGGAAATCACAAAAAGTATATATTGAGTAAACCACCGTTAATCTTCAATAACCTGCACAACACCACTTGAATCTCTTGTGATCAATCATGTACCGAACGGAGTCTGTTAACAATGGATTATCACAAGATGTCTTTAGATCTAACAACAGTTCTAAAGATCCCGTCGATACTCTGATCTAGTTTGAGTGAATCTTGAAAAAGCGGGGGTCTAACAACCACACCCAATATTTCGTTTAGGCAATCTGTATGGACTAACTCCAATATATTTCCAAGAGAATCAACTAGACAGTCAGACTCAATCAAGGAAAATACATCCAAGAGTTATATCTCTGTTTCTCAATGTAATCAGCAAATCAAATAGATAAAAATCCGCGAGCCTGATTATTATGAGAAACAACTTGAACGGTACCAAAGACCAATGTTCAAGTGTAAATCAATTTATATCAATAACCAAAGGTTGGATTATTTAATTGATTGAACTACTCACAACCAGTGATATTTCAATTATATAGAAAATATAATGCGGAAAAGAAATAACACAGACACCATAAATTTTATTAACGAGGAAACCGCAAATGCAGAAAAACCCCGGGACCTAGTCCAGATTTGAACACCAGACTGTATTAAGCCGCTACAGACTCTAGCCTACTACAAGTTAACTTAGGACTGGAATGTAGTTGAGCCCTAACCAATCTCACACTGATTAAGGTACAGTCGCGTTCCTTACGCCTCTGAATCCCAGTAGGACTCTACGTACTTGATTCCCTTAGCTGATCTCACCCAAAACTAAGAGTTTCTACGACCCAAAGTCGGAAACTTGATAAACAAATTTGTCTCACACATAAAAGTCTATTGAATAGAAAATCTGTCTCCCACAGAATTACTTACAAGTTTTGTTCCGTCTTTTGATAAATCTAGGTGAACAAGAACCAATTGATACACCGGACTTATATTCCCAAATAACAGCCTAGTAATATCAATCACCTCACAATAACTTAACCGTATGGTAGCAGAACAAGATATTGTGGAATCACAAAGATTGAGACGAAGAGCCTCGTGATTACTTTTTATCTTACCTATCGGAGATTAAATCTCGAGCAAATCTTAGAGAAGATAGTACTCAATACGATAGAACAAAGTAAGATCAAGACACGCAACTACAGGGAAAATAGTTGGTTCTGGCTTCAGAATCCCAATGAAGTCATTAAGTCGTTAACCTATAATGGTTTTAAAAAAAACCTAGGTTAAAGGAGAATCGAATCTAGTCGCAACTAGTATCACACATGAGGTGTGGCGATTAGGTTTCACAGTTGCTAGAGTTCTCACTTATATAGTCTTCAAATCAGGGTTTGCAATCAATGTTACCTAGGTAACAAAGCATTCAATATTCACCGTTAGATGAAAACCTGATTAGATTCAAGCCTGAAAATACGAGGGTACCCAAATACACCACAATCTTTAAAATATCCACCTATAAGTCCTCTTACCGAAAGTGATTGTCTATGGACAAAGTCGAGACAATACGAAAAATCGATATTCACACTTTGTGTGATCGTCTATGGATACGAGATCGAGACAATACAACAATCAAAGTGTGATTACTTGATAATAGGTTCAGACTTAACCAAACTCTATAGGATCACTATCAAGTAATACAGAGTTAATGTTTGTGTATTTTACTTCTAATTATAATAAACAATTATAATTGCGGAAATAGAAAAGTAAAAAACACAGCAAGATTTTGTTAACGAGGAAACCGCAAATACAGAAAAACTCCGAGACCAAGTCCAGAATTGAATACTCTCATAATTAAGCCGTTATGCAAAATGTAAACCAACTTCGTATAGTTAAGACCGAGCAACTAAACCTAGTTCACTTAGTTTCTTCAGTATCCATGCGATTTCGACATTCAATAAGTTCACGCACTGGAACAATTCCTTTGGATCATATTCAGAACAGTAAATGAACAACAAATCTGTTTGGTAACAACTCTCTTGATTCTTTCCAGATAAAGATATCTCAAGTCATATTTAAAGGCTCTTCCGTTTAAACTAATAAACACCTTTGCCTGGTTAGATCAATCCAATCTCTATTACCTAAGTAATAAGATTCGGATTTGTAACAATCAAAATAGAACTCAAGAGAACTATTAGGTGTTACCGATCTCATACAACTAATCAATCGAATAAATCCGATTCTAGTTGGATCCCAACCGATAAAGGTTTGTGCTACACAAAGATATGAGAAACCAATAAGAAATCTTCTTCATCTTCAAATCTTCTTTAATCTTCAATTAAACCTGCACATCACCACTTGAATCTCTTGTGCTCAATTACGTACAGAACGGAGTCTGTTAACAATGGATTTTCACAAGATGTCTTTAAATCTACAAACAGTTCTAAAGATCCCGTCGACACTTCGATCTAGTTTGAGTGAATCTTATATCAGAATAGAAGATTTTCAAGAATAAACAAACTAAGTGCAATCAAAGTTCAAAAACCGTTAGTCAATTAAATCAATCGAAAACTAATAAACTGTAATTATCTAGTTTCCCACCAACGGTACTTGTAGAGCTTCTTGATCCCACATAAGTCTTTAAACGAGCGGTCGTAAGATATTTCGCCTAATTAGGGTACTTTCCTTTCCGGGTAGACGGCTCCACCAGAAACAAAAAAAAGGTGAAGTTTTCCATGCTCTTAGGATAGTTTGCTAGAAATGCAAACTTAGGTATTTATAGACCAAGGATGTTTGGACACCAAGGAATTTCCAAAACCGAAAGTATTCTCAAGATATGCAATAAATGCCCAAATAGGTTTTCATAATTCCTGGAAATGCTTTGTCCAATATTTTGCGAAATCTCTTAATTGAAAATCTCCAATTAGTAAATGCACATTACTAATTTTTATTCTCTAGAGATATGCATTTAATTGTTGGTAATTAAAGCATATAAAACTAACAACCTTAATTAAAATATTCTCAATTTATTTCGGACCGGGATCTCTTTGAGTAATTAAGGAATATCTTTGAACAATAAAAGATAAGAGTTACTGTTCATGTTCAAACTATGTTGACATCTTTTCTTTGTAAATCATCTTTCATATTACAATCTTGGAATCGATTATACCACACTTCCAAACAAGTTTAGAATTGGTTCATCTGTATTCCAAGACAACTTTGTAATTGATCAATTATAAAATCACAATCATGGGTTCAATCGGTTCTACCAATCACTAGGATCGGTTATACCTTAATATGGATTACTTGTGATCGGACACACAAGTTACCAGGACTGGTTATGTCAGTTACCAGGACCGGTTACGTCAATTACAAGGACCGGTTACCATATACTCATGGTATTTCTTGTGATCGGTTACACAAGTCACTAGGATCGGTTACACCAATTACCAGGATCGGTTACACTAATTACTATGACCGGTTACACCAATTACAAGGATCGATTACACAACTCTTTTGTGATCTGTCACACCAATTACTAGGATCGGTCACACCTATTAGAGCATTGCTCGGTCGAACACGCAAGCGTTGCTATCTCAGGCTTGTTGTCAAGTTTAGTTGCCAAAACTATAAGTCTTGATTTCTAGTCTACTTATAGCTAAGTCTCGGATTATGATAGAAAGTGTAGTTGAGCATTAGACCTCACGACGTTCATCAATTAAAGACGAAGAACTACTAAGGGGAGCTTGTGGAACTTCATCAATAAAAGGTATGTGGAGACTTGAACTCATCTATCACTCAAAAGTCTATCTACTTTATCTCCTATTTGAGACAAAAGTCGTATAGCTATATAGACTTCGATTATACACATTTGATATTTCGAGCTGAGTTTAACTCGCTTACATATTTCTCGAATATATGTTGGTAAGCTTTCGCTTTAACCAAGTTCATCTTATATTCTTGACGAAAGTCAAAAGATGATCATGTGAAAATCGCCTGGTAACATCTTACATGATTTGTGTGAGACAGTCATTTGATGTAGACTCATAATGTTTCGTATTGATCATTCGATCACTTGAAAATTGCTTTGAAGCTAATAGTTCGTGTGAGACATCTATTGTCGTCTTCTAATAATGTTTCAATAATTGAAATGAGAGTTTAGAACTATTAACCATGATTAGATATAGCACAGTATGCGTACTTGTATGCTAACTGTTGCAATTATTCCAAGTCCGGGACTTGGAAAAACGGCTAGGGAAAGGAAGTGGTGTGGTAAAGGTCGGAACCGTGTCCTTAGGTTGGACAGTTGAGGTTGGATTTTCCTTTTGTACGGTTTCCGCATCTACTTCATTTTCGATGTCGTCATGAACCACTTGTTGTTGATGTTGTTGTGGTTCTTCAATTTGTCTCCCACTTCTTAGAGTTATGGCATTGACGTTTTCTCTTGGATTCACAAAAGGCTGTGATGGCAACTTTGTCGAATTTTGTTCCTTTAGTTCATTCATGTCTGTAGCCAACTGTCCAATTTGAAGTTGCAAGTCCTTTATTGCCATATCTTGTTTCTGCAGAATTGTATCTTGACGCTGAGCATTTGCATCTTGCTTTTGCATCACCATTTTCATCATCTCCTCTAAACTAGAATTTTGAGTCTGCTGTTGAGGATGAGGTGGAGGTTGTGGTCGGAACTGTGGTTGTTGAAAACCACTCTGTCGCTCATAGGGATTAGGAGCTGCAGCTTGCTGATTTGGATAACTGAAATTTGGGTGATCTTTCCAACCTGGATTATAAGTATTAGAGTATGGATCATACCTTGGCCTCTGATTAGGGAACACGTCATTCACCTGTTCAGACTCTTCTTCATAAGTAGGAATAATCACTGCTGTTATTCGTTGTACTACCTTCTTTATGTTGTTCATCCGTTGCTCTGATTGGGCGGAGTATCCCATTTCGCTAACTCTTTTGACATTAAAGTTGTTTCTGGTGTAGAATTTTTGAACATTGGCAGCCATACTCTCAATCAAACTGGTTGCATGCAAGATTGTCTTCTCAGTAAGTGAACCACTGGCAGCTGCATCAATCAAATTCCTATGTTCTGGAAGTAATCCTTCGTAGAAGTATTGAATAATAAGTGTTGAGGATATATTATGGTGTGGGAAGATTTCCACCAACCTCTTATATCTCTCCCAATATTCATATAAAGACTCCCCATACATCTGTAGAATACCACTAATTTCCTTACGAACAGACGTCGCTTTGGAAGCAGGAAAATACTTCTCCAGAAATAGCTTCTTCATCTCAGCCCATGTTGTAATACTCCCTGGGGGAAGATAATACAACCATTATTCTTCTAAGTCTGTTAATGAGAACGGAAAGGCTTGTAGCATAGTCGTATCCCTGTATGTGGTTGCATGCCTCAGACTTGTCATCGTGTTCTGTAACTGTTGAAGGTGTCGATTTGGATTTTCACCTGGATGTCCCTTGAACTTTGGTAGATGATGAATTAGATTCGACTTCAGCTCCACTGGGTTAGTGATTGTAGTGCACAGTGGTTGCGAATCTAAGCATGTAGACGTCAACTCTCCTAACTTCCTCTCTGGAGGTGGAGGATCTCTCTCGTCGTCTGTATTAACCATCTCTTCTGTAGAGGGTTCTTGTTGCGATTGCTTACGTGCTTGAAGTACCGTTCCTTTACAGGTTTGAATTCCGCACCTCGGGTAATTCCAATCCTTTGATGCCAGAGATTAAGTACCTAAAACAAAAAAAATCTAGAAAATAAAGTTAAAAACTAAAAATAAAATCTATAAACAAAAATAAAAACTTAAAAAAAAAAAACAACTAAATCTACCGACTGCTCCCCTGCAGCGGCGCCAAAATTTGATGCGTGTCGTAGGTGCTCAAATTAATTCACTTATATTCTACTTTACTAATGAATAATATAGCAGTAAATAAGGTTCGTTCCCACGAAGAGCAGGGAGTTTTAGTTGTAAAAAGTGTCACAAGGGGGATTTGTTTTAGATTTAAAGTAAAATCAAAGCAACTAAAAATAATTAAGATTGCAAGCAATGGAGAGAAATATGATCAGGGAATCCTTCTTCGTTATTAAACATTCATCAAAGTAGCATATCCATCTATTCTTTGTAAATCACAGATTATTACCAACCGTAAGAAAGCAGCTAGTGCAGTGCTTTCCTCAAAATTCCTTAAGTCACTGGACATCGAAGCGCTCGAATGCCAGATTTTATTCATCTAAACCACCTAGAAGTAGCGCACTCTAAGTGTAATTTGGTCGAATGCTTTATATTTTGTGAAGTTAGGTCAATCCTAGTAGTTGAACTCTTAGCGCAAGGTTCACTTTCTAGTGTTGTTTTTACTTGCGATTGCTCCACAGAATCCCTCTGCAAGGTTTCACAATTTCTACTTGTGTAGAGAATTATTCGACAATTACGGATATCCTAATTCTCTACTAGCATTAGGTTAACTAATAACCTAGTTCAGTTGTCCACCTAAACCTTCCTAAAAAACTAGTTAATCATTTTCACCCATCAACACCGTCAACTACTCGGTCAATTATGCATAATACGGGAAAAATGTGTTGATGCAGGAAGTCGTGTTCAACGCGTTTTAGAGGTATGAATGCGGGATATAAAATTCGGCAACAAGAAAAGACTTTTTAACATAATTTTGTGGGTGACACTATTGTTTTTCAATTGAATAACATATATATATATATAATATGTATTCTTTCATCTGCAACCGTTGCTCAACTGGTTTGTTGGTTTTTCTAGTGAAAAGGTGATCGTGGGATCGAATCTTGGGTCTGCTAGTTCTTTTAAAAGTTTATAAACGAAAAGAGTGGAATTAGTGGGCTCAATGACGACCAACTGAAAACAATAACATGTGGGTATACATACGAATTAGATTGTCGAATTATTCTGAGATTCGTATAATGTGCGGTTTAATCGGCCATATATTAAAAATCGTTTTTTTTTTTACTTCGAGTTTACAGTTGTTCGCCGATTTTTATGGGAAGGATTAGTTGCGAGTAATTCTGCAAATATTCGCCGAGTTACTAACTAGGTTCTGAAGCATAAAGGGATATTTGCTGAAATAATAAATTGTTACATGAGGATAAGTCTTAAGCAGCGTAATCAATTTCAGATCTCGATCGATGTCGGCCACTAGTACAACTTTGTCTCGGGGATGTTCTCGGTGAGGATGTTGTAGGAAATTTTGGAGTCCATATTCCTAAATTATATATATGTACTAAGTATTTTGTATAATTTATCACACCCTCAGTACCTTTGTATATATACATTGTAGTTGTTATAGCTTTTAAGGTTAGTTTTGACATTAAATAGTAGTATTTTATACTATATTTTTGGATCAAAAGCATTATCGAAGGAAACCCTCATTTCAACCGCATTTAGATTTTTTTTGTTCTTCGTCTTCCTATAACTCTTGTATCAACCACTACCTTTACTCTTAATAATCATCCTCTTTCCACATCCTTCAATCCATCTTCTCTCATTCATTCATTCTTATCCAAAATTGATAGGACTGATTTATCCCCTGACTAGAAGTAATTCAGATTTGAGTTTCGGAAATTGTTTGCGGACATGTAATTGAGATAAATATTGTCTACATATCTCGGCCGATTCAAGCCGATACGTTCGAGATAGGCCGATTACGTTCGATTGTATTGGATGAATCTCGTCTCAGTGAGATTTTTAGAATCGTCTGCCATTGAAAGCGAGATCGAGAATTTCGACGAGATCTCGGCCGAGATAGACTACGCTAGGTGCACTTGCATAATTTTTAGAGTGGTGGCGGTAGGGTTAATCAAATCTACTAAAACCCAAAGGGGAGGTTTTATTTGATGTTACCCCCCACCCCCACCCTAAAAATATTATTCTGGGTTGACCCCCTATTGACAGAATCACTGTTGTTATCCCCTGTCACCACTTTCCGTCTACCGTCAGTCAATTGCCACGTGCAGTAAAATCAGGTATATATAAGTTATTCTTATATGAACGTCTACCTTAAATAGGCCAGAAAAAAAAGATTTGTATTAAACATGTGCCAAGAGAAAATACATACATTTGTGTATGAAACACAAAAATGCACCTAGGTTATGCAAATTATATTTAAAGGGATTTTTTTTACATGTATGAATATATGAAATTTGCTATAGCCAAATTCACATAAAACTCAATCATGGTATCGAACATTGACAAATGAAAATGATCTTGTAAAATAGTTATAAGAATTTCTTCGTCTTAAATTTTGATATACAACATGACCTATACTATTTATACTATAACGTCCACTATTTTGATATGAAGGTATGTTCTTGAAGATAGGACCGAAAAAATTCTCACATGGAGGTACGCTCCTTAAGACAGGAACGGGAAAAACATTCTAATATGGAGTTTGTTAGAACAATGCTCGGTTGAACCCACAAGTTTTTCTATCTCAATATTGTTGTCAATGTTAGTTGAACAAAATTATATCTTGATTTCTAGTCTACTAAGTCAAGTCTCAGACTAGGTTAGAGTTTGATAGTTGAATATCAGATATCACCCTTATTTTTTAAATATGTTTAGCATTGCTAGAACTCTCTCGAACACTTCTAAGACTTCATTAATCACTCAAACACTTATGTGTGTGCATCATGATTAAATTCTTAAGCGCTTAAATGAACATCAAATTGCTTTAGTTCTTTGGCATATTTGCCAAATCGAACAATCATTATACACGGTTCCAGAACCGGTTCCTAGTGCATATTCTTCTATTGTATTTTCAAGACCTAAAAATGTTTGTTTTATTCTCAAGTTATCTTATCTTGAATTCTAAGCAACCCCGGGTCTTTGAAATCTATAAATAGAGATGCTCTTTCAACTGGGAAATTCAATCCCTGACACTTTGTGTCCTAGTTGATTCCAGAGTCGTCCTCTATATACCTAGGTTTCCTCTGAGACACATAGTTAGGTCTACGAATAAAAGACTTCGCTTTGGGGATTCGTGAAGCCAGGTATGACTATCTTTACCTTGATAGTTCGTGTATCCTAATCTTGCTTTTATGTTATCGAGGTTTTCATAATCTTTTTCAGGCAAGATAGATAGTAATCGCAAAGTTCTCTTCGTCTCAGACTTTGTGATTCCTCAAGATAGATATCTGGAAACTGATTTTACTTGATCTTTTGAAAATTGTTCTTGAGAGGTGGTTAAGAAACTAGGCTGCTCTTCGGGAATCGTAAGTTCCGGATTTGTGAGGTTTGCTAGCTTTGTCTATTTCAAACATATTTTCTCACCTTGATCTTTGATCTAAACGGAAATCAAATAGACTTATCTGTTAGAGGCAGATTGGTAGCAAACGTCTTCACTTCGACTGAAATGTGAGGCAGGACGAGAGTTCGAGTTCTCTTTGACTGACCCATTCTATTTCTTGATCTACCCGAACACCTAAAATCTAAAATAGTGAAATAACTCTTGTGCTGTAAAGGACGTCATTTTACTTCGCAGTTATGGGAAAACCCACTACTTTGTGAGGTCATTTTACTTCACAATTGGGAGAATGTAACAAGTCTAATGGA
The DNA here is from genome assembly GCA_023531105.1 of Papaver atlanticum. Classification (NCBI taxonomy): domain Eukaryota; kingdom Viridiplantae; phylum Streptophyta; class Magnoliopsida; order Ranunculales; family Papaveraceae; genus Papaver; species Papaver atlanticum. The sequence continues at coordinate 541,035 of JAJJMB010010574.1, read as the reverse complement.
CTGAACCAAAACAAAACGTGCAGTGACTGCAAAAGCTAAGAATTAAAGGAGGAGGGAGAAACAAGACAAACCAAGAATGGAACAGATTAGAGAGGAAAGAGGATGACAAGAGATGGCCTACATGTACAATCTAAAAACCAATAGAGTACCCACACTAAGACTAAAACAAATAGCGACAATGAAGGCATGAATTAGCCAAACAAACAAGGAATATAGCAGAAAACTAGCGACCAAACAAAGTTATGAGCTTCCCTATCTTGCACCAGAGAGGCAGCATTGAATCGTGCTGCTAGCAAGATACTCCTTGCTCTTCACGCCGGGCAAGTTCTTTAGGAGAGAGAAGTACTTCCTCTTACTTTTTAGAAGTAGGTTGGTTTTATTTTGCCTAATGTACATACCAAACTTATCTGCATCATTTTGAAAGTTTGTTCCCCATCTGAAGTACTAAGACCTGAATCACATAAAATCATCTCCTCGATATTTCATCAAACAATAGGTAAACGTTTGTCTTAGGAATTTCACAACAATACAACATGTATGCAACCCTAGAAACTACAATTTCAGCATAATTACATATAGTGCTGTTATTCTTTTGGCACATCCGTTTTTATTTGCTCACTTCCCATGTTCAGAGAACCATCTTTCATTAGTCTAATGCTGAGACTGTTAAACCTCCCTCTTGAATAATGTCGAGAAGCCTTTCTCCAATCTGTTCCAGTTTTCATCATAGCTGCAAACTCATCGTAGCTGATTCGCCCATCCTATAATCATCGAAAGGTTAATTTACTAAGATAAATACAACACAATAAGTAACAGTAACACGTTGGTAAGAGATAATCTAGAGTTTTCACCTTGTCAGTGTCTACTTCTTGGAGAATGTCGTTAGCTACTTCTGAGCAGTTAATGGCTTCGTCATCCATCAAGGCCTCCTTCAGCTCCTCAAGCTCAATATAACCATTTCTATCTTTGTCAAAGTAGGAGAAGGCCTTGTGAAGATGCTCATCATTGGCCATCCTCCGTAAATGGAGTGACACAGCAAGAAATTCATCATAATCCAGGGTCCCTTTTCCATTGGTCTCTATCTGTATCATTCAGAATACCCAATCAGAAAGGAAATCCACATGCAGAAGAAAGAGAGATGAAAATGGTGGCACCCTAATTCGTATCCCAACTGCACCTTATTTCTGTTGGTGCTACAGTTCAACGAAGCAAGAACCCTGTTAAGGATGCTAATCTCGGCATCTAACAGAGCATAAACAAGAGCAAGTCTATGAAGGGCTCTCAACGGAGTCACAGAATGTAAGATGGCAGAAAACTACAGTACCCACTGGATAGGCCAGAATGCCGTAACCTTAAATACATTCGTAGCTCGAACCCGCCTTTTGCAAGTCTTTCAACAACTAATCCAACTATATATTATCTACACAAATATATAGGTAATCACAAAGTCCTTACGCTTTCGAGGTGATATAATAAGATTATCCAATTCAGAATCTAGATAAGAACGTAAAGGCGTATTGTACACCAGAAGAAACCATTATTTCCAATACGAACAACTGACAAAGGGTTTATCCGTTACTATGTTAATAGTAATGCGTGACTTTAGATGAGGGAAGAATGATGTTCCCCAAAAGTAGGCACAGAAATTTGGTTAACACTTACAGTTTCTGTTAGCATTTGTACTTCGGAATCCACAAGCTGAGAACTGAATTTTTGCAGCCCAGCCTTGAGTTCCACAACTGAAACGAAACCATCATTATCTCCATCCATCTGCTTGAATGTCTCTCTGATATCTTCAACTTCTTCAGTAGATAAATGATCCGCAATGACCTACCAAAATAACCTTTTAGATAAGATTTTTTTACAGACATAAATGTTTGCTAAACAAGGAAATAAGGAGGATATGAGAAGTCTGTAAAACTGGTTAACTCACCCTTAAAGCTTTTCTTTTGAATCTGTTCATCACTGAAAACTGCTTGAGCCTTGATTTCACAACATCTCCAAGAGGAACATTTGGAGCCTTCTTAGCATTTAGGATCCAGGGATGCTCTGACAGCAGCGGAGGAAAAATTGTCAAGGGAACATACACACTAACAAGTTTTTTCCAAAGTTTTATTTGACACTAGTAGATTCTTTCACATTATAGAGCAAGTTAAGCACGTGTGAGGTTATAAGTTCAACTGTCGATAGTAACTTAAGCAACAGTTATATAACGGAAATGGCTAAAGCATTACAGTTTCGTAAAACATGATTTGTCTTCAATAGTAACTACAGGACTAGATGATACAAGTGAATCACAGCAGAATATATATAGCTAAACCTAAAAAAACAGACTTCACACTACACTTTCCAAAGCCACAATGAGTTTCGTCAAAAAACATAATGCAAAGAACGAGAACGAAAAACATATGGTTTGCCAACGTTTTAATCGATGTTTTTCATGATTTGTACAAGGAGAAGGACTGTACCAAGTACTTGTTTTGCAGTTAACCGAAGTTTTGGATCAGGCTCCAACATCTTTTGAACCAAATTTTTAGCATTCTCTGAAACATTTGGCCAAGGGTCTCGTTTAAAATCTATTGTCCCACGTAAAATGGCCTGTGCGACCCCTTGTTCTGACTCTGCATTTCGAACAAGAAAAGAAAACTTAGCTGGAGGAAAGCATTCACATATAAGCAAAAAAATGACGTATGGACATCTAGCTGACTGCATTGACGTAAGGCTGAAACCTCACCAGCCCAAAACGGAGGAACTCCGCACAGTAAGATGTAGAGGATAACCCCTGCACTCCATATATCTATTTCCGGTCCATAGTTCCGCTTCAGCACTTCTGGGGCCATATAATATGGACTTCCCACAATTTCAGAGAATTTTTCACCTAAGGTATGAGAGCATATAACAATTGTATAAATAGACGCTTAAATGAAAAGGTGACAGTAAGGATTATAGTGAACACTATGTGACAGCATGAGATTATAGTAAACAACTATAGTAAACATGTACAGTTGGTACTTTAACCTATTGCTTCTCATTGTTAACTAAGCAACTATAGTAAATAACCAATGTCTAAAAGTAGACATTCAATGAAGAGAATAAATGCATTGTACCTATCAAGCACCCAGCCAAAAGCATTTTCTTTCCTAAATTGTGTTGTTCGCAATCAAGGTCATATTCAGAATGTTCCATGCCTGTTTTGGTTTGGCAGTTATTGAGTCACATGATTATCTTTCACTCGCCACTGTCCGATGTTCAAGGTTTCTACTCAAAACACTATAATAAGTCTTAATAGGTAAATTAAAAACCAGGTAGTTGGAAATGGCAATGTGCATGACAACAGCATAAGGCATTCACAAAATCCTCCACATCTGTGCCCACTACTATAATCTATATACTTCATAAATGTTTTTCTCCAATTCTAACCACAAATCACCTAATTCGAACAAAAACAAAAACAAAAATCGAGACAAATCTCTAGGTTTCCTATTAGCCAAGTTCTTACTACTTCTCAGATACTAGCCAAGTTCTTACTACTTTTCACATTTTTAGGGTACAACCTCACTATAATTTTTTCAGCATTCTTTCCTAAACTAGTAAGAAATTCTCAATAATAATAATATTAATAATAATTTAATTTTGAAAAATGAAATCAAAGTAAGAAATTCTCACCAGGCTTGAAGAATATAGACAAACCGAAATCAATAGCTTTGAGAGGTGAAGTCTCTTTCTTATTAGCAAACAAGAAATTCTCAGGTTTCAAATCTCTATGGATAACACCATTATTATGACAATGTTGAACCACATCCATAATAGTCCGCACAACAGAAGCAGCAGCACGTTCCGTATAATGTCCTCTGGCAACGATCCGATCAAACAATTCACCACCTTCACACAATTCCATCACCAAATGAACAGCATTCTCATCTTCACATGCTTCTTTAAAACAAACAATACTTGAATCTTGCGGTAAATGTTTCATAATCTCAACTTCTCTTCTCACATCTTCGATATCGATTGATGTCTTTAATTTCCTCTTACTAATCGATTTACATGCTAATAATTCACTTGAATCACGATGAATACACAGATATGTTACACCAAATTCACCTCTCCCTAATTCTTTATCTACTAAGTATTTCTCTTCGATTGCTTCTTTACTTATTCCATTTAACACTTTTATTGTTGCTGTGCCTGTTTTACTGTTATTAGATTCTTTTGATGTATTGTTTTTCTTTTTTCCACCTCCATTGTGATGATGATGATCATGTGAATTTGATGATTTCACATCTTCTCTTGCTACTGATGCTGGAGATCTACAACAATTTCCCATTTCTTAAAAAAAAAAAAATCCTAAACCCTAATTTTTTATGAAATTTAAAGATTTCTGGAGAAGATTGAAAGAAAAAATGGTGATTGAGATTACAATATTTTCAATTCTGTGGGAACGGGAATGAGAATTTGATTTTGGTGAGAGAGAGATTTGAGAAGGGAATACTGAGATTTGTGAGACAGTAAAGTGGAGGAGTGATGAAAAAGTACGGTAAACAGTTCAGATTATTCAAGTACATTTTCCCTAAAGGGGTTTAACCGTTGGATGATTACTGTGGATGATTATTCGAAGATGATTTGACGGTAGAGATAGATATTGTCTATTTGGCTTTTCTTTGTCGTTTTTTGTGTTGTGAGTTGGCTCTCTATGAAAGGGAAGCTGGCCAGAATGATGGAAGTTACTCTGGTGAGTAAAAGGCTGAAAAAACAAAAGCTGCCAAAAGGGTCACCAAATTCCGGATGGAGTTGCCAAACTCCGTCTAATCGAAAGGTGGTAGTAACCGGGAATGAGGACCAGTAACCTTCTTGAAATTTAGTAACCCCACACCCCCACATAAGCCTTTGAATAGAAATAATGAAAGTAACCCCCACACCCCCACATAAGCCTTTGAATAGAAATAATGAAACTGTAAGTTGCCAAATTGTTGGTAAAGCTACATGTCCTATTAGAGACTTGAAAGCTAAGCAGGATGAAACTACATTTGCAGATGACACTAAGTTTTTACCGGATGCAGAGTTCTCTTCTCATTTTTATTTTTTTTCATAAAACAAGAGGAAGATACCCTCCAACATTACATATTCAGGTTTCTAACTATGATTGGAACAGGATTCGACCATGGTATATTGTCATTGAAATACTGGGAATTGAAAAAGTTCAAGAGATGTCCTAGGTCCTCTCATTTCCAACAGTTTTTGAGATTGAAAATATTACAATAGGCTGTTGTGTTCTCTTCTCATTGAAATATGTTCTTTTCCTTTTTGAAACAACGCATGGTCCTAAACATAATAAACAAAGCTCTTCTAAAGAATTGGTGGTGGAGGTTCGGGAAAGAAAAAAAACGTTATGTGGGATCAGATCGTTTCAGGAAAAATAAGGAATTGATACTAATATGCGGAGAACAATTCCTTCAAAGACTGGTCAAGGTGGTCATGCCATTATTGTGTTGAAAAATATTTGAAATGAGGTTGATGATTTTCTCAAGTATATTCAATTAGAAATTGGGAATGGAGCTTTAATCAAGTTTTGGGAGGATAAATGGTACTCTCAAGGTTCTATCAATATAACAGTCGCACTTTTTGCATGGTGCATGCTCAAAGATGCGACATTGGCTTGAGCTTCATCTTAAGCTTGTGTTGCGTATTAAGAGGAATATTGGCCTAGGGCCAATGACGTACCATTATGGTGCATTACGTGGGTTACATTGGCCTAAAGCCAATATCGCGCCAGTATGGCATAGTTTAGGCAAATATCTAACATAACTAAGTGTAACCAATAACTGTAAAGTGTGAGGGAACTTAAACCTAAAAGGGTACCTTGAGGAATGAGTTAAACGGACCTACCAAATATGCTCAAACTCTTGCCTGGCAGCATCCTAATTGTATTCTAACTACTCAAACTTGACCCGTCTATTAGCTGAATATAAATCTCTCAGCTATGTCCATTGAATATCTAAAAATGCAACAAATCGAAGTAAACTAGTTACCGAAATTTCCATTCATAGCAACATATGTTTGAGCACTGCTCGGTCGAACTCACAAGTTTTGTTATCTTAAGCTTTTTTTCAATGTTAGATGACCAAAACTACATCTTGATTTCTAGTCTACTAAGTCAAGTCTCGGACTAGGTATAGAAGTTGGTAGTTGAGTATCAGACATCACTGAGTAACCCTCGATGACTGAAGATCAATGAAAACATTTGGAGAACTTCATCAACAAGGTATGTGAAGACTGAACCATTCTATTTACTCACAAACTTTATCATTATATCTTAATGATACTATATCGTATAACTTCTACTAGATTTATTGCAAAGAAGAAATTCCGAGTCAAGCTTGTCTTGTTAAACATCTCGGAATATTATTCAAGCAATGGATGTTCATTGGTCCTAAGCAATCTTAGTTCGAAACAATTTATTGTTCAAGAACCATTTTTGTGTCATATGGATCATTTGAAAATTTCCCATGCAATGATATTTATATCCGTGGCATTTTTTTGTAAGAGATTAACCGTTGGATGATCACTGTGTATGATTATTTGAAGATGATTTGACGGTAAAGATTGATATTGTCTATCTGGCTTTTCTTTGTCGTTTTTTGTGTTGTGAGTTGGCTCTATGATAAAAGGGAAGTTGGCCAGAATGATGGGAGTGACTAGTGAGTAAGGCTGAAAAAACAAAAGCTGCCAAAAGGTCACCAAATTCCCAGTGGAGTTGCCAAACTCCATCTAAACGAAAGGTTGCAGTAGTTAAGAATGAATACCAGTAACCTTCATGAAATTTAATAACTCCCCCTCCCCGCCCACGCACAATCCTTTGAATAAATATAATAAAAGTATAATTTTCCAAATTGTTGGTAAAGCCACACGTCCCATTGGAGACTTGAAAGCCAAGCATGATAGAATGGAACTTCATTTCAGATTACACACTAGTTTTTTCTGGATGCAGAATTCTCTACTCATCGAAATATGTTCTTTTCCTTTTTGAAACAACGCTTGGTTTTAAAACTAATAGACAAATCTCTTCTAAACAAATAGGGGTGGAGGTTCGGTAAAGAAAAAAAAATACTTTGTGGGCTAAGATTATTTCAGAAAAGTATGGAGTTGATGCTAACAGGTGGATAACAATTCCTTTAAAGACTAGTCATGTCATTATTGTCTTGAAAAATATTTGAAATGAGGTTAATGATTTTTTTCAAATATACTCAATTAAAAATTGGGGATGGGGTTTCAGTTGGAAGATAAATGGTATGACTTTACTTAGGATTCAGAAATTAGCCGCAGAAGACTTTGTCATTCTGAAATTGTGGAGCTCTCTTTGTTGTTGTCCATTTTAGATTCAATACGTTTAAATTATGGATAAGTTAATGAACTTAGTTGAGTGGGAGACAATTCTGGTATCTTCTTCGTAAAATCAGCATACCACTATGAGGATATTCATACTGCAATTGATGTTTTTCCCAAGAAAAGTATTTGGTCCAAAAGTGGTCTTTTTTTTATAGCAGTTGTTTCAATATAGACTGCCTACAATTTCAAATATGCAAAGGAGGAACAATACATTAGTAGATATTCTTGATCTTGTTATTTTAAACATATGTCATTTTTGCAATTCTCCGACCGAAACTAGCCAACATCTCTTTTGGGATGTGCTTTCATTAAGAAAATTTTGTAATTATCCACCTCCTCTGCTAATATGGCGTCTATTACTAATGTTTTAGTGATTGTTAAGAAATGTGATAGATTCACCTTCACTGCAAGAGGTCTTGAAATCTGGAAAAATATATATATATATATTGTTATTAGAGGTATGTTTCTTACCACTCGATTTTTCCTTTTGAGAAGTTTGTGTAAATGCACGCCCCCCCCCCCCCCAAATACCCGATACTACTAAAGAACTAAAAGTCGTAAAAATAGCTTTACTTACACTAGAAGTCTGAGGTAATACTATATCATCCATATTCTCTTTCAAAGATTAAAATTTTCTATCGGAACCTGGAAATATAATTGAACAAGTAAGAGAAAGCTAAATAGAAAGGAGTTCTCACCCCATATCCCCTGTATAACAGGAAAATGGTCTTATATGGTGTAAAAATCACGGGAACTACCATATTTCTATTTCATATTCCTCATAAGTGTAAAATAAGATATGAAAGACATACCTCGAGGATACTGAGTATAGTCTAAAACACCTCATATTTATCTATTGTTTATTTCTTTGCTAAGTTTTCTTGTAAATTATGTATCTTACGTTTAGTTTTGAGTTTTAGGTACTTTGGAGTCATTTACATCAAAAGAAGAAGAAATTGTCTATTTGAAGCAAGAAGGGTCGAGACTTCATTTCTCACGTGCGGGTGTTAATTTGGAGATCACGTATTCTACTCGGAGCTATTGGAGGAGAGCTATTCTACTAGGGTTTGCTTTTTTTCATCTTCTTTATTTATTTTTATAATTGTGATGAACTCCATAGCTATGAGTCGCTAAATCTTATATTATTGGTTAAGGATGTAGTTCGATTTCGAGAACTTGTGCTTGATTAATGCATTAGTTTTCTCTCTTTGTTTTCGTTCAAACTTCTACTGTTTTTATAATCACATGATTGATGTATTGTGATAGGATTTAGATGTTTGTTTAGTTAAGTAGCCAATTAATTGAACTTGCATCCTTGTCCATAGCTAATTGAGGGTTTATAATCGAGCGATAACCCTAAATACAAGTAGCATGATATGATTACGGTTTATAGTGATACACTCTTGTAAGCATATGTAGAGTTTGACCTTTGTCCGAATTGTCATGCGCAATGTATGGCAATTGCATTGGTTAGCCTATTTCTAAAACTTAATGCTCCTAGGAATTGAACTTAATTAGCGCAAGGCGTTAGGTTATTCTTTAGGTAGAATTCACACTTGCAGCTTTATTGTGTTTGTTAGTGAACTTGGGAAATTAACGGATTATCTTGCTCACTTGATAGTCTAGGGCTTTTGATGATAAAGAGGTTAAATTATAATTCTAATCATGTAAGCAAGAACTTGTTTGAGATTGAAGATGAACTCCTTAACCAATATTCTCAACTCTTGATTATTCTCTAATATTTACTTTGCTTTCTATTTCATTATTATTGCATTGATAAAATAAAAATTCCCCCTTGGTTACTAAAGAAACTGAAATTGCATAACAACAAAAGCCTCCCGTGGAACGAACTCTTTCTTATCACATACTATATTTATATTTAGGTAAAGTGAGAAAGTGAATTTATTTTTGACGCATACGACAGCGATCAAATTTTAACGCCGCTGCCGGGGAGGCATACAACTTGTTATTAAGTTTTTAGCTTCTTGTACTATTTCTGCTTTCATATTTACATTTCGTTTCTTGTCTCCTTTTTCTGACTTGGTTATGTTAAAAAAAATTAAGTTACTAATCCCTGGCTCCCAAGAATTGGAATTATCCAAGGTGTGGAATCATCAATCGTGAAGGAACAACACTCCAAGCGAGACTGGACGAGACGGAAGAACAAGAATTGGAAGTAGAAGAAGAGACTTCACAGCAAGAAGAAGAAGTTATAGAACAAGAGGTTCCCGTTGAACAAGAACCACCTTTTGAACAAGAAGAAGCAGCAATGGGTGATTGTACACTCAAGGACCTAGCTTCTCACAAGCTTGATACAAAACAGTGGTGTATTCAAGCAAACTCAACCTTCGAGATCAAGACGGGGTTGATTAGAGAGTTACCAAAGTTTCATGGCATGGTGAATGAAGACCCAAACAAGCATCTTATGGAATTCCACACCATAGTCATGGAAATGTTACCAGCTGAGACGAATGCGGATGGTGCAATGTTGAAAGCTTTTCCATTTTCTTTGGCGGACAGCACTAAGGAATGGTTGTACTACTTGCCGTTCGGAAGTGTCACTACATGGAACGGGTTGAAGAAACTTTTCTTAGAGAGGTATTTTCCTGCATCAAAAGCTACTCAAATTTGCAAGGAGATTTGTGGGATGAAGCAAAATGTGGGAGAATCATTGTATGAGTGTTGGGAACGATACAAGAGATTGGTGGCAAGCTTCCCTCACCACCAATTCAGTGACGCTATGATTATCCAATACTTTTATGAAGGACTCCAAACAAGTGACAGGAATCTTCTTGATGCTGCAGGTGGTGGTGCACTAGTGAACAAGACGGTGGCACAAGCTAGAGAGTTAATTGAAAACATGGAATCAAACTCGCAACTATTTTCGAGTCGTGGTTCATATATGCTTCTAAGGAGAGTAAATGAAGTGAGCGAGGTCGAGGAACTTCATCAACAAATGGGTAACATGACAGCAATGATGCAACAAGTTGCAGCCGCGATAATACCAACTTCTCCTCAAGTGTATGAAGACGACAATGAACAAGCTAATGTGATTTTTACAAATCAGCAAAGATGGTATGATCCAAACTCCAACACTTACAACCCGGGATTGAGAGATCACCCCAATTTTAGCTATGCCAACAAGCAAGGAGCGGTTCAACGACCCAACTTCAACCATCCTATCTGATTTCAACCACAACAACAACAACTCCAGCAACAACAATTTCCACAACAACAACAACAACCTCAAAATCAGGGGTCAAGTATGGAAGAGTTGCTAAAATCTTTTATGCAAAGAACGGAGAGTACGGTTAAAGATTTGCAAACTCAAGTTGGTTCTATGGTTATTAAGTTGAATCAATTGAAGGCACAAAATAGTGGGAAACTCCCTTCTCAACCTCTTAACCAGAAAGGGGATGTCAATGCTATTACGTTGAGAAGTGGTACACAACTTGTGCAATCCGAAGTTACTGATTCGAGCAAGGTGGAAACACCAAAGGAACCTCTTTTGGAGGAGAAGAATGATGATTTTCCCCAAACTTCTGAGGTACCTATTCCTAACTCTGAAACTCATATTTCCACTTATGTTCCTCCTTTACTTTTTCCTCACAGATTGCAAATACCAAGAAGGCGGAACTAGAAAAGGAGATTTTAGACATTCTTAAGAAGATCCATGTGAACATACCACTCATAGATGTTATCAAGCAAGTTCCGAAGTATGCAAAGGTGTTGAAGGACTTGTGTACCAATAAACAAACACTAGTAGATAAATGTTGTTTTAAGATAGTCAGAAAGTGTCGTTTTACCAACTAAAACGACACTTTGGAGTTGTCGCTGAAAGTGTCGTAGATTCAGTGTCTTTTTATGGAACGACACTTTCGAGTTGACTCAGATTTACGATACTCTCTACTTGTCGCTAGGTACGATACCTAGGCTATGTCGTAGATATAATTTTATTAAATAAAAAAAATCTGGCCGATTGATTGCAGCCATTCTGACTGGGCTGAGTCTGATTCTGACTGGGATGAAATAAGTCTGATTCAAAACTCAAATTACAATAAAATTGTACTGAAATTAATTTATGATTTCATATACTTAGAAGACATACTTCACCACTCAATCAAACTTTCAAATTCAGAAAATGAATGTATAAGTTCAATACACATTGGAATTCAGTTTACACATACTCAAAAACACCAAAAGAAATCTAGTCAAATATTGAATTCACACTATTATAAATTCTAAAAGGATAATGCTTTCTTACAATCAGTGCAGACCAACCCAAAAACCACAAATTGCAGCCAAAACTAGCAAAAAAATGAAATGACATGCCCAATTCAGAACTTGCAAGTACCTGTAGAAAAAATAAGTTTGGACATTAAAAGTTTAACTGCAAAGAGGTCATAACTTGGCAATTAACATCAATACAGAATCAACCTTAATAAAGCTGAATGTAAAATTATTATATATTTGTTGGAAATGGTACGTCTGCAATATGGCCAGTTCAATTTAACGGACTTGATAAGCAATGTGCAAGATATATCAGGGTTCAATGAAGTCAGTAGTGGCATATAAGGACATCGGCAAAATGATCATCAAGAAACTAGTAAAAGTAGGTATTATTATAACGTTAGGTTACACTGACTAATAACATGATCAATTCTCAATAGTAAGTTTACATAAGGCTCTGGGAAAAGATGAAGAGGGTCATTTAGGCACAGAACTTACTGTTTGTCACTGAGCTTTCTTCATTTCTGTAGACTGTTGTCACTTGTCGCTCCACAGCGTCCAAGTGTCTTCTCCTTCTATCATTTTCTGCAATAGAAACTATATGGCATTTGTAAACATAGCGAGAGTATATACACTACACGGAACTTGCAGAACTTTAAACTCCACTGGTCAAGGACAAGGTTATCACCTCTACCAATAATTGATATTGGAAGTACAGGCAGTAGCCAAATAACTGCTAGTGAAAGCTTTGACATAAAAACAAAAACCTTCGAACAACAGTTAGAGAAACTACATAATGAAATATATTATCAATATCCAAATAAACATTGGGCAAGCAGGCACCTATCCAAAATATATTGAATACAATGGTTGGCTGAGATAAATTAAAAGCATCATATATTCTTCAGGTTATCAAGGGAATAAAAGTAACTGACCATTTGGTCCAATTTCTCCATCACAAAGACTTGAGTAACAAAAAGACCCGGCTATGCAAATAAGAAATAATTTACATGAAATGAAATTAAAAAAATTATATAATTTTTTTTTAACAAACTTGTATAAACATATTCGTAAGCGGAGAAAGTGTGAGTTTCTTTTCTCTAGGAATTTTGGATGTGTTGTTGTTGCATCACACACCTAAAATATACCAAATATCCACCTATTTGTCAAAAAAAGCATACAACTAAATCCACCATAAAGAAGAAGAAATCATAATACCAAACAATATATCATACCTAACTAGGAAAGAGACTGACCTCTAAGTGTGCTTACACAATTCAGGAACTAAAAATCTGTATGCAGCATGGCGGGATAACATCACAGAATGTAAGCAGTACATTAAAAAAACCTACATATCAACAAGAAACAATTCAGAAAATTGAAACATAGGTAACAATAATGCAAGATACAAGCTGCAAAAATGAAACACCTTACTCTCTATGAAGCACATGACAGTAAATATACCAATATTGGTACTTCCTTGCAAGTTTTGAGGTTTCATTCTTCCACCATTAAAATCTATAATTATTGGACTCTGATATCAAGAAAACAAGCACACATTCATCACAGGACAAACATAAAGCAAATAATATGAAGTCCTCCACCAACTTAGTGCAAATCAAAAGTAACAAACCTGAAATATAAAGACCAAAAGACCAATGCAATTCATATAATTTTAGATCTTGCATATTAAAACTACTTCACTAAAGATGTTTACATTCTTATATAGTCATGCCTCTTCGCATAAAAGAACCTCCCTCTAACTCACTATATCATAAAAACTACCAAAAGTAAAATAGGAAATGTTAACATCATGAGGCCCTAATGAAAAGCGAGTTTAAACCAAGATATTTCCACTTACACATATCGAGCATTAAGGACAAACATAGTCTACAAGGTCATACCTGCGACGTATTGGAAACTAGACATCAGAGGAGTTCTATAGGCAGACCTGTATACCCCCGAAGTCAGACCTTGCACAATACTTGAGAACACATCAGTATACCCCCTAGTAGTAGCTCCCGAACCTACTGGTAATCTTGGTATTAGAACACATCAGCTAAAACACTTGAGAAAACACCCACTGTAACAATAATGGGATCGCAGTCTTGTTAGTCTTAGTAGTAGTTTTCTCAGTACTAGTCCATAACTTACACTACATTAAATTAACAAAAAAAATTCCGAGAACTCGACAAGGCATATAATTATAATCATTGAGCCAAATGCACTACAATTAATCCCAAGAACCACATGTACGCAACTAATCTCATCACCATATACCGATGTTGTATACACCAAACACTAATCAACATGTAATTTTAAAGGAAGTAGCATATAAATGTAGTTGTCTGAAACACAAATTTCATCCAACTAACAGGATAAGAATGCTCTTTTTTCTACACGGAACATATAATCTAAACAAATAAATCCCCTTTCAAAATTACACTCAACCCATAACAATAATCAACACAACCGTACCTTAAGCCCAACGATTATAGCAATTGATTAACAATTCTCAAAGGACGTCGATCAGAAGAAATTCAACTTAATTGTACAGTCAAATATATCATGGTTTTGCTTATAACATCATAAATACTACCCCAAATTGCTAGTATCAAAGAGGAATAAGAGTCCTCTTCTTTCAGGCTTTTCATCACACATGATGTGCAGTTTCCGTGGTGTTTAAAGGTGTGTTTCTCTTTTTGGTATTGAGCTCCCCTCAGAACTTGTTCTCTTGCAAATTCGAGTCCAGATGCAAACCCAGCAATTTCAAGCAATCCTTAACTCTTAACAATCACAATTCTCATGACACTGCTCTTAATAAGACTTCCTTACTATGAGAATCTCTAACACCGACCAACATCTTTCAACTTCAAGTAGTCTATGAATCAAACAAAACCCATGGGTCTGCAAATCAAAATAAATAATAAGCATAATTACCAGAATTATAAAAATATTATTGCGAATAAAAATTCCTAAATTTAACAACCACAACAACAAAGAAAACAAGAATCAGAGGAAAAGGATATTGACATACATCTGATTTCTTGTTGGATTTACCATTTCGGCTAAAGATAGATCAAATTCACCTCTAGACCAGATTCTTCATATCCCCGTATGAAAACTTTTGCTACGTATTCCCAATTCTTTATTAGCTTCTTCCACTGTAAGTCGACCGAAAAAATCAAACGTCAGAAAAATAAAAGGAAAGAAGGAAACAAATAACATCAGAAAAAAATCAAACCTTTAAAAATACAAGTCCAACTAAAAATCAGAATTTAACAAAATATATAGTTCACAGATTCACCTAAAAATCAAAAACAAAATATATCATTCTACTTCTCAGAAATTGGAAAATCAGCTTTCTAGGGTTTATTCTTCTTTGGGTTTCAAAATCTACACTCTAGGGTTTGCGAAATCAGGTTATTCAAAGATAGGTTTGATTTCTTTAAAATGGGTTTTTCAAAGACAGATTTGATTTCTGTAAAATGGGTTTGCATATATGAGATTAGGTTACTGATTTTTCATAGATTTAGGTTTTATGTTAGGTAATAAGTGTAGGGTTTTTTCTGAGTTCATCTCGAAAGAGAGAGATGAGGCCTGAGGGAGAAGACGAAGAAGAAGGAGAGAAAGAGGTGAGGGAGAAGGATTTTGTTTTTATTTCTCTCCGTTAGGATAAAGATAAGGTTAGAGATGAGATATTTGATCCAACCGTTCATCTTTTTAGAGCAAATCCTGACCATAGAAGGTGGAATTTTCCTACCAATAAAACAAAACTTATCATTTGTCGTTGTATAAGTCAACCAAAGTCCTTATACAACGGCATCTTGACTTTAGTCAACGACAAAGTAGTAAGTGTTGTTGTCTAAGTCAACAAAAGTCATAACCCAACGACATTTTGACTTTAGTCAACAACACTTTTCGGATGCAGTTAGATCGCAATATTTAGTTTGTGTCATTACATTGTGTCTCAGATAACCCATTTTCCACTAGTGAAAGGCTCAAAGGAAATGAAGTGCTAAGTGTGGGGGAGAACGCTTTGGCAATCTTACAACACAAACTCCCACTGAAATGCAAGGATCCCGGTAGCTTTTACATTCCTGTCAAGATTGGTAACACTACATTTAACAAAGCTATGTTGGAATTAGGTGCATCCATAAATATTATGCCTGCATCTATGTATAATTCACTTGATTTAGGTCCTCTCAAAAAGTATGGAATTGTGTTGCAATTAGCCGATCGCTCTAATGTCTACCCAATGGGTATTGTTGAGGATGTTCTTTTGCAGGTTAATCAACTAGTATTTCCAGCTGACTTTTGTGTGTTAGAGATGAATGAAGGTTCACCGAACTCATCTCTTCCATTTCTACTTGGGCGTCCCTTCATGAAAACGGCGAAAACCATTATTGATGTTGACAAGGGAACACTGACTATGGAATTCGATGAAGAGATAATACATTTCAACATTTTCGAGACGATAAGATATCCTAGTGATGTCCACTCTTGCTTCTCCATTGATGTGATGGATACATTGGCGCAACAAATGTTTGAGATGAATGGTGTTGATACTTTGGAAATCGTGCTAACTACACCTATTGATGATGGTTTGGAGTATGGTGATGAGATTAAAGAAACTATTGGTTCTCTTGACTCATTACCAGAAAAATGAACAATTAAGAATATTTCATATGCTTCTTTACCTTGCAATGATGATAAACTTATACCATCTATTGTTAAATCTCCAAATTTAGAATTGAAACCTCTTCCCGATCATCTTAAGTATTGTACTTGGGTGACAAGGAATACTTACCTGTGATTGTTTCAAAGGAGCTTAGTGAATTACAGGAGCAAAAACTTCTAAGGGTGCTAAGGACATACAAGACGATCATAGGATGAACAATTGCTGATATCAAGGGTATAATCCCTGCAGTTTGTATGCACAAGATCCGTTTGGAAGACGGTGTAAAGCCTACAAGGGAAGTGCAACGTGGATTGAACCCCCCAATGATGGAAGTTGTGAAAATGAGATACTCAAGCTTCTAGACGTTGGTTTTATCTACCCCATATCTCACATCAAGTGGGTAAGCCCGGTACAAGTAGTACCAAAGAAATCAGATGTGACGGTGGTGGAGAATGATAAGAATGAACTTGTCCCAACTCGTGTGCAAACCGGTTGGAGGGTTTGTATTGATTATAGAAAATTAAATTCCACTACTAGAAAAGACCACTCTCCATTAACATTTATTGATCAAATGCTTGAACGTTTAGCTGGACACTCTTATTATTGTTTTCTTGATGGTTATTCAGGGTATGGTAGGCTGGGAAACCTACAATAAAATACTGCAAGTGCACAGTGCCTAACTAGTAGACAATGGAAAGTACAGGTCGTTCCCACGAGGAGTGTGAAATACTCTACCAACTAATACCAAAAACTAAGTAATCGACAAGATGATGTTTTAACGATTTTTCAGAAATTTGGAACAAAATGATATAATATATAATTCTAACAATAACGGGTTATTAGGGTCTTCGGTTTCCACCAATTAATTATGCAAACTCTACTAATCTTTAAAAATATATTCCATGCATTTTCAAATATTGTTTCTCCGCTGTAATTTTCTTCGCTTCATGGGTAGTGATTTTAAAGCATTACATATCAATCCTAAAGCATATCACGTCAAAGAATTTAACCCCTAGCACGCCATATCAATTGAAAAGCATAAATAATCAAGAAAATCACATGAGCAATTAAATACCAAGCTATATGAAGAAAAACTACTAATCAATCAAGTCATTATCAAGCATATAAATGTAGAGTTTTCATAATAAAATTGGGTTCTACCTAAACCCTAACATGGTTCTAGCTAGCCATGGCTTTCTCAAAAGCCATAAAAAGATTAAAATCAAAATAGCTAAGCAAAAATGGAGAAGTAAAACTCCAAACCCTAGACTGTGAAACGGCTGTGTAACCGCGCCTCCCTTTTCTCTTTTCTGTTGGTTTTCTTTTATATCCGTGTTGCGGCGAAAAAGAGACCTAGCGATTAACTGATTGGGCCCGGTCAAAAAACTGACCACAATTTCCAAAACCAGGTCCATGTGCCATTGACCACACCTCCAGCTGCCATCTATCCATCACCACTGGTTGCCTTGGTCCGTGCAAACTTCTTATTCCTTGAGCTGAAAACTCGCGTCCCCGACTTTGTTCCACCAGTAGCACAGCTCCAAACAAATCAAACCAGTTCAGCCAACATACGAACTCTTCTTCTTCCAACCAATAATGACAACAGCAGCATCATCGAAACAATAATTCACACCAGCTTGAGAATATAAACTCCTTCATTGCCTATGCTTGACCAGATGAGAACCCCACACAGAGAATTCTTCTCCCAACTACGTCCACAACACCAAGGCAGATGATCACCAGTTCTTCCCTAATTTGTAGCTTCAAGTTTTTATCTCGAACTGCCATTATTCGATCCACCTCCATTCGTCTCTCATAATACGGACCCGAAAACCACCAAACCACTCTTGCAAGCTCCAGCAACTTCATTTCCCTGACCTTCGCAGAGCTCCATTCACATCCAAGATCCATCGGCTGCAACAACAGCTTGTTTCCTCCATTAAAAACAAACCCATCCCTCAAAACTCGAGTCAAGCTCAAGTTTATTCAACTCCGTCTCATAACAGCTTCTATTCTCCAACTCGAGCTATCACTGCCATTATCAGCTACTAACAATCTTGACTGAATCACTATCTCTTCATCGTCATTCTGCCAGCAATCATTATCCTCATCTCACTGATCTCGCTGCAGACTCAAGCTCCCAAATCAGCAGAAAGCTTCATCTTTTAATTCTTAGCAGTTACATGGAGCTGACTCCATCTTTTACTCAGCTGGCTACTTCACTGACTCATCTTCTCACGACCATATAAGCTCTTCTCTTCTGGTCTTCATGTTGGAGAAAAATGAGCTTTTAATGAAAATGTTTTTTGGTCTTGGTGTGGTTTGATCTAGTGACCTATTGGTCCAAGAATACTTACTCATTTTATGAGTGAATGAATCTCTCTTTAGTCCCACATTGGGTATAATAGAGAAGGAGTTCCACTATATAACCATATGAATATGGATATATTGACAAACGAGGGTGGAAGGAAGGGTTGGGCTAAAAGATATTTGGACCAATCCATGCGTTATGCGCGTATATCATGCACCAAGCCTTGTGTCTACTCGAATTTGTTTTTGCAAGTTTTTCCTTTAAAAGTTTTATTTATGGGAGGATTCCTTTTACGCGTTTAATTGTTTTACAAGAAACAAAACTCGTTTTATAAGAAAACCTAAACCTAGATTGATTTGCAAGTTAATTTTCCTATAAATACAACTCGAAAAATCTCGAATAAACACACATAAGAAGCGGCTGATATTCTGTCTTCTTTTTCTTCATCTTCTCGTTTTGTTTACGCGTTAGTTTTACATTCAATCCCTGTTGCTAAGTTCAAGAGTGGGTAACTTGTATTGTGCTAATACAAGTTATATCGGGCAGTCTTATCCTGGACACATCTTCGCACGTTGGGGTTTAGCATTACTTCAGAGTATACCCGCGAACTAATGTGTTAAGGACAGCTTGTTGAACCTGTGATTCTGTCCTCATCAAGTTGTTCGTGGTAGAGTTGTTTGATACAGTTCTTTATATATATTATTTGATACATCTGACGTTTCTTCTATTGTTGCAAGGTTTTAACAATCTTAACACATTAGTATTCCTTGTAACATTGGGAAAGAACGACGTTGAAAGACCACAGAAGTTTAACGGAAAGGATTTCAAGAGATGGCAATCCAAGATACTGTTTTATTTAAGCCATCATGAACTGGACTATGTACTTGTTCCAGATGATGAACTGATGAATGTTGAAGCTTTAACTGAGGAGCAGCTCGAGTATAACAAGAGGTCTAATTTTTTGGCTAAAAATCATATCATGAATGGTTAGGAAGATGCAATGTATGATTTTTACAATGCTAAATAAAATTTCACTGCTTATGATTTGTGGACTGCATTAGAAGCAAAGTATCAAGCGGAGACTGCAGGGAGCAAGAAATTTCTGGTGGCGAAGTTTATGGACTTCAAGATGACGAATGATAAGTCTGTTGTTGATTAATTCCTCGAACTTCAATAAATAATTAATGAGATTGTTGCTGAAGGTATGGTTATTGATGAGACATTTCAAGTATCTGCGGTAATTGAGAAGTTACCATCTTCTTGGTCGGAGTATAAGAGAAAGCTAAGACATGAAACCGGTGAGATCAACATGGTTGAATTGGGAAAGAAGATTCAGGTGGAAGAATTGATGTGCTCTAAGGATAAGAACGTGTCTTCTTCAAGGGATATGAGTAACAAAGCTCATATGACTGAACATAAATCTTCCAAAGCTGGAAAAGGTGATAGTAACAATCGTAACTCTAAGCGTGGTCCTCCCAAGAAAGGTACGTTTTGAAAACCTAAGTCTAGCATTACTAAAATTAAGGGTGCTTGTTATGCGTGTGGAGTTACTGGCCATATGGCAGTTCACTGTAGACATCGTAAGGACAAGAAGGATAATGTTAACTTGGTTGAAAAGAACAAGGACGAGTTTTCTGTTGTAGTGTCTGAAGTTAATTTGGTGACAAATGTGATGGACTGGTGGGTAGACTCTGGAGCTACCAAGCATGTTTGTGGGAACAGAGACCTGTTCACCTCCTACCAGAGGGTAGGGGAAGGCAAGAAACTCTATATGGGTAACTCATCTGCATCAGAGGTTGTAGGAAAAGGAAAGGTCGGTCTGAAGCTCACATCTGGCAAGACTCTCACATTGAATGAAGTTCTTCATGTTCCAGACATTTGCAAAAATCTTGTTTCTTGTTCTGTTTTAGATGATAAGGGTTTCAAGGTTTCAATTGAGTCTGAAAAACTTATAGTAACTAAGGGCAATGATTATGTGGGTAAGGGTTATAAGACTGGGGTCTTTATAAACTTAATGTAACCTGTCCTGAAGTGAAATTGAATGATTCTTCTGCTTACATGTGTGTGTCATTGAATTTTTGGCATGGTAGACTTGGTCATGTAAATTACAAATCAATGCATAAACTGGCTAGCGTAGGCTGCATACCCAAATTCACTTTAGATAAAAGTCATAAGTGTGAGATTTGCGTAGAATCTAAGCATGCTAAGAAATCATTCATTAAGAATGTCCAGAGAAACACTAAACCCTTAGAGTTAATCCATTCAGACCTAGTTGATATGAAGTCAGTTCAAACAAGAGGTGGTAAGAAATGGTTTGTTACTTTTATAGATGATTGTGCAAAGTATTGTCACGTTTATTTGCTTAGAGGGAAGGACGATACCTTAGAAGCCTTTAAGATATATAAACGTGAAGTTGAAAACCAATTGAATGCTGCCATTAAAACTGTTAGGTCTGACCGTGGTGGTGAATATGAAGTTCCTGTAGGAGATTTCTGTGAAGAACATGGCATAATAGATGAGACTACAGCCCCTTATTCACCTCAATCCAATGGTGTAGCTGAACGTAAGAACCGTACCCTTAAGGATATGATGAATGCCATGTTGATTAGTTCAAGGTTACCTTCGAATTTGTGGGGGGAGGCTATCCTCTCATCCAATTACATCCTTAAACGAGTACCCTTTAAAGGATCAGATAAATCTCCATATGAGTTATGGAAAGGTAGACAACCATCTTATGCTTACTTCAAAGTGTGGGGTTGCTTGGCAAAGGTGGCCATCCCTCCTCCTAAGATAAATAAGATTGGACCCAAAACAGTTGATTATGTTTTTATAGGGTATCCTAAGCATTCTAGTGCTTATAGGTTTATGGTTGTGAGTTCTGAAATTTCTGACATAGGGTTGAATACTATTATGGAGTCTAGGGATGCTGAGTTTTTTGAGAATGTTTTTCCTTTAAAACTTGACTCTCGTAAGAGATGTTTTGATGATCCCCTAGATGTTCCTTCAACTAGTCAGTCATTACCTTTAGAGGAAGATGAACCAGAAGTAAAACCTAGAAGAGGTAAAAGGGTTAAAACTAAGAAAACCTATCCTAGTTGTATTACATACCTAGACGAGTCTGATCCTCAGACTTATAGAGAAGCCATGACTTGTCCAGAAGCTCCATGGTGGAAAGAAGCTTATGTATGATGCAAGTGACTATGCGGTTGGTGCGGTGCTTGGGCAGTGTGTTGTTAAGATACCTCATGCCATTTATTATGCTTCTATGACACTCAATGAGGACCATCAAAACTATAGAACCACTGAAAAAGAGTTGTTAGCTATTGTATTTTCATTGAAAAATTTCTCTCTTAACTAATTGGTACAAAATTTGTTGTATTTTCTAATCATGCAGCACTTAGGTACTTGCTTACAAAGAAAGACGCGAAACCGAGGCTCATACGATGTATTTTACTCTTGCAAGAGTTTGATATAGAGATCAAAGACAAGAAAGGAATTGAGAACACCGTTGTTGATCGCTTGAGCCGTCTTGTTGTGGACAAGGAAGCTATCCCAATGCGTGAAAGTTTCCCGGATGAGCAACTATTCTCAATTGCCTTTGGGGAACCATGGTACGCTGATATTGTTAATTACTTAGTTTCTAAACAAATCCCATAGAACTTGTCTCGTGCTGAGAGGGACAAACTTAAGAAGTTAGGAAACCAATACATATGGGATGATCCATACTTATGGAAACATTGTAGTGACCAAGTAATACGAAGGTGCGTTCCCGAATCTGAATTTAATTCTATCTTTTCTTTTTGCCACTCATATGCTTGAAGTATACACTTTGGGAACAAGAGAACCGCTCTCATGGTACTAGAATGTGGTTTCTATTGGCCAACTTTGTTTAAGGATGCATATGCATATTGTACTACATGTGATAGGTGCCAAAAAACAGGCAATCTAGGTGCTCGAAATCAAATGCCACAAACTATTATTCAATTTGTTGAGGTTTTTGATGTATGGGGAATTGATTTTATGGGCCCTTTTGTCAATTCTAGTGGGAATTATTATATCTTGCGTATTGTTGATTATGTCTCGAAATGGGTGGAAGCTAAGGCCACCCCAACTAATGATTCTAAAGTGGTTTCAGATTTTGTGCAAGCAAACATTTTTGCAAGGTTTGGAATTCCAAGAGCCATAATTAGCGATGGGGGTTCACATTTCAAAAACAGGTTATTTCAAAGCTTGTTAAGGAAGTACAATGTGTCGCATAGGATTGCAACACCATATCACCCCCAATCAAATGGACAAGCCGAGGTTTCCAACCGAGAGGTGAAATCCATCATAGAGAATACGGTGAATTCAACAAGAAAGGGTTGGAGTTCGCGACTCAATGATGCTTTGTGGGCATATAGAACCGCATACAAGACACCTATTGGGATGTATCCCTTTAGGCTTGTTTACGGTAAACCTTGTCACTTACCCATTGAAATTGAGCATAAGGCGTTTTGGGCTATTAAGCAATGCAATATGGAGTTGGATGGTGCTGGAATACAAAGGAAGTTGCAACTCCAAGAGCTAGAAGAGATTCGCAATGATGCATATGCAAGCTCACGTATTTACAAGGAAAAGACGAAGGCATTTCATGATAGTATGATCACAAAGAAACAATTTTCTATTGAGAAGAAAGTGCTTTTGTTAAATTCTCATTTGTAATTTTTTCCGGGTAAATTAAGGTCACGTTGGATTGGACCTTTTATTGTGACTAATATGTTTTCTCATGGTGCAGTGGAAATTCGTAGTTTAGCTACAGGAAATGAACTTAAAATGAATAGGCACCGGTTGAAACCATATTATGAGAAATTCTCTTCGGAAGTTGTGGAAGGAGTTAACCTTATGGAAGTATTCCCTCTAGAGGAGCCTTAGCATGCAAGGATATAGTCGGGCTGACAACTTTACACCAAGCGCTGCATGGGAGACAACCCATTGGTTTTGTATCTCTTATCTTTATTATTTTCTTGTCATGTTTTTATTTTATTTTATTCATTTTTTATGATTTTTTGATTTCGTGTCACATATCATGTTAGGTATTTTCCACCTTAAATTTGCCTTTGAATGACTAAATTTTACATTGAGAACAGTGTAAAGTTTAAGTGTGGGGGAGTGTTTATCATATAGAGTTTTTAGCCTTGTTAGTTTTCCCTTGTGTATATATTTAGAAGAAAAACAAAAAAAGTAAAAAAAAATGATAAACTCCTAAGTCTAGAAATTTGTGCCTTACACTAATGGAAACATCATGGTTGTAGGAATTAAGGGACCCATTAATAGAGTATATTCATAAAATGATAGATCTCATGTGTTAGAAATAACATGCTAGTTGTCACCATATCTTGGAGTCGTCATCATATCACCTTCTGTTTTTATTTTCCCATTTTTCTCTTGTTTCTCTAAGTGATTTGGTGGGGCACCAACATCGAATTGTTATCACTGCTAGGCTGAAATAGAGTGATTGAGTTTAAGTATGGATAGCAATATGTGTGTTTTCTCCCTGTCTCCATCGCCCAAACAAGAGTGGAATGCAGGATCCATGGGAATTACCATGTAATCTGCTGACAAGAAGCATGCACTTGGATCCAAAAGATCTAATCATGTTGTCAATTCGAAGAAGAAAATATTGAAAAAGAAAAAGAAAAAAATAATATTTTTGTTCAATAAAATCAACTGCTGATTCCCTTGTATATGCCAGCTGAGTTGATCTAGAATTAAGATTGTCGACCGCTGGTTCCCTTGTATATGCAGTTGTGTTGATACTAGAATTCAGATCAGTATCTCAATCCAATAGTATTTTTAGGATTTATCGTTGCAGTGACCTTCAGACAGATATGGGAAACACTGTTCACCTTAGTTAACATTGCAAACATCTATCTCTATATCCATCTTCTTAATCTATTCATGTGATTGTGGTTAGTTAGATTCCGAGTATTATGGTTTTGTTCGACTTTCTGAGTATAGTTCTGTCACTTATACATGAATTTGGGTTCGCATCATGGTACTTCCTCCTGTAGTCATTGAGAGTACGCCAACTAAGGAGATTGTTTATTGTCGTTCTTAAATTTTTCACATGTAGCTGGAGTTGGAAATATAGATTTTGTGGGTATACCTCTTGTAAACTCTCACGAGACTATAACTCGTCCACTAGGGATACCTAGGGTTTCAAAGGCTTGTTATACATGCTAAGTGTGACCGTATCCTCAACGAAAGGGAGTTGTATGTTTTAGAATTAGTTTAGTTTGATTGTTCGAGGACTAGCAAAGTCTAAATGTGGGGGAATTTGATAGGTGTCTAAAACACCTTGATATTTATCTATTGTTTATGCTTTCTTTGCTAAGTTTTCTTGTAAATTATGTATCTTATGTTTCGTTTTGCGTTTTAGGTACTTTGGAGTCATTTACATCAAAAGAAGAAGAAATTGTTTATTTGAAGCAAGAAGGGCAGAGGAGTCATTTCTCACGTGAGGGTATTAATTTGGAGATCACGTATTCTATTTAGAGCTATTGGAGGAGAGCTATTCTACTAGGGTTTGCTTTTTTTCATCTTCTTTATTTATTTTTATAATTGTGATGAACTCCATAGCTATGAGTAGCTAAATCTTATATTATTGGTTAAGGATGTAGTCCGATTTCGAGAACTTGTGCTTGATTAATGCATTAATTTTCTCTCTTTGTTTTCGTTCAAACTTCTAATGTTTTTATAATCACATGATTGATGTATTGTGATAGGATTTAGATGTTTGTTTAGTTAAGTGTCCAATTAATTGAACTTGCATCCTTGTCCACGGCTAATTGAGGGTTTATCATCGAGCGATAACCCTAAATACAAGTAGCATGATATGATTATGGTTCGTAGTGATACACTCTTGTAATCATATGTAGAGTTTAACCTTTTTCCGAATTGTCATGCGCAATGTATGGCAATTGCATTGATTAGCCTATTTCTGAAACTTAATGCTCCTTGGAATTGAACTTAATTAGCACAAGGTGTTCGGTTATTCTTTAGGTAGAATTCACACTCGCAGCTCTAATGTGTTTGTTGATGAACTTAGGAAATTAACGGATTATCTTGCTCACTTGATAGTTTAGGGCTTTTGATGATAAATAGGTTAAATTGTAATTCTAATCATGTATGCAAGCACTTATTTGAGATTGACGATGAACTCCTTGACCAATATTCTCAACTCTTGATTATTCTCTAATATTTACTTTGCTTTCTATTTCATTATTATTGCATTGATAAAACAAAAATCCCCCCTTGGTTACTAAAGAAACTGAAATTGCATAACAACAAAAGCCTCTTGTGGAACGAACTCTTTCTGATCACATACTATATTTATATTTAGTTAAAGTGAGAAAGTGAATTTATTTTTGTCGCATACGACAGCGATCAACATGCACCCAACTATGTTAAGATAGATATCAATTATCATGAAATTCCATGGGTTCTGTTTTGTAGGTCCTTTTTAAGTTTCTTTGTGGTGTTTAGGTTAGTTGATGTGTACCTTCGGCTGGTTCAATTTAGGAAGTTTCTTTTTTAAGTTTCTTTGGGATCTCTTTTCTCCAGCGTAGAAAGGGAGGAGCAAATAGTTTGAGGCGGAAGTTCTCAATATGATAATTGAATTGATTGTTGTTGTGAGTCAGACTTCATCGTTTTGGATTCAGGATAACTATCGCTCATTGTTATGTAGGCTAAAGTTGTTGATTTTTGGAAGTTTAGTCTTATTGCAAGGATGGATTTTAGGCAGCCTCCTGAAGGATTGAAGTTTGGTGATGTTAAGACGAGCCTGGAGAATCAATGGAAGTTAGAAAGTTAGATGTAGGTAGCGGTAAAGCGTAACTGATTACTATGACCAGAGGTTTCTTCACCATCAAAATTTAATAATGTGTGAATAAAGATCTTTTTGGAGGTGTTGGTCATACTGGAGAGCATACTGAAGCCAATGGCAGAGATGTTTCCATTATAGAAGTGGAAGGCATGCCAGCTAAGTACGTGAAAAGTTTCATTTACTTAAAGATTCATGCCAATTTGACTGGTCCATTCCATGGAAACTCTATCAAGTTGAGTAACCACTAAGGCCAAAAATGAAAGCTTTTCATTACCATACTCCTAGCCAAGGTGGTAAAAATACTTAACCACGAGTTACTTTCTTTTGCAAAGATGGCTTAAAATCGAGATTTTAATTAACTAGTTGGAATGGCATCCCCTCACATTACCCCCAACATGTGATGTAAAAAACCATCACCAAAATACCTAATACTGGAACAAAATAAATTGCGAACAATAGGTAAAAAAGTAAATATCAACCACTTTGAAGGAATTTGGAGAAATCATAAACATTTGGATACTTTGTGAACACAAATTGACTATTCGAGAGTGTTTGGATACTCTGTGTATTTTTTATTTATTTATTGATAAACAAGGAACCTTTTCATTAATGGAAATTCGAGGTTACAATGAGTTTAAGGTCGAAAATAAGAGAATACAAAGTAACTAGAACATACCGTAAAAGTATAATACCGAGAAATCCGACAAGAGAAAGAGAATGATTAAATCCGATTAAATTGAAGGGAGAATGGTTTTTCTCGGAAGTAAATCTCAACCATTTAGTTTGTTTTTCTTCTTTAGAAAGATATGCTCCCAAAATAGGAGTGATTTGCTCAAATCTCTTGTAACTAGTGATGAAGCTTCCGCCGTCAAAGAAATCACCGATGAAAATGAAGATTTCGTCATTGGAGAGCATCACTATCGATCTTAGAACCCAACCCAATAACCAAGAACCGTCATTAAATCGAAAATAAACCTCAAAAGAGTAGATAAAACCACCATAATGGTGTAGATAAGTAGAAAACATAATAAAAATTAAGCTAAAACTGCTAGCTAACCTAGAAAAGAAGAAATAGTGAAGAAATATGCTTAGATCCGGTCCAAAATGGACCCGATTTTAGCAGAGAAGGGTTGTTCTTGATGGTTTTGTCGAAGAAGAAGACGAAGGAATGTCTTATAATCCCCTATCTCATTATATCGTCGGAGATATTAATTATTTATTTTTTATAGTGTTTATTTTCACGTTGGTCTCTCAAAAATAATCTTGAACATTTTGCAATTATAAACTTATTTTGAATGGAACCTAAGAGCAAGGGCTACGGAGTGAGGGTTCTCATTCAATATGAATGAGTTTCAATGGATTTGATCAAATTAGGTGCTGCTATGGAGTAAGAACACTCACTCATTCATCAAATATCACTCACACACTAGTTTGGGAAAAAATACCTTGAGCGGCTAAAGATCTGCCTCTCAAGCTTCTTTTTTTAGCTTTTTTATTTATTTAAAACTCTAAAAAACGGGACCCACATTAGTTTTATTAATAAAAAACTGTAAATATATCCAAAAAGGCTAAAGATAAGCCGCCTTGGTAAAAAAAATTCTTCTTAAGCGGCTAATGATCAACCTCTTAGTCTATTTTCTACTCATTCCATAGTGCAAAAACCACGCTTTCACACAGTCTCTCACTGGTGTCCGAGAAATACATGTTCTATAAACATGAAAAACAACCTGTAATAAATTGTGAAAAAATTAGCCAAAAATTAATAAGACAAGCAGCGGTGGGAAAGAGTTCGGCATTTCGGCGCACAAGCGTGTATTACTTTTTAAAAAATTTGATATACTTTAAAATGAAAGTATTTTCTTTTCTGCATTTACATTATTAGTCAAGTTGAACTTTTGGTTAAGGTTCCATGTTCCAATAGATTTTTTAATTAGGAAAGAGCAAAAAATTATCATGGGGAACTAGATGAGTGGTGACCTTGCGTATCTTTGTCCCTTAATTATTGAAGGAAAAAAATAAATGAAAAGCATCCCCGCAAGAACCAAGTTCTCGGGTGTTCTTGGAAAAGATTCGAGGGAATGCATCTTCCGTCCAGTACTCAATAAAATATTATGCGGCGATGTTTGTTGATTTGCTTTATGTGTCGACGCATACGGCCTGGGTAGCCGATCTATGAATAGAAAACAACGTTGATTCAAAAATTACACTGGTCTTTCAGTAATGTAAAGATATCTTTGGGGAATAGTTTTGCCAGTCAACTTAAAGTCGGGGCTAGCGGTGTACAACCTTCCACACCGTGTTTAGTTCCATCGTGACTTCAAAACCATTTTATCACTTGTTGTCGGGACATGCAGAATCGACTCCGGAAATTTTTGTCAGAGTACACATAATTGTTAAGAAAATAATCGTGCATCAAAGCATCAGCTTTTGATGTCCTAGAAACATCCACCTTCGTGTGGATACTTGTTTTAGCCGTGGATACTTGTTTTAGCTATGGTATCTCCCCTAAATGTATTCACATCATACTGTTTGTCAGTTGTTGATCCTGATCTGAATCATCATCCAGTTATTGCAACATTTGTATCTCCTCGACAGAAGAATCCATTAATTAAGAAGAATCCATTAATTAAGAAAAGAAAAAGTGAACTAAGATGCAAACATTTATATTATTAAAAAAAAAAAAGATAACCATGAAATTTATAATTACAACATTTGCATCTCCTTACCGGAAGAATCCATTAATTAAGAAAAGAAAGGGTGAACTAAAATGGAAACATTTATGACATATTAAAAAAGTAGATAATAATTTGTATAAGAGAAGTAAATTTGTATTAAGAGAAATGTGAAGAGGTGGGAGTTATTTGATGGTGAATTGTGGACCTTGTGGTATACATATGGTACGGGGATATAACCGTTGGCAACGGATATAAAAAAGGAACCAACTGCTATTACTAAGTAGAGACTAAGCCCCTTAGCTTAGTGCCAATTTTCATAGTGGACCAGCCAGGAAGATAAGAGCAGTCTTGTCATCATGAAAAAATTGGTGGATAACAATTACGGCAAAATTATACTACAGCTACTACGTACGTATTCAAGATTAGCAAAATTGAACTATTGTGTGGACAAGAAAAATTGAGCCCATAAAGCCCAACCCAGTAAAACAGGCTGCATACAGGCATAGTCACATTCTAAAACTGCTGCCCAATTGAAGATCAAAGTGCTGAATGACGTAGAAGAGAACCAATTTGGAAGTGCACCCCACTTGAATATCAGTCTCGTAACTTCATTCATGATTTCATCCTTGTGTTTATGGCTTATACCTTTTCCCAGCCATGACTCTGACATATTGCTGCTGAGAGAATCGGCAAAATTCTACTGCCTGTTTTCTTCCCCTTTTTTTTCCGACCAATCTGCTAGGTGCTCCTTCACTGAAGTTTTATGATTCCACTGCAAGCCATAATGTGATGAGAAGTAATTCTTCCATAATGATCTACACCTGGTTGCACAAACTATTGAGTTAGAGTTTATGAAATTAGATGGACTAGATTTACGGTACAATAAAATCAATTGTGTAAATTTGGACAAATGGAGATTACTGGGGAAACTCCAGGTTAACTTTCCAATAATCATATTTCCAGAAGAAAATAAACTGCTATGATCATTTAACATATCTCACTCAAAATCAGGCCGAATTTGGTCCCACACGAGGCCGGTTTGCTTCTTAGTTGTAATAGTTAGGTCTCATCATACATCACCTCTGTACACTATTTAAATTAATTTGTCGAGCTAGAAATCATAATAATCCTTACTGTTGCCTTAGCCATGTATCACCCTAAGTCAAATATTCCTACTAGTGTGTATGCTTACGTGCGCTTGTAAGCATAATGCAGCCTGAGTTCAGACTAGTCTACTACTACAAATATGGTGAGACGGTAGAGTGACATAGATACCACCCTTGCCATTACCTGAGATACCTATCACAAGGCAATATAAGCCCACGAAATCCGCCAACATGTCCTTTCTGGAAACCTTCACCAGCATCCTAAAAGAAAAGAAAATCCCCAGAAATGTCAAGATGTGAAAACTGGTAAAAGAACTAATTATTAGGCCAGTCAACATGCAAATATTCAGATTCTGTGTAAAAAGAGACTCACTTTTCCGGGAAGTTTCAATACTGCTGCAACCCAAATATATGCAAATATGCAATCCATCTTCTGGAAATTCTTCAGGAAGGTCATAATTCTTGATGCTCTGCACGTTCAGATGGATTAATCAGTTGAAAACTTTGCAACTACAAAATACTAAAAAGCACATATTAATCAGTTAAAACATGGCATACTTTAGTATCCTCGGAGCCTAGCAGGACAACTGGGGAAGAAAAAAAATTGACGATGCATGTTATTGTATTGTAGCATGAATGCATCATACATAAGTATTTTCCTTCAATTGTGTGGGAAAGAGGGGGATTCGAGCTTATTCGTAATTTAACGTACAAAGCATGATGTCACCCACTGTCAATGACCCAGTGAATGAATCAAGAACATTGAGTACCGACCACTACAGAATTTGGTGGAAACAATGAACCACCGTTGAAAACGCTTTAGTTAGATTTGGTATTTGCGTCTCAGCCTGAAGCAAGCTCTTATGATATAAGTATAATACGTTGGAGTGGTTGGTGGCACGTGGCAACAAGGTTGAGATTTTGGATTGGAACCAGTTCAGCTCCACTAGTGAATATTGATTTATTCCACCTAATTTGCCTGCTGCTTGATGCCTAGACATCTACATGAATTAGCTGGGCATCTCATTTCATGGGCAAAGAGTAAACTACACTCGAACACATTTCAAAAAGATGAAATCAGATCATGCGATCTATAACTCTAGAAGCAAGGTGGAACAGTGCAAGAGTGAATTAAATCGTTGTATCTTCTACAGATAAATGCAGGAAAGGAATAAGGTAAAGCTGAAACAACTGCATATGCTGACTGACAATCCCAGAGACGAAGAGGGAGTTGTCAAACATTGAGGAGTAGTTGCCATGGATGAGAGGAGGGACTCAGAGAGTTTTTCTAAGCGAAATTTAGGAAGACACTGTCACAAACGTATCATATTTACAGTTATAATTCTAAAGTAAGGCTTCTACGTACACTAGAACAAATAACACTGTAACTCAGCTCAGTCTCTTATACCACTAACCAAACGACTAAATAAAGAATACTAGAACGATACCTAAAATTAGATTGAGGTCTACACTACTAGGTTACTGGCGTTTGCTTTATCATATGTGAACTCGGCGTACATAATTCTCACCCATCGAGATGTGCACCATTTTCGTCTTGTGTCACAACCAAGCCTATAAAAAGATCAATCCTAACCCCTCACAAACAGCAACAGCAACAATTACTACTAGCTTAAACACCAAAACTAACTACAAAATTCAAATTCAAATCTCTTGTGGAATATTGTTAATTTGAATTCTGGTTTGAAGAAAATTGTATCAAATAATTACCTCCAAAACTTTGGCGTTGCTAGGATAGTTTGCAATTGCATACCGAACATCATCGCTACCATCAACAACAGTGAAAGTTTGACCCAAAACTATAATTCTGTAATGATGTACTTTTCTGCAATCAAACACAAAATAAAGTAAGCCCAACTTGATCCATCAACTACGGTTTTTAATCAGTAGGTCTAATAGAGATACCATCAGCTGTATAATAAGGTTCTTTCGGATGAACTGTAAAAAGAAAAGTGATGGGAAGGACGATTACAACAAGAAGGATGACAAGACAGGAGCAAGAGTCGGGACTCAGGACATACTTCCTTAAGATGTTGCCGAGTAATCCTACCCAGATGTGCCAGTAACATTGCTGAAATTTTAAATCTATGACCAAATCTATGAAATTTTAAAATGAATCAAGCAAGTAAATTAAGATCAGTTTTTCACTTTATTGGAATAAGATTCCTCTAACATCTTGTTAGAAACAGACATTGAGCAGCTATGTTTTAAGCAAAAAATAAGTATAAAAGAGAAAACGAAATATTTTAGTGCATGTGGGGATGCTTAGTTATTCAAACTTGTTAGGCTAAACATTTTTTTTCTTTTATTTTCTATTACAGAATAATCTTTTATAGCAATTAGACTCACATATTTTCTATTGATGCTAGCTAGATTAGACTCAAATAATACATACAATGGTCTTAACTTTGATAACTTAATATAGATAGCTTATCCACCCAGCATCATAGAAGTCTACTAATTGTCATTCACATTCAGATATCCTACTATCAGACAAAGCAGCATAATGTCAACGATTCCCCTTCATCTGTTGGCTTATTTTCCATCTTTTTTTAAAAGACTTACTGTCGAGTAAAGGATGCTTCTTCTTGATAGTCATTGAACAGTTCAACTTTCGTCAGGAAATGAAACACCACAAGCTTACTTAGGTATACGGAACATTGACACTTGACAATGACAGTTACTCAATGTGTAAAAATGAACGAGGAGAGTTCCACGTACTTGTTTACATGTGTTGTTAGAATCGCACGGTGAAAGTGTAATTTTTAACATGTGGACCATAAGGTCCATACTCTGACAACCAATCATGCCATCCTAATGAAACATTCTTGAATCAACGACACAACAAGCTGCCATTGGCATTGACATAAACCAAAACAAAAGTAATGATTGAAACCTACATAGATGACAGAGAGATAACAAAAAATGTTGTTTCTAACTGAATACATGTGAATCTCTTTACCTGTCCCTTGTATTTGAACATTCGTGCTGAAACAGAATCCACAGGCATTGCTGGCAGATGGACTTTCAATCTGAGGAACCAATAGTGGGATGTCTCTTCATATACTATGAATGAGAAAATAAAACAGCACAAAGGTTTGTGTCCTTGCCACATTTAATAACCACTTAGCTCTAAAAGGCAGGCTGAACCACATTCTGAAAGGAAACACGGACAAAATCCATAACAACTAAAGGAAAACAGATCTGAATAGATGATGCCACGATTAAACTCATCCATTGACATACATCGTTTAAGTCTTCTTTCGACAATTTTCACGAATTAATCCTAAGAAAAACACAACATGCAACGGATTGTAACATCAAAATAAAAAAAATTGCTCTGTACGGCATCATGTGTTGATGTATCTCGCTGTTATCTCATTAACTAAACTGTGGTGAGTAAGATATCTCATAAAGACTAAACTGTGATGAGAAAGAAACAGAGACTTATCCAGACTAGCATGTGTTGTTTCCAATTTCCTCTTTACCATGAGGCTTCAAGCTTACTGCAATTAGTATAAGATCAAAAAGACCCTCAACCATGTATAGATATAAAAGAAAGCAAAGAACTAGATCGGACCTTCCTGGTGTAGTTTGCACTATATACAGGTAGTTGGCTCGTAGAATCTCATAGCTACAGGCCAAGGATATGTGACCACCTTGTGCAGATAGTTCTTCCTGCTGTTATTCAGTTAGGGCTTTCAGAATCCCAATAACAAAAAACAAAAAAAAGGATACCAGAAAACTGGTAGATGACAGAAAGGACCCAATCGACTAAGAATACTCAAGATCCACAAACTCTAACCTCAAACTGATCTTTAATCTTCTGAATGATGTCAAGTTGGACATACTCCTTGAAGATTTATTGAAATACATCACCGATACAATAGCAGATCTTTCGAATCACTCAAATAACCATTTTTAATATGCACAGCAAGAAATGGATTAGACTGGGAACAGAGTTACAAGAAGAAAATCATACATATTTAACTCTTAACAGAAGAAACCTGGGAAGATGAGGATCAGTCCCACAAGAGGAATCTACTATGATCCTTGTCTCGTGAAAAGTAAAGAAGAACAATAACACACAATGACCATCTCTGAAGGAGCAGATGGCATTGCCATTGTAACTTCCTGCTGTTCATACCCAATTTCATCTTTCTGTAAAATAAACGTCGCCAGACACTTGATTTCAAATTATACTATGACCATGCAGTTTTCCGTGGAA
The DNA here is from genome assembly GCA_023531105.1 of Papaver atlanticum. NCBI lineage: Eukaryota > Viridiplantae > Streptophyta > Magnoliopsida > Ranunculales > Papaveraceae > Papaver > Papaver atlanticum. The sequence continues at coordinate 506,536 of JAJJMB010010574.1, read as the reverse complement.
ACCTTAAAATCATACTGTATTAAGAAATACTGAAGATCAGAAACTTAGCTATATCAGCATAGCCTATTACTTGAAAATTGAAATGAAGCGAGCGAAGTGAAAAGTAAAATATACAGATACAATAAGAAAAATAAAAAAAACATAGATACAGGTGACAGAAATTAAAGAAACTAGATTCCTAGAACCCAAAAATCTTCTCATTAAACAAAATATCCCAACAGTGAATCACCCACTTCTAAGATAAAAAACAGCTTACAATCTAGTAAGTCAACTTAGCCTGTTAATCATGAACAAGTACTGATAGTAGCAGAAAATTAAAAAATTATACTCCTACATAAAACTAAAATCCTGCAGATCTTCTGTATAGACAAAAATCCAGCTTATGATCAAGTATTTAGTCAACAAAATAGTGGTAGATGGCAGATTTTCAGAGGATGATTTCCATCCATTACATGACTAGTAACAATCAGAATTTGCTGTTCCTATATTTCAGTCAGTGGTAGATTATAATGCTATGTTTAATAGTTCCAATTTTGAATCTAGTTTCTAATAAAACCATAACATATATTCATGGTTCTCTTTATTTGTTTTAACTTCATGCTACCTCATAATGCACTAAAAGAGCTACAAAAAAACAAAGCAAGATTTCAAAGAGACCAATAATGTATCACCGCATTTAGTCGATATGATAAGAAAAATAAAAATATATAGATACAAAATGATCATTACAGATCTTCAAGTGACAGAAATTAAAAAGCCTACACTTATAGCAACATAAATCTAGAACCCTAGACGAACTACCCACTTCTACCATAAAAAACGACAAAACCAGCTTACAACCTAGTAAGTCAACTTTGCCTGTTCACCATTATCATGTTCAGATATTTAGGTGGCAAAAAATTAAATTCCATACTCCTAATAGCAACATTTAACTAAGATCCTGCAAATCTTCTGTACCAGCTTATGCTATTGAGAACACAAAAACCATCTTATAAACAAGTATGTCAACAAAACCTTAAGAAGGTGGCGCCTTCAGTGCCTCCAAAACCATCAACGACCCTTCACGGACCAAATCATTCTTTTTCAAGAACAACTCCATCTCAGCAATCTGTATCTCTTTCCATTTCTGCTGATATGCCATCACCTTTGATGGTTCAATCAATTGAATAGTTTTCTCATTTAGAGAACTTTCCACATCAAACGGTGCCTTAGTTAATTGTTCCTTGCACTGATGATTCAGCAATTGATACAAACACTCTTGCTGCTTATCAGCTGTTGGTTTCAACTTCTCCAATACATTATCAGCATTGCCAACTTCTATCCTCTTCTTCTTCTTCTTCTTCTTGCTTCTTTCTTTTTCACCTTGCTTTCCTTCTTCTTGTCCATCAGCTGTTGCTTCAACATCACCAGCACCAGCTTTTCCATGTTTCTTATCACCAACTTTTTTCCCTTGTTTCTTCTTGTTCGCCTGATCAGCTGCTTCACTACCTTCGGCACCATCTTGTTTCTCAACTGTTGCTGCTTTCAGCTTCTCATTAGCACCGGTAGCATTACCATCCTTTGTTTGTCTCATAGAGCCAGCTTTCCTCTTCTTACCTCTCTCACTCTTTCGGATTTCTAGATCATCTTCATTCTCAACCACTACTGTTTTACTGCCTACACCACCACTCCCCCATATTGGCTTTGACAATTCATGACATTTCTGGAGATGGGGTGTTTGAAACCTCAGCACTTTCCCCTCCTTTTCTTGCTTTACTTTTGCTTCATATCTGTCTTTTGCATGTCTGATTTTGGTCTTGATTTGTTCCACACTAACATCCACACTAATTTTAGGCTGGATAAATTCATAAAAAACTTCAGAATTAGGGTTTTCACCTCTTTTTACACAATCTGCCATAGATCGGAGAAGAAGAATCTCATCTTCCTCAGTCCAAACTCTACGGGGATCCTTCTCAGACACTGCTCCAGCATTCTTCTTCTTCTTTTTGGGTTCCTCTTCAACCACCTGTGATTTCTCAACGGTAGTAGCAGTGGAGGCAGGAGCGGGTTTAGGTTTAGCGACGGGACGTTTGGCAAGAATAGAAGAAGCATTGGGTTTGAGTTTTGGAGGAGTAAAAGAAGCGGATATGAGATTGTTGATCTGTTTGCTGCTGTGATTATTAGTGTTATCTACTTCCTCTTGGACCTCTATTTCTTCTACTCCGCCAGTGGAAGAAGATGAAGCAGTAGATGGACTCTTTGGAGGTGACTGTCGGAGATCCATTGTTGTACTGTAAATAAGAAATTAAGAAATTTTGAACTGAGAGAGAATTGTAAGAGGAGACGGAGAGATTTTTTTTAGGGATTTTGAAATTAGGTTTCTGTCTGTGAAAGAATAGAGATTCAAATAAATTACTTTTCCTCTGGACTCTCTGGAGAATATAAAAGAGAAATGACTCGTTTTACGAGACGGGGTGGACACTTGTCCAAACAGGAGAAACGGTGATTAAACGCGTTATTACGAAATTACCCTGATCATGAATTATTTCCAACGAAAATTCTCTCCATCTTTCTAGGTATTGGAGCTTCTTTAATATCAATATTTAATAGAGGAATGATCCCCTCAGACATTTTAAATGTGTTTTTTTGTGAATAAAAACTAAACTATAATAAATTTAAAACTAATATTTTGGTGAAATATCTCACTTGCAAGGCTCTACGTTACTACCGAAAATGAGATTATTCTAAAATACTAAACCTCACCATCTACCGATCTTAATTTCAATGAATACAAATCCGTTGAAAATCGACGGATCATCTTCAAAGTAGTGGATGGTGGTGTTATACGTCTCGGAATAAACTCATTTTTGGTAAGTACGTAAAACTTTGCAAGAAGACCATATTCCTAAAATATTAGTTTCGAATCTGATATCATTTATTTTTCTTTTACAAAAAAGAGGTTTAAAGTGTGAGATAGAACATGCAAACGGATCTTTCCTCATATTTATTTAAACACTAGCAACTCGGTAGCTGGAGAGAAGGCTGGGTACAAGTAAAATTCAAAAGTATACGCGTGTGAATTCGATTTGTAAGTCTCTAAGGACGTAAATTCGTATCCGTTTTTTTTATCCAGACACCGGATTGATATTCGATCCGAAATCATAAAATATAATAAAAATTAATTTGGATGATATGAATGTAGCATTTTTTATCAACATATCAAGAAAAATAAATAAACATGACATGCACTTTTGCGGGTTTAAAAGTACTTATATTTTTGTGCGTGAAATTTTGGATTAGTTATTTATTCGGATAAAAAAAAGGTTAAAATCTGAATCCAAAAATTATTTTTGAATAATATTTGATATTTCAGATGCGAATTCGAACAAATTTCGGAGCTTTCAGATATTCATTGAGTATTATGTATTCCGATAAAATGAAAAATTGGTATACTATTCAATGGACGATTTACGACTCGAGAATTATTTAAACAGTGTGCACATATGACTACTTTTTTGGAAAAATAAATTATGGCACAAAGAATTCGGCACAGAAAAAATATCAGAAAATACACCTTTTAGGATAACTGTATGTGAGAGTAATACAATTTGTGATGTGATTAAATGAAGTGTCTATAATATATGTGAATTCTAACCATCAAAGAACACGTGGTTCAATCGTCTGGAGTATATTCTGGTGAGTTAAGATAATGCATTTTTGTAATAAAAAAGGGGAATAAAGTAAATCGGGATTCAAGTCGATCGAATCGGTTCAAATCACTAGTTATCTTCACTCAAGTCGAAAACCATTTCCAAAATAAGTAAAATGAATTACACCTGTGAACAGTTTGAGAACATCCAAGTACACATATTATACGCGAATCGTTCGAAGAATTGCTAACTAAGCTAAAAATCCTATACTTGGTAATATTTTGACTCTTACAATATTTTTCTCTTTCTCAGATTTAAAAGATCCCACTAAGGTTAAATCTAAAGAAAATTACATTTCAAAAACTAAAAATCAAAAATTAAATATACGTTATAAACTGCAGTTGCGTAATCATAAACCAGGGTGTTTAAATAACATCTAATAAGTTATTGAAAAAGAGAGGTACCAAGTACACCACCAAATTTTAATTCCGGTAACCTGTATGGACCAACTCGTTACAATCGGTAGCACAAATCTACCAAGGATCTGATACCTGATTTGAAGACAAGTTTAGCTTGGACGATCTCACAAATCAGTATCCAAGAAATAACCTAGTATGTACCCGAACTGTTACAGAACCGAATTCCAACAAGAACAAGTCTTGTAATCTTTTTTAAGATATGAATTCTCAAGAATAGTCTTGTAGGTTCGATACAGTCTTGTAGACTTCAAACTGTCAAGGTTATTTTAACGTGCTTCTTGTTAGAGCATTGCTCGGTCGAACTCTCAAGTGTTGCTATATCAAGCTTGTTGTCAAATTTAGTTGTCAAAACTATATCTTGATTTCTAGTCTACAATTAGTTAAGTCTCGGTCTAGGATAGAGGTAGTTGAGATATGAGCCAGTCACCATTTGCGTTCTACCGTTTGAAGGCGAAGATCAACCGAAGCTTTTGGAGAACTTCATCAAGAAAAGTTAAGTGAAGACTGAACCACCTATTTCTCAAGTTAAATTTACTTTTTTATCCTTGAGACGATTGTCGCGTAACTAATTAGACTAGCTTGCATAGACAAGAATTTCGAGTCAAGAACTAATTATTTAGTTTACGAATTTCTTGAAATATAATGACTAAGCTTAATGAACATTTGTTCATACTTGATCAAATTTCGGTGGAGAAAAATTTATTGTTCGTAACCAAATCATGATTCAACTTGATCATTCAAAAATAGTCTGGAACAATAACATGTGTCATTGATGTTATTCAGGAATGTTTTGAATTAATTTAGAGAAATATAGAACTACTATATTCGGAATACAAGACAGTGTTATCAGTCTTACAAATTGGAAAAACGGTTATATGTCTGAAGTCGTATTACATATACTTGTACAAGTAGTGGAGTAGCTATATATCGACTTTCAGATTGGTGTGATGTGCATATTTGCATGTACTCTATCCTACTACAAGTAAACTTCGGACTGGAATGTAGTTGAGCCCTAACCAATCTCACCCTGATTAAGGTACAGTCGCGTTCCTTACGCCTCTGAATCCCAGCAGGACTCTACGCACTTGATTCCCTTAGCTGATCTCACCCACAACTAAGAGTTGCTACGACCCAAAGTCGAAAACTTGATAAACAAATTTGTCTCACACAGAAAAGTCTAATGAATAGATAAATCTGTCTCCCACAGAAATACCTACGAGTTTTTGTTCCGTCTTTTGATAAATCAAGGTGAACATGAAACAATTGATACACCGGACTTATATTCCCGAAGAACAGCCTAGTAATATCAACCACCTCACAATGATCTTAACCGTATGAAAGCGAAACAAGATATTGTGGAATCACAAACGATGAGACGAAGATGTTTGTGACTACTTTTTATCTTACCTATCGGAAATTGAATCTCGAGCAAATCTTAGAGAAGATAGTACTCAATACGATAGAACAAAGTAAGATCAGAATACGCAACTACAGAGAAAATAGTTAGGTCTGGCTTCACAATCCCAATGAAGTCTTTAAGTCGTTAATCTGTAATGGTTTTAGAAAAACCTAGGTTAAAGGATAATCGACTCTAGTCGCAACTAGTATCACACAGGAGGTGTGGGGATTAGGTTTCCCAGTTGCTAGAGTTCTCCCTTATATAGTCTTCAAATCAGGGTTTGCAATCAATGTTACCTTGGTAACAAAGCATTCAATATCGTTAGATGAAAACCTGATTAGATTCAAGCTAATATCTTTCAACCGTTAGATCGAACTTAGCTTGTTATACACAAATGAAATGTGACTTCATTTAGATATGGGTAACCGTACCTAAACGTGTACACTTAGTTGGTTCAATAATAGTTAACCGAAGTTATCCGTATGAACACTTTCATATCAACCTTGTTCATCTTACTCACAACTAGTTCAAATGAAACTAGTTATAGAGTTGTTCAATTGTTTATATTCCCATAGAAGTATACAAGACACAATTGAAGGAAAATCGATTTTGATTCATTCGAATCAATTCATGAACATTATAGCCACGGATTGCAAAAGATTGCATTCCTTATTATATATAAATGTATTTGTTCATGAACAAACCGATTTTAGAACATAACCCACTCAAGTATGCAAATGGGTACGCATACCTAAGTAGCCGGACTTGGTCTGGGTTCGCCAGTATGCGAACGGGTATGCATACTGTTGTTCACGGCCAAACTCAGCTGAATCCGGACTTGAACTGTTAAGCCGGTACGCATACGGGTATGCATACTAAGTTCCCAGACTTCAACTATTAAACCAGTACGCATACGGGTATGCATACTATGGTTCCCGGACTTGGAATAACTTGCAACAGTTAGCATACAAGTACGCATACTGTGCTATATCCAATCAATGATTAGTTGTTCTAAACTCCATTTTAATCATTGAAACATTCTTGGAAGACCAGAATAACTGTCTCACATAAACTATTAGCTTCAAAGCAATTTTCAAGTGATCAATAGATCAATACGAAACATTCCGAGTCTACATCAAATGACTGTCTCACACAAATCATGTAAGATGTTACCAGGCGATTTTCACATGATCATATTTTGACTTTCGTCAAGAATAAAGATGAACTTGGTTAAAGCGAAAGCTTACCAACACATATTTTGAGAATATGTAAGCGAGTTAAACTCAGCTCAAAATATCAAATGTGTATAAAGTAAAGTCTATATAGCTATACGACTTTTGTCTCAATAAGAGATAGAATAGAAATAAACTTCTGAGTGATAAATGAGTTCAAGTCTCCACATACCTTTTGTTGATGAAGTTCCACAAGATCCCCTTAGTAGTTCTTCGTCTTCAATCGATGAATGCCGTGAAGTTTAAAGCTCAACTATACATTCTATTCTAATCCGAGACATAGCTATAAGTAGACTAGAATCAAGACTTATAGTTTTGACAATTAAACTTGACAAACAAGTTTGAGATAGTGACGCTTGCGAGTTCGACCGAGCAGTGCTCTAACATATCCTGATCTTGATTGTTTGTAGAGCTCGCTCCAACGATCAAGATAGATAGTAATCATCAAAGTTCTCTCCGTCTCAGACTTTGTTGATTCCGCAAGTTTTATACTTGTGAGGTGAATAATAATCTATGCTGCACTTCAGGTTGCATAAGTCCGGATTTTGAGGATAGCCATACTTTTGTCAAGTTCTTATCGATTTCCATCACCTTGATCTTTCGTTTGATATGATCATCCGTTTAAATCGTAAATCAAGAAATCAATCATAGTTTTAATCTGTGGGAGGCAGATTTGGTTTAAAGTTTTCAATTGAGTTGAAGCAACTCTTAGTTGGTGTGAGACCGTCTAAGGGAATCAATTGCGAGTCCTGCTGGGATTCAAGAGGGTATGGAGCGCGACTGTACCAGAATCAGTGTGAGACTGAGTTCGTGCTCAACTACATTCCATACCGAAGTTAACTGGTAGTAGGCTAGTGTCTGTAGCGGCTTAATACAGCTTGGTGTTTAATCTAGAAAAGGTCCCAGGGTTTTTCTGCATTTGCGGTTTCCTGGTTAACAAAATTTCTGGTGTTTGTGTTATTTCTTTTTCCGTATTATATTGTTTATGTTTATAATTGAAATATCATGGGTTGTGTGTTGATCAATCACAGTTGATACGTCCGACCTAGTTTATTGGACAAGAATTGATTGATCCTTGGACATTGGTCTTTGGTACTGTACAAGAATTCTCTTCGTAGTTAGGTTCACGGATTCTGTTCTGTAAACGTTCTAACAACAAGAAAGAGATAGAGAGAGAGATAACTCTAGACACTTTTGTTGATTGAGTTCTTACTCTCGGAGTTGTGTTGACTTTGTCCACACAGATTGCCTACGTAAAAGTTGGTGGTGTATTTTGGTACCCCCAGTGTTTTCACTTCGTGTGATATTTCAATTATAAAGATAAAGATAAACAATATAATATGAAGAAAAAAAATACAAGACACCACAAATTTTGTTAACGAGGTAAACAACAAGGAAGAAACCCTACGTGACCTAGTCCAAAACTTGAGCACCATATTGTATTAAGTCGCTAGAAACACTAGCCTACTTTCAGACTTCGGACTAGAATGTAGTTGAGACCGAATCGACCCCGAGAAATTCAGTTTCAGTCGCCCTCCATTACGTCGCTTGGATCTCGCAAGACCTTAAGAAACACGATTCCCCTAGGTGACGTCCTTTATAGGCCTATGAAAGCCTCTAAAGGACGTCAACCTAAAGATTTTTATGACTATTCTGCATCTAACTGAAAGCATATTTTATTTTATTCATAAAGATATTCAATCAAATTATGGAAATCTATATGCTTATGAGGGATCTTCAAGAAAATGAGATATCAAGAAAACTCAAGATTATTTGAACTTATTCTCTTCAAAATTTATAGAAATGCCTAATCAATTCTATCTCACAAGAATAATCTAAACAAATCAAATCAGAAGTGATTTAGATATCTATCTCGTGGAATCACAAAATCTGAGACAAAGAGAACTTTATGATTTCTATCAATTAAGTTCCTGATCTAAATTTTCAAGAACTTAAAATATCAATAAGAACAAGATCCGGATAACAAGAACTACCAGGTAAAAGATAGTCTAACCGAGGTTCACGAATCCCTTGGTTAAGTATTTCAAAGTCCTAAACCTAATACAACTTCAAAGAACGAAACTTAGGTTTTTAGAGGAGGAATCTAGTCGCAACTAGGACACATACGTGACGGGATTGAGTTTTTAGTGTGCATGAACTCCTTTGTTTATATTGATGAACAACCTTGGTAGCTTACAAACAAAGATAAGTTTGTGGACTATTGCCTTGTATAAAACTGACAAGTAAACGAAACTTTTCTATATAGATTGTGCATGAAAGCATGTGAGAAGTTTGTTTTGAATCACACAGAAGATGTATGCCACTAGAGTGCACCGTATGGTTTGCCAGAGAGCTATGGTTAAATAATTTCGAAACCGACAAACTTAAATTTATCACAAGACCAAATATCAGCTCGTGAACTGTCAAAATAGTTTGTGAACAAAAAATTTGTTTGAAACTTTTAGAGTTTTTTATATTGACAAGTTCGCTAGCTGTACAAAATAGTCTGTGTACTTCAAAATAAAAAGTATACAGGAAACATAAAAAAATAAACTAGTTCGCGAACTGACCAATTCAATTTATGTAAGCGGGTTAATTGAGATATTTAAAATTCAAGTCTTTATATTTATAAGTTCAAGTTCGTGAACTGGTGAAACAGTTTGTAAACTTAAATAACTAACTTGACTACTCCTTATATCTTGCAATCTTCTTTGCAGAGTTCATCATTATACTAAAGTCATACGACATGTCTCAGTTGATAGAATGGTAGATAATATGAGTTAATAGGATAGTCAGTATTGATGTGTGAGATTCTAGAATTCGCAATAATGCGCTAATTTCCTAAACTATGTAGTGAATATTTTGTTTCTGAATGTATGGCATAATCGGGTTATGTGGACATTGGTAAACTCCGTTCATTAGAATGGGTTTATGTGAACATTAATAAGAACCTATTCTGAATTTTCCTTGTTAACTGAAAAAACTCTACCCAGAATCGGTTTACAATTGCACGAACATCAACCGATTCTGGGTTGAGTTTTTCAACAAAAAATAAAAAAAATTCATGTTTGGAATGATGAATTAACGGTAGTTATTTCAGGATTAACTTAATTACTTAATCACCCAAATTAGCTAATTAATCAGCGGTAATTTAGCCATTTAGTAAAATAGTTGGATAAGGGGTTATCTATTTTATTTCAAAATATATATTTTTGTCTTGTAGCGGTAGATCTCAAATAATATGTCTAGGCCTCAAACTACGAAGGTAAAAGAATCGTTTATGTCTCTTATAAGCAATATTTGAGAAGTAATGCAATTTGAAAGAGTGGCATTCCATTATCTACTCATTTTTTGAGTTTTAGGAAAGCAAAGCCAAGACAAAGTGACGATGCAAGCTCCGAACGAGTGTCATTGGTAATGCCAAAATCTACGGGACTATTAAGACTCTTATTTTCTTTAGCTAGTCATGAAAGGAATGAGATGCTTGGTGAAAGTTAGAGTAACCTTCCAGATTTTGGGTAAAATTTCATTCAAATTCCAATGGCTTCTCGGTCTTCCCTTCGTCATCAAAAGATGAACTTCTAACTCCATTTTTTTTTTTTTTTAAGCATGCATCTTATTAATAAAGGATTAGATTACAATTTGGCGTGGGTATGTGGTACCTGCGGAATAATGATAAATAATTTGACTGTTAAAGATCGGGATTGCCTGGTCCCATATTTTGGTTGAGAAATACCATTTGACTTTCATCTGCCGCATGACTGGCCTGTAGCGCCCCTAAATCTAACAGCTGACTAATCCAAGAGATTAACGAATAAAAAGGCACTAAAGATCTAAAACATTTACTTAAACAATCAATTAAGAAATCTGCTACAAAACTAAACCAAAAACTAGCCCCGCCCTGAAATAAATATATACAAGAACTCCTCTCAAATGATACATATACAATAGTCATTAAGTTTGCAAATAAAATATACAACATAATAAACATAGCCGAAGTTAACCAACTAACGAACTCAACACCTCGAAGCTTCCGCTGCGCAACCCTGATCTGTCTCTGAAACTGAAAGTGGGAATGGGTGAGCACATCATCCCTAAAAGGGGTGCCCAGTAGGAATAACATTTAACTTTAAAGTAATCATAAGCAAGAGTTAGAAAACAATACATGTTTTTCCCAAACATTAAAAAGTGACCAAGTCACTCAAACAAACAAACAAACATGTATATGGACAAACTCCTTCTTCAAACAATGTATAATATTGATGCCAATTCCACACCGAATAGCTAGTGATATCACCCATTACTGATGACCCATAGTAAGCATAAAAGCTGAATTCATGTAGATATAAATGTGAAGGAGCGTATCCTATATACCATAAGTGGAAATTCTCATTTCCCATAACAATTCACAATGATAAACAAAGCATTATAAGTCATTTCCAAATCGTGGAAAGATTCAAAGAATCAACAAAACAATCGTAATGCAAACTAAACAAAGCTTGGAATGTACAATCAGACAATGCATGAGTTTGTTAGACAAAGACTTTTGTAAAAGAAACAACAATGGTTACAAAAGAGTAAAATGTATTCCCACCTCTTTTGATGACAAGCCACGCCTACCTTGAGATCCACGATCCACTGGTTCATCCTTTGAATCGATCGTTGTTAATATAGACTAACTGCTAATCACACAAGAACTCTAAGAATCTAGCCAAAATAGCTCACACAAGAAATCATACAAGTTTATCTAATGGTTCTAAGCCCATTATGGTATCTCATTCTCTATCTTTAACATAACTAAGAGTTTACTGATCCAATTAGGTTGATTCTATAGTCCGTAGCTAAGTCTTATGAATATCTACAACCTTGTAGAATAAGCCAAAAGCTAATTCGGACCACAAGAGGTCCAAATCATCAAACTAGTAAAACTAGCCCTAAGCCCAAGTCCACTAATTCAGTCCATTAAACTAAGGTCCAGTCTATCTAAGTCAACTAATGGTCAACGTTTGGTTAGAAGGAGTCAACTAACAGTCAACGTCTAAGTCAAGGTCAAAGTCCAGTCAAGGGTCAAAGCCAAGGTCAGGTCAACTGGTCAAGTGGTCAACTCAGGTCAAGACAAGTTCACATTCAACTCAGGCAGCTAAGCAAATTAGTCAGACATCTGACTGGGATGACTAACAGACTAATTCTCAAGAACATAGGTTTATACAATTACTATACATATCATTTATTCAAATAGAATTCAACAATTCAATTACAAACACAACTATAGCCTACCTGCAGTTCAGCAGTTCCAAGCTTTCACAGCAATCACTATTCACAACTCTACAATCGTCATTCTTCTCCATTTCCTCAATTCTATCAGATTAAACACAAACACTACTTCATTTGAATCATTACAAATATACATTTAAGTTATGTAAACTTCATAACTAATTCACAACCATAAACTCGGCTTACCTGCAATAGCAGTTACAAGTCTTCATAGAGACTGCCATCAAGCCATACAACTACATCCAAGAACACATCTCTAACCAACAAAACCCTCATCTTTCTTTTCCCTCATACGCTACATTCTCAACTTAACTACACAACAGCTTCACAACAATATTATTAATTCTCTCATTTCAAACACATACAGTGCCACAACCTCTGCCTTAGCATCACCAATGCCACACAAACAAAAACACCAACACCAACACCAATCTCTTGTTATCAACTCCACCTACACAGATAACTCCACCAAAACCTGCATACTCACAACCCCTACAAGCATACATACACAGACAACCACCACCCCCGGCTACCAACCTCACTAATCTGCAACACTGACTCAATTAAGTTTTACTCTTTTTCTTTCCTTTTAGCTTCAACTGCATAGTTCAACAACACCCACAACTCTCTGTTCTTCAAGTTTAATATCATCAAAACACACAACAATAACATAAGCATCTTTACTTCACTCAACACAACCCCATTCCTCTATAAAACAACCTTAATTTGCATTCCCAAATTAATCCACAGAAACCCTAATTATGACTCTTGATTTCACCATTAAACAAAAACTGGAACTCCATATAATCCATCTAACTTCAATTTAACAAACCCATGAAGCACTTAATCAATTCGAATTCACTAAACGTAATCAAAAGAAAATAAATCTAAGAACTCTAATTTACCTTTTTCTCCAATGAACTGAACCAACTCCTGAATCAACACCAACACCACACCATCATCTGCTCTTGATTCTAATCCTCTTAATCATCCAAACCCATCTTCTAATTTCTCCTTAGACCTTAAATTTCATCTTCCTAATCTCTTCAGAAGTTATTACAAGACCTAATTTACCAATCCTTCACTGAAATTGTAATTCGACTACTAAGTTTTCTTTATGATTCAGTTAACATAAAACCCGCCATCAATTACTTAATTTCATCTTCAATAACACATAAAAATTCAATCGATTTCATCTCTCAGAAACCTTAGTTCTTGATTCAAACATAAAAACGACTCCATAAATCCAATTAATCATCAACCCTCTTAACCTTCATCTGTCAGCAACCCAATACATTGCTCAATTCCACAATCCTCAAAACTAAATCCAAAAACCCTAATTCTGATTCTCTGTTTCACCACTTCATTGAATCAAAATCATCTATTATAATAAACATCGCCAGTAACACTCGTTGCTTGATTTGTATCATCTTTTCTTGATTCTCAAACCCGATTTCATCACTCAAAACTCGTACAGAAGAAGAACAGAGGAAGAGAATGAGAAGAAGAAAAGAAAAGAAAGAATAACCTTATCTTCACGATTCGGTCTTGGTGATAAGGTCAACGAAAATGATAAAGGCACCCATCACTTGGATATGGGCATCCTGGCGGTTTACGAGTAAAAAGACTCTTTTGCCCTTCTCACTAATCTGATGAAATCTTCTTCGTCTGATATCTAAATGACACGTTCGAGTAGTCCATTCCGCACAAACTCTATCCAATGATACTAGTTTCGTATCTAGATCGTTGTTAGTTTAATTCCTAATAATTAACATTCGTGTGAAGCTAATCGAGTTATTAGCGGCTAAGACGTCTCTTGACTAGTCTAATAGCGTTGCCGAGCCTGAGGGTCTTTACATGGCCAAACCATCTTATGCTTGATTTCCTTCTATGTAGTTGTGTTGGATAGAAGCCTGCGGAATCTATCGAATTCTATTCTTTATTTCCTCAATCATCCCTAAGATGTGCAGGGGGGGGGGGAGTAGGGGATGTGATGAAACGCATTCTCCGAGTCCGTCTGAAAGAGAACTTTTGGCCATTGCCTTTCTGTTGCTGTTAGAGCACTTCTCGGTCAAACTCGCAACCGTTGCTATCTTAAGCTTGTTTGTCAAGTTTAGTGATCAAAACTACAAGTCTTGATTTCTAGTCTACTTATAGTTATGTGTCCGACTAGGATAGATTGTGTAGTTGAGCTTTAGACTTCACGGCGTTCATCAATTGAAGACGAAAAACTACTAAGGAAAGCTTGTGGAACTCCATCAACAAAAGGTATGTGGAGACTGAAACTCATCTATCACTCGGAAAGTCTATTTCTACTCTATCTCCTATATTGAAACAAAAGTCGTATAGCTATATAGTATTCGATTATACACATTTGATGTTTCGAGCTGAGTTTAACTTGCTTTCATATTTCTCGAAATATGTGTTGGTAAGCTTTCGCTTTAACCAAGTTCATCTTATATTCTTGACGAAAGTCAAAAGATGATTATTTGAAAATTGCCTTGTAACATCTCATTTGATGTAGACTCGGAATGTTTCGTATTGATTATGTCAATCACTTGAAAATAGCTTTGATGCTAATAGTTTGTGAAAATAACTATTGTCATCCTCTAAGAATGTTTCAATGATTGAAATAGAGTTTAGATCACTTAACCATAATTGGATTAATAACATAGTATGCATACTTGCATATATGTTGATCCAAGACCGGTATAGTATGCATACCCGTATGCGTACTGGCGAGGTCAGGTAAAGTCCGGGAGGCTTGGTATGCGTACCCGTACGCGTACTGGTGAACTCAGTTGAAGTCCGGGAACTATTGTATGCGTACCCGTACGCGTACTGAATTCAACTGATATTTTGGATGTGTGATAGTATGCGTACCCGTTCGCGTACTGTCAGACACAGTCCAAGTCCGGCTACTTAAGTATGCGTACCCGTTTGCATACTTGAGTGGGTTAAGTTCTAGAATCGGTTGTGCCACGATGTAATAAATTTATATAATAAAGAATGCAATCTTTTGAAAACCGTGGCTATAATGTTCATGAATTGATTCGAGTGAATCAAACCGATTTTGCTTCAATTGTGTCTTGTATACTTATATGAGAATATAAACAATTGAACAACTCTATAACTAGTTTCATTTGAGTCATTTGAACTAGTTGTGGTTAAGATGAATAAGGTTGATATGAAAGTGTTCATATGGCTAACTTTGGTTAACTATTGTTGAGTCAAACTAGTGTATACGTTTAGGTACGGTTATCCATATCTAAATGAAGGTACATTTCATTTGTGTGTAACAAGCTAAGATCATCTAACGGTTGAGAGATATCGCTTTGGTTTCAAGGAAACTTAGCTTGGCTCTTAGATCAGGTTTCATCCAACGGTGAATATTGATTGCTTTGTTCCAAAGCTATCAAACCCTGATTTGAAGACTATATAAGGGAGAACTCTAGCAACTGGGAAACCTAATACCCACACCTCATGTGTGATACTAGTTGCGGCTAGAGTCGATTCTCCTTTAACCTTGGGTTTATTCCAAAACCTTGTAGGTTAACGACTTAAAGATTTCATTGGGATTGTGAAGCCAGACCTAACTATTTTCTCTGTAGTTGCGTATTTTGATCTTACTTATACTATCGTGATTGAGTATTATATTTTCTAAGATTTGCTTGAGATTTATCTTCGATAGGTAAGATTAAAAGAAGTCACAAACATCTTCGTCTCATTGTTTGTGATTCCACAATATCTTGTTTCGCTTCCATACGATTAAGATTATTGTGAGGTGATTAATAATACTTGGCTGTTCTTCGGGAATATAAGGACGGTTTATCAATTGGTTCCAGTGCACCTTGATTTATCATAATACGGAACAAAACTCATAGGTATTTCTGTGGGAGACAGATTTATCTATATCAATAGACTTTTTTGTGTGAGACAGATTGGTTGATCAAGTCTTCGACTTTGGGTCGTAGCAACTCTTAGTTGTGGGTGAGATCAGCTAAGGGAATCAAGTGCGTAGAATCCTGTGGGGTTCAGAGACGTAAGGAGCACAACTGTACCTTGATTAGTGTGAGATTGGTTAGGGATCAACTACATTCCATTCTGAAGTTCATTGGTAGTAGGCTAGTATCTGTAGCGGCTTAATACAGTATGGTGTTCAAAGTTGGACTAGGTCCTGGGGTTTTTCTGCATTTGCGATTTCTTCGTTAACAAAATTTCTGGTGTCTGTGTTATTTCTTTTCCGCATTATATTTGTTTATATAATTGAAATATCACAGGTTGTGCGTTAAGTTCAATCAATTCTTGAATCCGGCCTTTGGGTTGTTGATTGAATTGATTGACACTTGGATATTGGTTTGTGATACCGTCCAAGTTATTTCTCTTATTTAATCGGGCTCGCAAATTCCTATTTATTTGATTGCAGATTGAATTGGGAAATTGAGATATAACTCTTTGATATACTTTTCTAAAGATTGAGTCTGAATGTCTAGATGATTCTCTTGAAAGTATATTGGAGTTAGTCCATTCAGATTACCGAACGAAATATTGGGCGTGGTTGTTAGACCCCCGCTTTTTCAATTGGTATCAGAGCAGGCAAACACGTTTAAGACCTCATAAGCCTGTGTTTGTAGCAACCTAACTCTATGGACAGAAGTGTTATCTCTATAAACGTACCACCAGTCTACAATGGCTCAAATTACTTATGGTGGAAAATTGCTATGCATGCCTTTCTTCAAGCGCGTGATTTTCAATCATGGGTTCGGGTTGTTAATGGTTATGATCCTCCCTTAGTTACAGTGAATGGTGTAACTACTCCAAAGGATATTGGTGAGTATGATCCTTTAGAAGTTCCCTCTGCAAAGTAAAATTCTGACGGGTTAAATGCTATCATCCATGCCATTACCACAGATCTCTAGCATCATGTGACTACTTGCATGAAGTCTAAATATGCTTGGGATATCTTAGAAACCGTATTTAAAGGGAATTCCTGTGAAAAAGAAGCTAGGCTTAAAAACCTAAATTCTGATTGGGAAAACCTTCGTATGGCAGATGAATATTCATTTGATGAGTTTAATCACAAAGTGTCTGAAATTGTTAATGCATCTTTCGCGTTGGGTAAGACTATTCTTGAAAAGGACATTGCGATGAAAATTCTCAGATCGTTGCCATCTAGATACGATTCTAAGAAGCATGCCATCGTTGAGGGAAATAACCTTGCAACTCTTTCCAGAAATACTCTGGTTGGGAAGTTAAAGATCTTTGATCATGAGCATGTATCCAAAACTGGAAAGGATATTGCTTTCAAAGCACTAAAGAACACTAAATTACTTGATAAAAGTAAAAGTGATCTTTCTGAGGTTGATTCATCAGATGAAGATCTTTACAGGTCAATCTCCTTGATCACAAGACAGTTAAGAGCTCTTCTTTTGAAGAGAAGTGAACGGTTCACCAGAGATAAACCTAGGTCATCAGTTAAACCTCATAATCGTGTTTCTCCTAAAAATAGGGATATTGATGATACCGATGACGAGGATATGCCACAGTGCTTTAAGTGTAAAGGATTTGGTCGTTTTGCAAATGAGTGTTCGAATCGCAGAAAATACACTGGGAACAAAGGTCTTGCTGCAACTCTTGATGAAATGTCTGATCACTATGATTCTAATGAAGACAAAAATTCAAGTGTTGCACTCCTCTGCGAAAATATTGATTTTGATAATTGTAGCAATACATACATCAACCTTTATATTCTTTCAGGAGAAACCTCAACCATTTTGGAAGAAAAAATAGATTTCTCTGTGTCTTTCGGAAATTCTGTGTCTGATTTTTCAAGTTCCATTGTGTGTCTAGCTGCTTACACAACTATGACGTCTGAACCATCCTCCGTGTTTACATGTTCTTTTTGTACTCTCAAGGGTCATGAACTCTCCAAATGTTTTAAGGACAAACAAAAGATAAGATATGTCAACAAACTTCAACGAAGAGCAAATCGATTAGCAAACAAGCTCAAACTTGTTCAGAAGTCGTCTGAGGTATGTAAACTCAACTCTTCTCCAAAGAAGTTTATTTCCAAAGAAAAGACTAGACCACTAGAGAAAAGAGTACGGTCTAAATTGTATGTGAAACAGGGTTCTAAGAATTTCATTCAAAAGGATTATGGTGGATAGATTATTGTTCACCCAAGCACAACTTAATTGTGTTGTTGGTGTATCTTGTCTCATGTGCCTGGTTCAAAAAGAGACAAGAGTTTACACACTCCAGGCTCTAGGAAAAGAAAAAATTTCTTTTTCTTTTTCTTTTTTTTCTCTTTGCCGATTTGGAATTCTTCCATCTTTTCATATCTAATTGATATTGGAAGGGCTTTCCCTGTTTAATCAATGAAAAAGGGGTTAAAATCGACAATTCTACCCTCTTAGGGTTGTGAGTTGTGCGTACGTGAACTTTTGTTGTTTAAAGGTTCCGTAACCCTACATTCCTTTTTCCTTCTCTTGAAACTCTTTTTATCATAAGACTGCTTGCTGTGATCATTTTGTGATTTCCTCCCACAATCTCGTACTTGTATGGAGACTCTAAGCATTATGTCTTCTGATGAAAAAGATGTTAATATGATTGTTAATCCATCAATCATGAAGGAAAAAGATCAATCTCCTGTACCTCCAACTTTGAAAAGAAAAAGAAGGAATATGAGGAAGCCAAGAGATGTTCCTTCAAATTCTCAGAAGTTTTCTGGTGTTCTTGAAGAGTTGAAGGAAACAAGAAAGGAGATTTAGAAAATAAAGGCTATTGTTTTAAGGACTCTTGAAATTCAGAAGGCCTTGATTCGGCATCATTCTAGAAGGTTTGTTGGAATTGACTCTTATCTTCATGAACCTTATGTTCCCATGGCTGTTGACAACAAGGAGTTCGGGGACGATAAAGAATTTTTCATAGGTCTTAATGTCTAGGAAACTTATTATGAGAATTATTCTTATGTTTTAAGAAGGATACCTAGGGTTTGGAATAGCAATTATTGTGATTACACATAGTTATTGCCAACGGTTTTCATCTTGCAATGTTTTTAGATTTATTTATTTAAATTCTAAAGTTTATTTGGAAGATGTTTTTGCAGTATTAATCTTTATGGTTTTATATATTGCAACTTGTTATGGGATATGTGTGTTTGCGTCCGTGAACTATGATTGTCCCATATATGCTCAAAAGTTAAGTCTATTATATGTCATTATGCAAATATTGATAAAAGATAGAACGAACTTTTGACAACAAAAGTTAAGCCTTTTATGTCATTATGCAAATAATTGATGGAAGATAGGATGGACTTTTGTTTACAAAGATTAAGTCTATTACATGTCTCTATGCAATTAGTGATAAAAGATAGAATGAATCTTTGATTCTTCCGCAGTATTGGTCTTTCCCTGATCCACATCTTTGTGAATGTACTGTGTTGCTCCGTAAGTTTTCTTATGTTGAGAATGTCCAATTGAATTGATCATTTCCTTTGTGGTTAATTCAATCGAGTTTTTTTGGATACAAATTCATGTTTCATGTGATTTGATTATGTCCAAAGAAATCCTTCTTTTCTTGTAAAAGTAAGGTCGCTCTTGTTGTTCTTTTTGGAATGACATTTTATGGGGGGAGAGTTCTTAATTGAACTTGTGCTTAATTGCCATATCTTTGTGGGGAGTGCGGCTGTGGAATATTGTAAGAGTTTTCTTGTATCTTTATAAACTCCTTGATGAATACACTAAGTTTTGACTATGTAAAATCATCGAAACAAAGTTGATATGTTCTCTTTTGGTCATGAAGTATCTCTATGAAAATTTCATTAGGATCCCACTAGTTTTCGTACCTTTTCCAATTTATATTGACAAAAAGAGGGAGAATTAAGGTGTAGTTCACACTACAAATACATAAGGTTTACGGATCATTATGTAAGGGGGAGTGGTTTTCATTATGAGATGAAGTATTGACTAAGGGGGAGTGATACATATCACCATAGTATTGTTGTACAAGTTGTGATACAATTGGACTTTGATGCTGTGTAATAATACTATGACACTGTATACCAATGATTGAGAGCAACTATTTTCTCATTGTTATGGTTACGGATCTTCAACAACTATGATGCAGAGTTGAACACGTATAGAATCACTGGAGTACTTGGAAGTGACGATGATTTCGAGTAATGTTGAAGAACCAAGGAGATCAAGCATTTGGATGAGAAGCTACAAAGTTTATTTATTTTGTAATCCATATGTATTGATTGTTTTGTCACTAAAATTGACAAAGGGGGAGATTGTTTGAGCACTGCTCGGTCAAACTCGCAAGCATTGCTATCTCAAGCTTGTTTGTCAAGTTTAGTGATAAAAACTATAAGTCTTGATTTCTAGTCTACTTATAGCTATATCTCGGACTAGGATAGATTGTGTAGTTGAGCTTTAGACTTCACGGCGTTCATCAATTGAAGACGAAGAACTACTAAGGAGAGCTTGTGGAACTTCATCAACAAAAGGTATGTGGAGACTAAAACTCATCTATCACTCGGAAAGTCTATTTCTACTCTATCTCCTATATTGAGACAAAAGTCGTATAGCTATATAGTATTCGATTATACACATTTGATATTTCGAGCTGAGTTTAACTCGCTTACATATTTCTCAAAATATGTGTTGGTAAGCTTTCGCTTTAACCAAGTTCATCTTATATTCTTGACGAAAGTCAAAAGATGATCATATGAAAATCGCCTTGTAACATCTCATTTGATGTAGACTCAGAATGTTTCGTATTGATTATGTCAATCACTTGAAAATAGCTTTGATGCTAATAGTTTGTGAAAACAACTATTGTCATCCTCTAAGAATGTTTCAATGATTGAAATAGAGTTTAGAACACTTAACCATAATTGGATTATAGACATAGTATGTGTACTTGCATGTTTGTTGATCTAAGACCGGTATAGTATGCATACCTGTATGTGTACTGGTGAGGTCAGATAAAGTCCGGGAGCCTTGGTATGCGTACCCGTACGCATACTGAATTCAACTGATGTTTTTGATGTGTGATAGTATGCGTACCCGTTCGCATACTATCGGACACAGTCCAAGTCCGGCTACTTAAGTATTCATACCCATTTGCATACTTTAGTGGGTTACGTTCCAAAATCGATTGTGCCATGAACTAATACATTTATGTAATAAAGAATGCAATCTTTAGCAAACCATGGCTATAATGTTCATGAATTGATTCGAGTGAATCAAACCGATTTTACTTCAATTGTGTCTTGTATACTTCTATAAGAATATAAACAATTGAACAACTCTATAACTAGTTTCATTTGAGTCATTTGAAGTTGTGGTTAAGATGAATAAGGTTGATATGAAAGTGTTCATATGGCTAACTTCTGTTAAGTATTGTTGAGCCAACCTAGTGTACACATTTAGGTACGGTTATCCATATCTAAATGAGGTACATTTTATTTGTGTATAACAAGCTAAGACCATCTAACGGTGGAGATATATTGCTTTGGTTTCCAGCAAACTTAGCTTGGCTCTTAGATCAGGTTTCATCTAACGGTGAATATTGATTGCTTTGTTCCAAAGCTATCAAACCCTGATTTGAAGACTATATAAGGGAGAACTCTAGCAACTGGGAAACCTAATCCCCACACCTCCTGTGTGATACTAGTTGCGACTAGAGTCGATTCTCCTTTAACCGTAGGTTAACGACTTAAAGACTTCATTGGGATTGTGAAGCCAGACCCAACTATTTTCTCTGTAGTTGCGTGTTCTGATCTTACTTATACTATCGTGATTGAGTATTGTCTTTTCTAAGATCTGCTTGAGATTTATCTCCGATAGGTAGGATTAAAAGAAGTCACAAACATATTCGTCTCATCGTTTGTGATTCCACAATATCTTGTTTCGCTTCCATACAATTAAGATTATTGTGAGGTGATTGATAATACTTGGTTGTTCTTCGGGAATATAAGTCTGATTTATCAATTGGTTCTTGTGCACCTTTATTTGTCATAAGACGGAACAAAACTCATAGGTATTTCTGTGGGAGACAGATTTATCTATATCTATAGACTTTTTTGTGTGAGACATATTGGTTTATCAAGACTTCGACTTTAGGTCGTAGCAACTCTTAGTTGTGGGTGAGATTAGCTAAGGGAATCAAGTGCGTAGAATCCTGCTGGGGTTCAGAGACATAAGGAGCGCAACTGTACCTTGATCAATGTGAGATTGGTTAGGGCTCAACTACATTCCAGTCCGAAGTTCATTGGTAGTGGGATAGTGTTAGAGCATAGCTCGGTTGAACCCACCAAGCGTTGGTATGTCAAGTTTGGTTGTCAAATTTTAGTGAATCAAAACTCAATTAAAGAGTCGCTTGATTATGTACTAGAGACAACTTCGTATAGGTTAGGCTAGAAAGATTAGGATAATGAGACATACAAGTATTACTCGAATACTTGAAGAATGTGAAGAAGTAACAAGCTACATCGACGACATCATCCTTCCTCTTGAGGTTAGTAATATTTTGACTTGAACAGTTTCATTCCCAATGTATCTTTCAAGTCGTGCTATATTGAAAACATAACTGCGAAGCTGTGAATGATTATACTCTAGTAGACATAGTGTTAAGGAATTACAATACGAAGTATAACGCTTATCTTTTTAACTTCGTATATAAGACATCGACATAATCGTATGAATGCTATTGTGATTATGTGTATTGGTATGGGTGAAGATTTCGTCCTAGGAAACAATGTTTACATTCGTTTAAAGGAAGTACGTTCATGAACTTGTTTTATGAATCGAAAGGGAAATCGCTAGGCTTATTGGTATTGTTATTCATTGCATATCTTTGGATTACCAATATGTGTGAGTTAGTAGAACCGATCATAACTTGTTATTTATCTTGGTAAAACTAGTCACAATGCCTGACTTATGTATTTGTATAACTTTTATTAGTATAACCGATCCTAAGTAATCACCTAAGATGGTATGATCGATATTTGTAATTGGTGTGACCGATCCTAGTAATTGGTGTAACCGATCCTAGTATTTGGTGTGACCGATCACAAAAGAATGTGTAATCGATCCTTGTAATTGGTGTAACCGGTCCTGGTAATTGGTGTAACCGATCCTGGTAACTGGTGTGACCGATCACAAGTAATACCATGAGAATATGGTAACCGGTCCTGGTAATTGATGTGACCAATTTGGTAATTGATGTAACTGGTCCCAGTAACCATATTAAGGTAGAACCAATCCTTGTGTTTGGTAGAACCGTAAACCCATGATTAGTGTGTTGATTTGATCAATCACATAGTTCTTGGAAATCAGATGAACCAATTCTAAACTTGTTTGGAAGTGTGGTATAATCGGTTCTAAGATTGTAAATATGAAAGAGGATTTATAAAGAAATAAGATGTCGACATACTTTGAACATGTTCAGTAACTCTTATCTTTTATTGTTCAAAGATATTCCTTAATAACTCAAGGAGATCCCGGACCGAAATAAGTTGAGAATCTTTTAATTAAGGTTGTTAATTTTAGATGCTTTTAATTACCATCAATTAAAATGCATATCTCTGGAAAATAAAAATTGGTAATGTGCATTTACTAATTGGAGATTTTCTAGTAGGATTTCGGTTAATATTGGACAGAGCATTTCTAGGAATTATGAAAACCGAATTTGGAAATATTGTATATCTTTAGAATATTTTCGATTTTGGAAATTCCTTAGTGTCCAAACTTCTTTGGTCTATAAATACCCAAGTTTGCATTTCGAGCAAACTATCCTAAGAGCCATCAAAACTACCTTGTTGTGTTGTTACTGGTGGAGCCGTCTATTCGGAGAGGAAAGTACCCTAATTAGGCGAAATCTCTTACGTCCGCTCGTTTAAAGACTTTTGTGGGATCAAGAAGCTCTACGAGTACCGTTGGTGGGAAACTAGATGATTGCAGTATTATTAGTTTTCGATTTGATTTGATTGACTAACGGTTGTTGAACTTTGATTGCACCTAGTTTGATTATTCTTGAGAATCTTCTTTTCTGATATAAGATTCACTCAAACTAGATCGAAGTGTCGACGGGATCTTTAGAACTGTTTGTAGATCTAAAGACATCTTGTGATAATCCATTGTTAACAGACTCCGTTCTGTGCGTGATTGATCACAAGAGATTCAAGTTTTGGTGTGTAGGTGTTTATTGAAGATTTAATAAGATTTGAAGACGAAGAAGATTTCTGATTTGGGTTCATAATCTTTGGTGTGCACAAAACTTGATCGGCTGGGATCAAACTATAATCGGTTTATCTTTGATGGATTTGATTGATTAGTTGCGTAGATTGGCATCAGTATTTAGCATCTTGATAGATCATATTATTGATTGCATAATCTAAACTCTGCTACTTTTGTAGTTGTTGGATAGATTGATATAAACCCGACAAAGGAGTTTATTGGATTAAACAGAAGAGCCTTTGTCTAACTCATATCACTGAGATTGAAAAGAGTTGTTACCGAACAGATTTGTTGTTCCTTTACTGTTTGGAATACGAACCAAAGGAATTGTTCCAGTGCGTGCACTTATTGAATGTCGCAAGCGCAGGGATACTGAAGAAACTAGGTGAACTATAGGTTTAGTTGCTTGGTCTCAACTATACGAAGGTGGTGTGATTTTGTATAGCGGCTTAATTCTGAGAGTATTCAATTCTGGACTAGGTCCCGGGTTTTTCTGCATTTGCGGTTTCCTCGTTAACAAAATCTTGCTATGTCATTTACTTTTGTTTTCCGCAATTATAATTGTTGTTATTATAATTTAAAGTAAATTACACAAACGTTAACTCCATATTACTTGATAGTGATCCTATAGAGTTTGGTTAAGTCTGAACCTATTATCAAGTAATCACACTTTGATTGTTGTATTGTCTCGATATCGTATCCATAGACGATCATACAAAGTGTGAATAGCGATTCGTTGTATTGCCTCGACTCAGTCCATAGACAATCACTTTCGGTAAGAGGACTTATAGGTGGAAAAGTTTAAGATTGTGGTATATTTGGGTACCCTCGTCTTTTCAGCTAGTGTCTGTAGCGGCTTAATACAATATGGTGTTCAAACCTGGACTAGGTCCCTGGGTTTTTATGCATTTGCGGTTTCCTCATTATCAAAATTTCTGGTATCTGTGTTATTACTTTTCTGCATTATATTTGTTTATATAATTGAAATAGCACATGTTATGCGTTAAGTTCAATCAGTTCTTGAATCCGTCCTTTGGGTTGTCGATTGAATTGATTGACACTTGGATATTGGTTTGTGATACCGTCCAAGTTATTTCTCTTATTCAATCGGGCACGCAAATTCCTATTTGTGTGATTGCGGATTGAATTGAGAAATTGAGATATAACTCTTTGATATACTTTTCTAAAGATTGAGTATGACTGTCTAGTTGATTATCTTGAAAGTATATTGGAGTTAGTTCATTCAGATTGCCGAACGAAATATATGGTGTGGTTGTTAGACCCCCCCTTTTTTAGTTGCTGTTCTTGAAGCCAAAAGCAGAGCCAAGGTGTGACGGACCGGAAAATTACGCCTGAGCACGCAAGCCATAACTTCCCCGATGCGCCATGATGAAGCTACAGTCTAGGCCTTAAAGCTAGAAAAATGCACGTCCATTTTCCCTTTCAAGCATGCTCGTGGATCATGATGCAGCTAACCTAGCTTCCACACCGTTCCAACTTACCAGAGAACAAGGGTATAAAGCCTTGAAGGCTATGGTCGATGCACTTTACATGCATTGCCTCAACGTAGGGAATTCATCACTGAATTTCCTATCTAGCTGAGCAACCATCATACTGCCGAGTCTTGTCCAGGCATAAGGCATAATCCTTGGACTTAGGCATAGGCCGCTCCAATCCTATTGCCATTTCCCTACTGCGCTTACCAACTCTGTGTAGCTTGATAGGAAGTATGAGCATCCACTGGATGGCATGAAACCTGCTTCATCAAGTCTGGCCACAATCATCTCTTGCATCGATCTACCGAGCTTAGATGATATGAGGGGCCAAAGTGCCGTAATCATCTCACAATTAGATGATATGAGGGACAAAGTGCTAGACCGACAATGCTGCAACTCATTACGGATGCCTACGTACCCTTCCCTACTCTAAAGGGATCAAGCACAAATCGTAGTTCATCCTCGAAGGGACAGCAACTTAAACCAACTCGTTTGCAAGGTCGTAGCCTAGCAATAATGGTAATGGCCTGGTCCGTATAGGCTGTTCCGTCAAGATGCATAATGATTATGCATCATCGGGTTCGCGACATGGCATAATGATTCCTTCGCATCATATGCCCCATTGGCAACGTTATGAAGCTATAAATAAGACTTAGGCATCATTTATGCTCTTCCGGCTAAGCTATGAAGCTTACTTGGTGCATGGTCCGCATATGCACCTTCAACAAAGTACCCCTCCCTATATATGTTAACTTGCAATTTATACAAGTATGAATTAGGGAGCGGATTGATATGCCTGCTTCA
The DNA here is from genome assembly GCA_023531105.1 of Papaver atlanticum. Taxonomy (NCBI): domain Eukaryota; kingdom Viridiplantae; phylum Streptophyta; class Magnoliopsida; order Ranunculales; family Papaveraceae; genus Papaver; species Papaver atlanticum. Next base: position 479,978 of record JAJJMB010010574.1, on the reverse strand, counting down.
CTATTCATGTGCAATGATTGCGGACAGTGATTGCGCGCAATGATTGTGCGACACTCGCTTCTGCCATATTGCACAATAATCGTTCAATACTGGTTCCGACTATCACACAATGATTGTGCGACATTCTCTCTGGCGTATTGCATAAAGATTATGCGACATTCTCTCTGGCGTATTGCACAATGATCGTGCAATATTCTCTAGGCCAACCCGCTCTGGCCTGATGCATAATGATTGTGCGATATTGGCTCTAGGCCAATAGCCTTCATAATGCGCAATGATTATGCTGCAAGATCAAGGCCACCTACCCAACTGGCCTAATGCAACATTGGCTCTAGGCCACTTTTCCTCTTAGCGCAACAGAAGCTTTGGATGAAGCTTCATCTCAGGCCATGGCACATCTTTTAGTATGAGTCATGCTAAAAACTCGGGGTGCTACACAAGGTTTTTGCAGTTAAGGCAGTCATAATTCTTAAAGGTTGAGCTAGAGTCATTAATGTTCATGCGTCGGAGTCCCTGCAAACGAAACATGTACCAGCCAAGCCCAGATGACCCCTGGATGACCCATCTGTGTTAATCTTAATCCAGTTCATATTCGGAGTTGACCATCATACCGAGATTGTTGAGATGTTTTTGGTGCCTCTTGGGTGATTAAGTATCGGTGAATCTCCTGGTAAGACCTGGGGTAAGGAATCTAGTGTCGCAGAAAATTCTTGTTGCTGTTTTTGAGCCCAGACTAAGATTTATTCTGATGTTGTTTGCTTTTGGTGTTATATCAGTTCATTCCTAGCCAACCATAAGGTCCAGAATAGATAACAGAAAGAGGAGATGAAAAATATTGGTGCTGATTGTTGTACGATTTGGGAAATGTTTTTCTGAGGCGTTAAGGTAAACGTGTGGGGATAGTTGGAGTTTGGTGAAAAGACGAGTGTACCCAAATACACCACAATCTTTTTGTTTCAACCTATAAGTCCTCTTACCAATTGTGATTGTCTATGGACAAAGTCAAGACAATACAACAACTTCGGTATTCACACTTTGTGTGATTGTCTATGGATACAATATCGAGAAATACGACTATCAAAGTGTGATATTTGATAATAGGTTCGGACTTAACCAAACTCTATAGGATCACTATCGAGTATATCGGAGTTAACGTAAAGTGCAATTTACTTTAAATTATAAAAAAAAATATAATTGCGGAAAACAAAAGTAAATCACACATCAAGATTCTGTTAACGAGGAAAACTGCAAATGCATAAAAACCCCGGGACCTAGTCCATAATTGAATACTCTCAAAATTAAGCCGCTATACAAAATCTACACAAACTTCGTATAGTTGAGACCAAGCAACTACCCCTAGTTCACTTACTTTCCTCAGTATACATGCGCTTCCGACTTCGATGAGTCATGCATTGTACAATTCCTTTGGATCGTATTCCAAATAGCAAAGGAACAACGAATCTATTTGGTAACAATTCTATTGATTCTTTTCGAGATAAACATATCTCAAGTCATACGCAAAGGCTCTTCCGTTTAATCTAATAAACTCCTTTGCCTGGTTAGATCAATCTATCCAATAACTACCAAAGTAGTTAAGTTTAGATTCGCAATCAATCAGTATAGATCTCGACGAGAAACTATAAAGTGATGCCGATCTCACGCAACTAATCAATTAAATAAATCTGATTCTAGTTGGATCCCGGCCGACCAAGGTTTGTGCACACACAAAGATTCGAAAACCAATAAGAAATCTTCTTTGTCTTCAAATATTCTTAATCTTCAATAATAACCTGCACAACACCACTTGAATCTTTTATGATCAATCACGCACAGAACAAATTTTGTTAACAATGGATTATAACATGATGTCTTTATATATAACAACAGTTCTAAAGATCCCGTTGATGCTTCGATCTAGTTTGAGTAAATCTTATATCAGAAGAGAAGATTCTCAAGAATAAACAAACTAGGTGCAATCAAAGTTTCAACAACCGTTAGTCAATCGGTATTTATACACCAAGGATGTTTGGACATCAAGGTATTTCCAAAACCGAAAATATTCTCAAGATATGCAATGAATGGAAAGATTCGGTTTTCCTAATCCCAATAAATATTTGTCCAATATTTCTGAAATCTCTCGATTGAAAATCTCCAATTAGTAAATGCACAATACTAATATTTATTCTCTAGAGATATGAATTTGATTGCTGGTAATTAAAGCATATAAAACCAAAAACCTTAATTAAAAGATTTTTAATTTATCTCGGCACAGGATCGCCTTGAGTACTAAGGAATATCTTTGAACAATAAATGATAAGAGTTACTGTACGTGTTCAAAGTATGTTGACATCTCTTCACTGTAAATCCTTATTCATATTTACATGGATTTACATTATTGGAATCGGTTATACCACACTTCCAAACAAGTTTAGAATTGGTTGACCTGTATTCCAAGATAACTATGTGATTGATCAAATATCAAATCACATACATGGGTTCAATCGGTTCTACCAATCACTAGGATCGGTTATACCTTAATATAGAAATACTTGTGATCGGTCACACAAGTTACCAGGACCGGTTACATCAGTTACCAGGACCGGTTCCATATTACCATGGTATTGCTTGTGATCGGTCACACCAGTTACCAGGACCGGTTACTAATTACAAGGATCGATTACACAACACTTGTAATCGGTCACACCAATTACTATGATCGGTCACACCAATTACAAAGATCGATCATACCATCACATGGTGATTACTTAGGATCGGTTACACCAATTAATAAAAACTAGTCACACCAAATCATAAGTCAGGCATTGTGAATAGTTATACCAAGATACATAACCAAGGTTAAGATCGGTTCTACCATCTCACACATATTGGTCATCCAAAGATTTGAAATTAATAGCCGAAACAATAAGCCTAATGATTTCCCTTTCGATTCACAAAACAAGTTCATGAATGTACTTCCTTTAAACAAATGTAAAATATTGTTTCCTATGATGAAATCTTCACCATAACCCATTCACATAATCATAACAGTATATACAAGATTATGTCGATGTCATATCTACGAAGTTCAAAAGATAAGCATTATACTTCGTAGTCTAATTCCCTAATACTATGATTATACAAATATGACCATGTCACATCACTAGAGTAATATACAATATTTACAGTATATACAACTTCGTAGTTATTGAAAAAGCAGGGGTCTAACAACCACACCCAATATTTCGTTTTGCAATCTGAATAGACAAACTCCAATATATTTCAAGAGAATCAACTAGACAATTAGACTCAATCTAGAGAAAAGTATATCAAACAGTTTTATATCTCTATCTCTTAATTCAATCCGCAATCAGCAAATAGAAATTTGCCCGATTGAATATAAGAGGAATAACTTGAACGGTACCAAAGACCAATGTTCAAGGATCAATCAATTTCAATCAACAACCAAAGGTTGGATTTCCCAATTGATGGATTCAACGCACAACCTGTGATATTTCAATTATATAAAAAAATATAATGCGGAAAAGAAATAACACAGACACCAGAAGTTTTGTTAATGAGGAAACCGCAAATGCAGAAAAACCCCGGGACCTAGTCCAGTTTTGAACACCATACTGTATTAAGCCGCTACAGACACTAGCCTACTACCAATGAACTTCGTACTGGAATGTAGTTGAACCCTAATCAATCTCACACTGATTCAAGGTACAGTCGTGCTCCTTACACCTCTGATCCCAGCAGGATACTACGCACTTGATTCCTTTAGCTGATCTCACCCACAACTAAGAGTTGCTACAACCCAAAGTCGAAAACTTGATAAACAAATCTGTCTCACATAGAAAAGTTTATTGGAATAGATAAATCTGTCTCCCACACAAATACCTACGAGTTTTGTTCCGTCTTTTGATAAATCAAGGTGAACATGAACCAATTGATATACCAGACTTATATTCCTGAAGAACAGCCTGGAAATATCAATCACCTCACAATAATCTTAATCGATTAACGAAACAAGATATTGTGGAATCACAAACGATGAGACGAAGATGTTTGTGTCTACTTTTCAATCTTACCTGTCGGAGATAAATCTCAAGAAAATCTTAACGAAGATAATACTCAATCACGATAGTAAAAGTAAGATCAGAACACGCAACTACATAGAAAATAGTTGGGTCTGGCTTCACAATCCCAAGGAAGTCTTTAAGTCGTTAACCTATAGGGTTTCTTGAAAAACCTAAGGTTAAAGGAGAATCGAATCTAGTCGCAACTAGTAACACACAAGAGGTGTGGGGATTATGTTTCCCAGTTGCTAGAGTTCTCCTTTATATAGTTTTCAAATCAGGGTTTGCAATCTAAGTTACCTTGGTAACAAAGCATTCAATATTCACCGTTTGATGAAAACCTGATCAAACCCAAGCTAATATTTTTCAACCGTTAGATCGAACTTAGCTTGTTATACACAAATTAAATGTACCCCCATTTAGGTTTATGTAACCGTACCTAAACGTGTACACCATGTTGGCTCAATAGTAGTTAACCGAGGTTAGCTATATGAACACTCTCATATCAACCTTATTCATCTTAACCATAACTAGTTCAAATGACTCAAATGAAACTAGTTAAAGAGTTGTTCAATTGCTATATTTTCATAGAAGTATACAAGAACACAATTGAAGCAAAATCGGTTTGATTCACTCGAATCAATTCATGAACATTATAGCCACGGTTTGCAAAGAATGCATTCCTTATTATATAAATGTATTTGTTCACAACAAAATCGATTTTAGAACTTTAACCATTCAAGTATGCAAATGGGTACGCATACTTGTAATAGACGGACCAAGTTTGGTTTTTGCCAGTATGCGAACGGGTACGCATACTTCCAAACCCAGCAGAAATTTCTGGCCACAAACCTACGCCAGTATGCGTACGGGTACGCGCACTTAGGTTCCCGGACTTCTCAAACCAACAGGTACGCATACGGGTATGCATACTATGGTTCCCGGACATGGATCACATATATGCAAGAGTGCACAACATGTTTATAATCCAATGTTGGTTAAGTATTCTAAACTCTTATTTCAATCATTGAAATTTTCTTTGAGGATGACAATAGCCGTTTTCACACACTATTAGCATCAAAGCAATTTTCAAGTTATTGAAATAATCATAACGAAACATTCCAAGTCTACATCAAATGATTGTATCACACAAACCATGTAAGATGTTACTCGGTGATTTTCACATGATCATCTTTTGACTTACGTCAAGAATATAAGATGAACTTGGTTGAAGCGAAAGCTTACCAACACATATTTTGAGAAATATGTAAGCGAGTTAAACTCAGCTCGAAATCTCAAATGTGCATAGTCGAAAACTATCGTAATACGACTTTTGTCTCAATATAGGAGATAGAGTAGAAATAGACTTTCCAAGTGATAGATGAGTTTTAGTCTCCACATACCTTTTGTTGATGAAGTTCCACAAGCTCTCCTTAGTAGTTCTTCGTCTTCAATTAATGATCGCCGTGAAGTCTAATGCTCAACTACACAATCTATCCTAGTCCGAGACATTACTTTAAGTAGACTAGAAATCAATACTTATAATTTTGATCACTAACATTGACAAACAAGCTTGAGATAGCAACGCTTGCGAGTTCGACCGAGCAGTGCTCTAAATGTTATGTTTTTAATATAGCATGACTTGAAAGATACGTTAGGAATGAAACAGTTCAAGTCAATATTACTAACCTCAAGTGGAAGGATGATGTCGTCGTTGTAGTTCGTTACTTCTTCACATTCTTTAGGTCTTCAGAGTAATACTTGTATGTCTCAACATTCCTAGACTTCCTATTCTAACCTAAACGAAGTTGACTCTGGTATATAATCAAGCGAGTTTAGATGAGTTTTGACACGCTAAAATATGACAGCCAAACTTGACATACCAATGCTTGGTGAGTTCAACCGAGATATGCTTTAACATTTGGTGTGGTTGAAAGTTGAGTGAGCAAGGTGTTCCAAGATGTAGTCGTCGTTGGAAAATGAATTAGCGGGATCAGCGTTTCATCTGGGACAAATGTCAGAGTTGGTCAAATGGATGTAATGTAAATGAAAGAAGTTTGGTAGACCTTCATTGATTGCTTTCCACAATAAAAGCCGAATTTTTGGTGGACACGGTAAGGTCCATAGGAATTTGGTAGGTGGGAGGGGAATATGAGTAGGTTGACCATGGGTTAGACATTTGTGTCCCGATGACGTAGTGTATTTTCCTGATTTTGAGTGTGACCAGATAATTTTGTCCTAGGGGCTATCTCGGGGAAGGTGGATGTTTATGATTTTTTGGGATACAAGATTGGGAAGGGTGTTTAATTTTTTCTTTATCTAGTTATGAGAGATCGGATCAATGATATGAGCAACCTTTCAGATCGGGTAACATTGTACTAGGTCTAGATTTGATGAATGTGGAATCCAATTGGCTTCTATTGGTGTTGATAACCCATTACTAATTCGATGAAAATTAATTGTTGCATTGTAGGGACAAGTGATGCTAGTTGTCTCCATTGAGCACTGGAGGAAGATGGTATGTAATCAATGCCTTGTAGAATTGGTTGCTGATCAAGATATTTTTCACTGAAAAGACTTCCACAGATAGAGTTGGGTTGTTCATGCAAATTCCAAATTCTTTTCATGAGAAGAGCCTTGTTATGATCACTTCTTTTCTTATGCTTAACCTTCCTTCCGATATTGGTTTTGTTACTTTATCCCATCCAATAGGGTGAAGCTTTTTAACTATCGAATCATGTCCCCATAATTTTTTTATGATGATACGATCTATTTGTTTGTGGACATTGCTGGGTGGGCTTTGTGTTTGCATAAGGTGGTTTGAGGTGGGGATTAGGGAGGTTTTAATGAGAACGAATCTTCCGGCTGGAGTTAGGCATTTTTTCATCCATCCTTTAGCTTTCCGAGCTAATCTTTGTAGAAGAGGCACAAAGGTGTGATTAGAAGCTCTTCCTTGTTTGAATTGGACTCCTAGATGGGTTGAAGGTTTTGATGTTGTCGGCATATCGAAGAATTGCTGAAGATCACTTATCTTGATCGGATCCAATCTCGGGTGATGAATGATTATTGATTTGGAAGTATTAATTACCTGGCTAGCTGAAGTGCCATAAGAGTGAAGCAGGGTCTTAAGATGATGGTTACTCTGAGCGAGGCTTTATATGTGATTAATAGATCATCAACATACATTAAATGAATAATGAGTGGTGCTTTCTTTGATATGTTAAGTCCTCGAACTAGCTTTTGGTTTTGAAGGTTCCTAAATTTGTAGACAGAATTTCAGCACATATGATGAAAATATAGGAAGAGAGCAGGTCTCCTTGTCTGATACCTCTAGTTGGGTTGATGTAACCATGAGGTACCATTTATGTTGATCGAATATGTAGCAGTTGTGACGCATAACATAATGTAATCTATAAAGGTTGATGGAAATCCTAGCCTGGTGAAGGCGGTTTTGATGAATCCCCAATCTAAACTATCGTAGGCTTTCTGAATATCCAGTTTGAGAGCTATTTTTGATTCCTTGCTAAGGTTTGAGGTTCTGATACGGTGAAAGAGCTCCACTGATTTGCCTCCATTTATTAGAACACGCGAATTAAGGCAATTTGGTAGTAATACATATGTGCATGTGATGTAGCTTAGTGTTGCAAAATCAATCCATTTATGAATGTACCTGTAATAGGTTGACAGCAGCAACTAAACAATTGCTGTGTACAATTTCTTCATCGCGCCAGCCGAGAATGATACCAACAACCTGGTAATGCGTGAACTTGCACAATAACAATTACTGTAAAATCACACTACAGGTACTACGTACGTATCAAGATTTGAACTATTTGAGGGTTTTTTTTAAAGGTAAAAGGTTAAAATTTTATCACAGGGAAAAAAGAAGAAGGGAACAAGAAAAATTGAGCCCATAAAGCCCAACCCAGTAAAACAAGCTGCATACAGTCCTCGTTACATTCTAAAACTGCTGCCAAGTTGAAGATCAAAGTGCTGAAGAGAACCAATTTGGAATTGCATCCCATTTAAATACCAGTCTCTTAACTTCATTAATGATTGCATATATTCGGGTTGCAACAGTAACTGCTCGGATAAGTCTCTTTTTACACAGAATCTGAATAATTGCATGTTGATTGGCACAATAATTATTTCTTTCACCACTTTTCACATCTTGATATTGCCGAGGCTCTTCTTTTCTTTTAGGATGCCCTGCAGGTTAAGATGTATTAATCAGTTGAATTGCAACCACAAAATACTAAAAAGCACATATTAATCAGTTAAAACATGGCTTACTTTAGCATCCTCAGAGCCTAGCAGCAGGACAACTGGGAAATAAAAAACTGATGATGCATGTTATGGTATTGTAGAGTGAGCTCTTACCATATATAAGAAAATACGTCGGAGTGGGTTGGTGGCAAGTGGTAACAAGGTTGAGATTTCGGATTGGAACCAGTTCAGCTCCACTAGTGACCACTAGTGAATGTTGATGTTTTCCACCTAATTTGCCTGCTTCTTGATGCCTAGACATCGACATGCATTAGCTGGGCATCTCATTTCATGGGAAAAGAGTAAACTACACACGAACACATTTCAAAAATATGAAATCAGGTCACAAAAGATCCCTAAACAGTTCATGCGATCTATAACTCTAGAAGCAAGGTGGAACAGTGCACGAGTGAATTAAATCATTGCATCTTCTACAGATAAATGCAGGGAAGGAATAAGGTAAAGCCAAAATAACTGCATATGCTGACCGACAATCCCAGAGATGAAGAGGAGAGTTGTCAAACATTGAGTAGTAGTTGTCATGGATGACAGGTGGGAATCAGAGAGTTTTCCTAAGCGAATAAGAAAGACACTGACAAATGTATCATATTTACAGTTACACTTCTAAAGTTAGGCTTCTATGTACACTAGAACAAATAACACTGTAACTCAGCTTGGTCTCTTATAACACTAATCAATGACAGTCACTGCGATGTGTAAAAATGAAAGAGGAGAGTTCTGCATACTTGTTTAAATGAGTTGTTAGAATTGCACGGTGGAAGTGTAATTTTTAACATTGTACCATAAGGTCCATACTCTGAAAACCAAACATGACGTCCTAATGAAACATTCTTAAATCAATGACATTACAAGCTCATAGAGCAAAGAGATAACAAAAAATGTTTAGTTTCTAACTATATACAAGTGAATCTCTTTACTTGAACATTCATGCTGAACAGAATCCACGGGCATTGCTGGAAGATGGACTTTCAATCTGAGAAACCAATAGTGGGATTAGTCTTCAGACGAAATGAATCCAATCAAGTGCTTGAATCTGATCAAATGAAAGACTATTTTCGTATACTATGAATGAGAAATGAAACAACACAAAGATTTGTGTACTTGCCAAATATAATAAAAGACCTGTGGAACCACATTCTGAAACTTAAACACAGACAAAATTCATAACAACTAGAAGAAAACAGATCTGAGTAGATGATCCAGCGATTAAACTCGTCCATTAACATACATCGTATATACATAGCAAGTCTTCTTAAGGAAACACAACATGCAACAGATTGTAACATCAAAATAAAAAAATTGCTCTATACGGCTTCATGTGTTATGTCATGAAAGACTAAATTGTGATGAGTAAGAAAAGGAGACTTACCCGGACTATCTTGTGTTGTTTCCAATTCCCTCTTTACCATGAGGCTTCAAGCTTACTGCAATTAGTATTAAGATCTAAAATATAGGCTGCTAAACATCTGCAACACAACCATTCGAGAGACCCCTCCATATTAGAGGTGCAAGAAATTAACAGCTGAGCAATGATTAATTGAAAAAAGTTCAAATCGGGTACAACAGGGAGCAAATTAATAACAGAGTTTTCAGATAAAAATATACAGTCACCGACTCTGGAAGCATAAACGACATAAATATGACATGCATTACTCCATGTTAAAAAGTTCCGAAAGTTCCGCCCTTGCCAGATATGAAGCTGTTATAGGTAACCACTCACCTATGTAATGCAGGGTCATCGCAAAGTGTTGCTGTGATTTAAGCCAGAACCTTCAGAATTCTGCAAAAGATGTAGTAAATGAAAAGATAAAATCTGGAGATCAAAAAGACCCTCCATCATGTACGGAAATAAAAGTTTGCATTATATACAGGTAGTTGGCTCGTAGAATCTCATAGCTACAGGCCAATAGGATCTGTGACCACCTTGTGCCGATAGTTCCTGTTGTTATGCAATTATGACTTTCAGAATCCCAACTACAAAATAAAATGAATCCCAGAAAACTGGTAGATGACAGAAAGGACCGAATCAACTAAGAAGACTCAAGATCCACAAACTATAACCTCAAACTGATCTTAGTCTTTTGAATGATGGCAAGTTGGGCATACTCCTTGAAGATTTATTGAAATACATCATCGATACAATAACAGAGCTTTCGAATTACTCAAAATATCCATTTAATTTGCAAAGCAAGAAATGGATTAGACTGGAAACAGCGTTAAAAGAAGAAAATCATATATATTTAACTCTTAACAGAGGAAACCTGGGAGACGAGGATCGGTCCCACAAGAGGAATCTACTAGGATCGTTGTCTCGTGAAAAAAGAAGAAGAACAATAACACACAATGACCATCTCTGGCATAGCCATTGTAACTTCTTACTGTTCATACCCAGATTCATCTTTCTGTAAAATAAACGATGCCAGACAATTGATTTCAAATGATACTGCAAATCTTTTGTACCAATGGATATGATACTGCAAATATTCTATTACTTGAAAATTGAAATGAAGCGGGGAAAGTGAAAAATAAAATATATAGATATGATAACAAAAATAAAAAAACATAGATACAAGTGACCGTTAACGAAACTAGATTCCTAGAACCCAAAAATCTTCTCATTAAACAAAATATACCAACAGTGAATCACCCACTTCTACTATGAAGAAGACAAAAAACAGCTTACAATTTAGTAAGTCAACTTAGCCTGTTAACCATGAACATTTACAGATAGTAGCAGAAAATTAAAGCCTATACTCCTATCGCAACATAAAACTAAAATCCTGCAAAAAAATTGTATAGACAAAAACCCAGCTTATGGTCTAGTATTTAGTCAACAAAATAGTAGTAGATGGCAGATTTTCAGTGGATGGTTTCCATCCATTACATGACTAGTAACAATGAGAATTTGCTATTCCTATATTTCAGTCCCTGGAAGATTACAATGCTATGTTTAATAGTTCCAATTATGAATCTAGTTTCTAATAAAACCATAACATATATTTATCGTTCTCCTTATTTGTTGTAACTTCATGCTACCTCATAATGCACCAAAATAATCTCTAAAAGAGCTATGAAATAACAAAACAGGATTTCAAGGAGACCAATAATGTATCACCGAATTTAGTCCATATGATAAGAAAAATAAAAATATGTAGATACAAAATGATCGATTACAGATCTTCAAGTGACAAATTAAAAAGCCTACTCTATAGCAACATAAATCTAGAACCCCAAAAAATCCTCTCATTAGAAAAACATCCTAAGGAACTGCCCACTTCTACCGTAAAGAAGGCGAAAAACAGCTTACAATCTAGTAAGTCAATATAGCCAGTTAACCATTAACATGCACAGATATTTAAGTGCAGAAAGTTAAAACCATACTCCTAATAGCAACATTTAACTAAGATCCTGCAAATCTTCTGTACCAGCTCATGCTATTGAGAACACAAAAGCAAGTATGTCCACAAAACCTTAAGAAGGTGGCGCCTTCAGTGCCTCCAAAACCAGCAACGCCCCTTCACGGACCAAATCGTTCCTTTGCAAGAACAACTCCATCTCTGCAATCCGCAATACCTTCCACTTCTGTTGAAATGCCATCCACTTTGATGGTTCAATCAATTGAAGAGTTTTCTCATCTAGAAAATTTTCCAAACCCAAAGGTGTCTTAGTCAATTGTTCATTCAGATTCTCTGCTGCACTATCAGCATTGCCAACTTTTCTTTTCTTCGTCTTCCCGTTTCTTTCTTTCTCATCATGTTTTCCTTCCTTTTGATTATCTGTAGAAGCTTTCAGCTTCGAAACACGCTCAGCATAACCAGGACCAACCTTTGTCTTCTTTTTCTTCTTGTTTCTCTCTTTGGCTTCACCCTCTTCTCTTTTTTCTTGATTATCAGCTGGTGCTTTCAGCTTCTCCGAAACCCGCTCACTAGCACCGGCTTTTCTCTCTTTGGCTTCACCCTCTTCTCCTTTTTTTATGATTCTCAGCCACTTGAACATTATTTTGTTCTGGTTCCTCCATTACAGTGGCAGCAGCATTACCATCTTTTTGCTTTTTTCTGATTGCAGCACCATCTTTCCCTTGACCATGTTTTTTTCCATGATTCATAGAGACAGCTTTTCTCTTCTTCTCTCTTGGGATTTCTAGATGATCCTCCTCCACCACAACTGTCTCACTACCTTCACCACCACCACTCCCCCATACCATCTTTGACAATTCATGACATTCTTGGTGATGGGGACTTTTAAATTTCAACACAATCCCCTTCTTCTCTTCCTTTTCTTTTTCTAGATATGCATCTTTAGTATGTCTGATTTTAGACCTGATTTGTCCAACATCAACATCCACACTAAATTTAGGCTGAATAAATTCAAGAAAAGCTAGAGAATTAGGGTTTTCACCTCTTTTTACACAATCTGCCATAGTTGTTAGAAGAAGAATCTCATCTTTATCCGTCCAAAGTCTACGGAATGATCCAGCATTGTTCTTCTTCTTAGGTTCTTCTGCATCAACCACATGTGATTTCTCAGTTGTAGTAGTAGAAGCAGGAGTTGATTTGAGTTTTGGAGGAATAGAAGAAGTGGATATCAGTTTGTTGGTCTGTTTGCTAGTAGAAGAAGGTGAAGCAGTAGATGGATTCTTCAGCAATCTAGGTGGCTGTCGAAGATCCATTGAAATTCAGAAGGTTTGAACTGAGAATTGTGAGAGGAATTTTCTAACTGTAAAGAATTCTTTAGGGTTTCTGCAATTGGTTTCGGTGTCTCTGGAAGAATAAAAATAAATGTGAAGATTTGAGATACTTTCCCTCTGGAGAATATAAAAGAGAAGATTCGAGAAACTTTCTCTCTAGAGAATATAAAAGAGAAGTGCCTCGTTTTATGAGACGGGGTGGACACTTGTCGAAAGAGGAGAAACGGTGGATGCGTTATTACTAAACTACCCCGTTTTTACAATTTAATGAATTTTTTTTTTTCGAACTGGCTTTATTTTCATTCGACTTCTGGCTTTATTTTCAACAAAAATTCTCTCCATGTTTCTCGGTGTCAGAGATTTTTCTTTTTTTTTTGTAAAAAGATTTTATTAAGAAAGTTATTAAAAAAATTTTTTTTGCAAAAAGGTTTTTTTTTCTTGCTTTTTTAGCTAGTTTATCTGCAACACCATTAACTTCTCTTTTAACTGAGACGCACTTCCATTGCTCTAATCTACCTAGCAAAAACTTAATATCTAAGATAAAGTGCTGGCTCATCCAATGAACATAAGAAGTTTGCCCATTGACTGACTTAATAACAACCTCATTATCACTCTCAAAAACAACTTTATTGAAATTCTTGGTCCCTGCTAATGTAATAGCTGCCAGCATTGCCCTGCACTCTAGCTCCTCAACTTCAATTCCTTGCTTCATTCCTCCATCAAAGTATTCCCCTTGCACTCCAATGCTGGTACCTGCAAAATCTCTGATAATTAGACCAATGCCACCTTGAGAATTTAGTTGCTTAAAAGATGCATCTAAATTGATTTTCAAAAAACCAGCCTCAGGAGGCTCCCATCTTTGAACCTGTAAGGAAACATTATTATTGTTTGAAATATGAGCATTCAAAATAGTAAGGTTGTTAATCCCTGCAACTGAAAGATCCCTGTTAGGATTCTTATTCCGAAAGATTTTTGTACACTTGTCTTTCCAAATGGTCCAAGCAGTTACCATACGAGTTTTGTTAATTTCATCCCTAGTAATAGCAGAGCCAAAACCAGATTTGCTCCTGCTAAAAACCAAGAGATAACCCAGTTCCTAAAAGAGCCATGTTGGGCTAAAACTGTACTCACATTAATATTAACAGCTAGCCAAACAGATCTTGCATAAGGACAGTTTAGAAAAAGATGATCACAAGATTCTACAACATGATTACATAAACTACAATGAACCTCAATGCCATTTTTGTATCTAGAAAGTTTGTCTCTAGTTGGAATTATGTCCCTGATACATTTCCAGGTGAACAGTTTAACTTTATGAGGAAGTTTAACATTCCAAAGAGATTTCCAAACCTGAGAAGGGACAGAAGTAGAAACTGTAGAAAAGTTAGTCCCTTTAGATATCACATTGTAAACACTTTTGACAGTGAATTGACCTCTCCTGTCTGGTAACCAAATAAGTTTATCATTCCCAGTACAGGCACATCAGTAGCAAGAATTTTATTAGCACAATCCTCAGTAAAAAGATAGTAAATTAAGTGAACATTCCAGGACCTAGTATTCTCAATAAAAAGTTCAGAGACATGGGAAAAAGATTCAATGTTCACTAACCCTTCAACTGGTATAGGAGGATGGTCTAGACCAATTACCCAACAATCAAGCCAAATTTTGGTTTTAGTACCACACCTAATAGCCCAAAAACTGTTTTCCTTTATGATTTCAATACACTTATAGATGCCCCTCCAAATCCAAGAACAATTTTCATTAAGTTTCACTAAATGGAGAATACTGCAATCCTTAAAGTACTTAGCACTTAAAATCTGCACCCACAATTCCTCATCTTCGGTGACAATTTTCCAAACTAATTTGCAAATGAGAGCATTATTAAAAGTTTCAAGGTCTCTAAATCCTAACCCTCCCAGATCCTTAGACTTATTAATACTATCCCAAGCTATAAATTTAATGCCTTTACCTGTCTTACGCCCCCACCAAAAATTCAGCTGAAGAGAGTCAAGCTTACTAATCAGAGTTGTAGGAATTTTAAAACAACCCATTTGGTAAGTGGGTAAAGAATTCAAAACTGATTTAATCAAAGTAGACCTGCCAGCTTGATTCAGGGTGATACTAACATAATTTTTAAGCCTAGCTTCAAAAGATTGCACGATGGGAACAAAGGATTTTATCTTAGAGTGTCCTAGCAACAAAGGAGCACCTAAATATTTCTCAGAGTCTGTAACAATAGACATTTAAAGAGCTCCAGCAAGAGTATCACAGTATCCAGGGCTGAGATTGTGGCTGAAATACACACAACACTTATCAAAATTAAGCATTTGTCCAGATAAAGTATCAAAATTTTACAAAATCTTCAGGTTATCATTAGATTGACCAAAAATGAGAATGTCATCTGCAAAAAGCAAATGAGAAACAAGAGGAGCTTTCCTAGAAACTTTAACACCAGAAATAGTTTTATTAGTCTCAGCTATTAATAAAGATCTAGAGAGGTATTTCATAGCTAAAATAAAGAGATAAGGAGATAAAGGATCCCCTTGTCTTATACCTCTAGTTGGCTCAAATTGATTACAAGGAGACCCATTCAGTAAAACACTAATACTGGTAGTAGTCATACATTGCATGATAAGGTTACAAAAATTAGCATTAAAACCAAATTTCATTAACACACCATTGAGAAAACTCAATTCAAGTCTGTCAAAAGCCTTTGACAGATCAAGTTTAAGGGCCATAGTTCCAGAGTAACCTTCCTTATGCTTCATAGAATGGATCATTTCATGAGCAATAATAATATTGTCATGAATTGCCCTTACAAAAGCATCTTGGTAAGGAGAGATCAGTTTTTTCAATAAATGTTTAATTCTATTAGCTAAGATTTTAGATATAATCTTATAAGAAACATTGCACAGACCTATGGGTCTAAACTCAGATGGCATTTTGGGACTTTTACACTTAGGAATAAGTGAAATATAAGTCTTATTAAGGCTTCTAGGCATGTGACCACATTGAAAAAACTTTTTAACAACTTTTATAACATCCTTACCAATTAGATGCCATTGAGTTTGGTAAAATCCTGCTTGAAAACCATCAGGACCAGGAGAGCTCCAGGCAGGCATGCTCTTAAAAACATTCTCAATTTAAGATTCAGTAGGAATGATATTCCAAACAGCATTATCAGACTCAGTAATGACACAAGGAATCACATCAAAAACATCATCAGTGAAAACAGGATTGGAAGTACTTGCAACTGTACTAAAATGAGTAGTAAGCAGGTTACTACTATCATTTCTATCCCTTAACCAATTACCATTAGAATCACAGAGAACATTAATAGTATTAGAATGCATTCTTTTATTAACCATAGTATGAAAATATCTAGTATTGTTTTCCAAATCCAAAAAAGTTTTATCTCTAGACTTTTCTCTATAAAATTCAGACTGAATTCTATATCATTTCTCTAGTTTATTGGTAATAAATTTAACTCTATCATGCTGAGTGTCAAAATAAGGTTCATTTTGAGCAGAGTCAAGAGCATCTTGAAGATTTTTAACATTTTTGTGAATATCACCAAATTCCATCCTATTTCACTGATACAAAGTTATTCTAGCACTATGATGCTTTTGTTTGAGCTGATAAGCAGGACTACCTTGAAATTATAAATTCCAAGAAAGATGAAGTTGTTCTTTAAAACCACTATGGGCTATCCAAGTTCTAAAAAACTTAAAATGCCTCCAGAGATGTTTAGGAATAGGATCAGTTATAAGCAAAACAGGACAGTGATCAAAAGCAATGAAATTCAAATGAAGTAATTTTGCAGATGAAAAATTAAGAGCCCAATCATTATTGCAAAGAGCCATATCTAATCTTGCTTTTCTACTTCCAGTTCCATAAGACTTACTAGTCCAGGTGTAATCTCTTCCTTCATAACCAATATCAATTAAACCTGCATCATTTACTTTATTTTGAACCCATCTATCTGAGGTATTATTGTTCTTATCTAAATGGAAATTTAAGTCCCCTAAAATTAACCAGGGTTGTTGAACATCATTACTAAATTCAGCCAAAAAATTCCATTGAGTTTTCTTGGGTTCAGTGTAAGTTGAACCATACATGAAAGTAACAAGGGCCTTTGGTTTACTAGGATCTAACCGAATGACTACATGAATCATATTATTTTCACAACCTATAATTTCCACATCAATACCATCCTTCCATATGAGAATTAACCCACCAGCTTTACCAACCCTATCAATACAAGTATAATTGAGATAGTGGACTGACTGAGCTACTGAGATCATTCTACATTCATCAACCTTTGTTTCACAAAGAAATATAAAATCAGGACTTTGAGTTTTAACCAAATTTTGAAATTGTTGCTTAGTAAAATTATTAGCAATACCTTGCATATTCCAAGAAATCAGTTTCATCTTTATAAAAAATTCTAAAAACTAAGTAAAAAGAAAGTTTAAGAAATACCTTAACCCCATTTGTGTTTCCAGTTTGATTCTCCCTTGCTGTGATCATATGAGTTGTCTGTGAAGTCACAAGATTGTCAGCATTATTAGCAACATGTTCCAAAACATGTGGAACTGGAATTTCATTTCTCTGCCTTTTTCCAAGTCTCTCCTCCCCATCAACATGAACTTGAGTTTCTCTAGTTACAGAACTGGACCCCACAACATAACCATCCTTTGGTGGTACAAAGACATTTCATTTACTAACATTCTTCTGAATCAACTTAGGTACTTGGTCACCTCCTCTAGATATCAAAATCTGCTTCCTTTCACCCTTTTTAACCTCTCCAAAGTAATGAGGCTTAGCATGAGCTTCTAAGAATTCTAAGGCAGCCTTACAGGCACCTTTTGTGTGATTAAGGATAAAGCAGTTAGGACAAATTTTGTGTGGCTGCTTTTCATAGAAAAACTTGTTCCATCTAGTTGAACCTGCATTAGTAATTGCCATTACACCCCTTCTTAGTGGGTAATTAATATCCACTTGAACACAAACCTTTACAGGATCTCCTCCAACAGGTACTCCATCTTCAGGCTGAATTGCTAGAACCTCACCCATGATTCTTCATATCTTAGTAATTGCCTCCACATTCACATGTTCTGGAAGAATTTTCTTCACTTGAATCCAGAAACATTGCTTATCCCAGTCCAATTCTTGATATGTGATACCAGAATTGTAAAACCTCAAATTGATAAGATAACCATTAATACTCCAAGGATGAGTATCAAACACCTTTTTTTGTGTATCATGATCCTTAAAACGAAACTCAATGATATAGTCATCAAGCTCAAAAACTTTAAGACCACCTTCAGTAATGAAATCCCAAGTATAACCAATATGCTTTTCCACTGTTTTTAAACCCATTTTTCCTTCAATGATTTTACCAACAAGACTAATCTCCTCTTCTCCTTCAGTTTTATCTCCCACATCTTCTGCCTCATGATACACAACCTCCTCCACGTCACCAAGATCTAAAGCAGCTTGCATAAATTTTGATGCCAAATCAGTAACAGATTTTTCACTTTCATCAGCCATTGATATGAGCTTAAACTTTTCCTTATCAGATTGATGGTTATGCCTGATACAAGAGACATTAGATTTTGACAGACTTTTATAAGACTTTAACCCTAGAAAAATAAGGGTTTGAGTTGAATTTTGATAGATATTCAACCGAGAATCTTGTGATAGAGATAATTGCAAAGAATGAGTATTTTCTTCAATAAGGATTTTTTTTTCCAAAAGGTAACTTCGCAGCTGTGAGTTTTAGCGACAATTACGAGAAAAATTAACGGAGGTTGTTTGTAACGGACTTTTTGAAATTTCAAAATCTTCAAAACGCGGCATTTACTAACCCACTGAGTCACAGAGGAAAATCGGCAGAGAAGAAATTCCAGATAATCGTTTTGACAATCTGTGAGATCACAAAAGCTTCAAAAAGCAACATAACAAATGGAGACTATTTGGATCGGCATCCGAAAATCCTATACACATTATTGGAATTCCATTCATAAATCTATAAGGATGTAATTTTATCTTCGATTTGGTATCCGAATTTTTATCTAGTTACTGGATTAATATTTGATCCGAAATCATAAAGAAATCATTTAAAAAAAAACACTAAATTATTCTTACATTTGTGAAAAAAATAGTATTATATTATAATAAAAATTAAATAGGATGAAAAGATTTATAGATATTCTGGTGTGCACTTTTGTAGGTCAAAAGTAGTAATAATTTTTTTTATCAATATATAAATAAAAAAGTGTTGGAGCCCAGCTTGTTGCTAGGCTTCCAACTAGTTACTTGTAGACCCTTATTTTCAGTAATCAAAACTATAAAGAAAAATAAACATGATATACATTTTTGTAGGTTTAAAAGTATATATATTTTTATGCATAAAATTTTGGTTATGGATACGTTGGCATCCGATTAGTTATATACTCAGATAAAAAATTCAGATATCCGAATCTGAAACCTATTGTGAATAATATTTGATATTTCAGATGCGAGTTCAAACGGATTTCAGCGTTTTCGAACGTTCATTGAGTATTATTTGTTTTGATATAATAAAAAGTTGTCGATTGTTCAATGGGAGATTTACGATTCGAGAATTAGTTTAAACATCGTACATATATGTCTACTTCGTTTTAGAAATATAAAATTCGGTACACAAAATTCGATATACACAAATTATAAGAAAACATGCCTTTTAACATATTTGTATGTGAGAGTAATAAAATTTGTGATGTGATTTTAATGAAGTATATATAATATATACAAATTTTAACTACCAAAGAAGATGTGGTTAACCAATTATTTGGAGTCTATTTTTTTTTTACTGAATCACATGAATTTTATTGACTTGAAAATGAGAATTACAAACTTTAATAACTAGAAATTACAACAAAAAACAGACCGGCTATACCATCCCATTAACAAAAACTAATTAAGACCAACAATCTCATTTAACATAATCTGTAATATTCTATTTTTGGAATTTCTATTCTCCCTAACCAAGAAGGTCTTCTAATATATGTGTGTCTACCAGCATGCAAGTAGCTCTTCTCTTAGCAGTACAGCTTGCAAAGAAGTTTACTTCTTTAAAATAATGATCAAATTTGATAATAGTGAGTTTTTTTATTGCATTCGTCCATCCGACGTTATTGAACCATGGCACTTGGTTTCTGGCAAATATCCTAAACACTGTTTTATAATCTGACTTAATGATGATCCTCTGCAACTTCCATTTAACTGCTAATTCAATTTTACAAACTACAGCATATACTTCTGCAATGTAATTGGTAGCAATACCTAAACCTCCAGTTAGAATACTAATTACCCGACAGAGATGATTTATGACAACAACTCCAAAGCCCGCTGTTCCAATATTACCAAATGATGCTCCATCAAAGCGTACCGTTGGTGGGAAACTAGATAATTGCATTGTTATTGTAGTTTTCGATTATTGATTTGATTGACTAACGGTTGTTGAAATTTTGATTGCACCTAGTTTGTTTATTCTTGAAAACCTTCTCTTCTGATATAAGGATCACTAAAACTAGATCAAAGATTTAACGTTTCTACGGATCTAAGTTTTTCTAGATCTGTAAGATAGATTCATTGATTTTCCATTGTTAACAGACTCTGTTCTGTGCGATAAATCAATAAGGAATCAAGTTTCTTTTTGCTGGTTGTTACTTTGAAGATTAAATCGAATATTGAAGACTTTGAAGATTTGAAGACTTTATTCTTGTGTTTTGATCTTGGTGTGACTTTCTGTGACTTGATTTTTACGGGATTAAAAGGTTGTTTATTTTCGATAAACATAAGCCTTTTGAGATCAACAAGTTTTTTGTGATTATATCATAAACCTTGTAATCAAGATTGATTATTTCGTTAATCATTGTCTTGTTTGATCTCGAAACCTAGGAGCTTTAGATCTGGTAACGGTTTTAAAAAAGTAAGATCCGTAACTGTGCTTTTATCATATATTTCGGTATCGTGATTAAGAAGTGAGTTTGGTTACCAAACAGTTTTGATCCTTTACTGTTTGGAATACGATCCAAAGGAATCTTTTCTTTACAGTTGAAAGATTGGTAGAAGAAGTTATTGTGAACCATTAAGAAGATATACTAGATTTAGTCATAAAGAGAACATTTGTTCTGCTAGGATATCTAGTATCAAACATCTATTGAGAACTTCGGTTCTGCTAGATGTTATCAAAACAAGAATACTGCTGAAGCTAAGTAACTAGGATTTTAGATTACTTTGTATCGTTTACACGAAGTGCGGGTTTACTTTTTGTAGCGTCTTAATTCATTGAGTATTCAAAAATGAACTAGGTCCCGGGGGTTTTCTACAAGATTGTAGTTTTCCTCGTTAACAAAATTATGGTGTGTGCGTTACTTTATTTTTTCATTATAATTGTGTTTATATTATAATTAAAGTAAATACACTCGTACGTTAACTAGGCACTTGATATTGATCTTATAGTGTTTCGGTCTTGTACCGTAACTATTATCTAGTGAACATCTTGTTGTTGTATTGTCTCGATCTTGTACACCACTTGGCTTTGATTTCTCACATTGTTAGGCCAGTACGGACTAATCATGTTCCAAATAGACACCATGTTGAAATATTCCTTTAGTGATTGTTGCTTAAAGAGGTTTATACACGTTTGGTATTGAATAGGTTGTGATCAAAATAAAAGATTGTGGTGTATTTGGGTACCCTCGTCTTTTCACTGATGATTTGCTTCCCTTAGTTACTGATGGGATAATATCAGAATCCGAGTTGGAGCTTACCAAAGATCTAAAAAAGGCCGTTGAGTTCATTGAGCTTCAAAACTTCCAGAATCAGAGATCTTGAAGAAATATGTTCTCAGTTTTCAGATGAGCTTGATAAATCCCTTTGAAGGGAGCGTGAACTCTCTGGTTATATTGGAAATCTCTTTAAGGATATGTGCAGATTTGAACAAGAAATTACTAATCGAGATGAAAAAATTAGTATACTTGAAACCCTTAGAGAAAGTATAAACAGAGAAGAATGCTTGCTCAAGTCTCACAAATTGGAAGCGAACATCTTTTGTGTAGAAAAAGAAAAACTTGTCGCAGATCTTCTATTTTCTCAGAACCAGTGTCATGCTTTGAAAAAAAAATTCTGTTTTAAAAAGTAATTTTAACTCATTGCCTATTTTTACAGCTCCTGTAACATTACCGTGCATTGGGAAAGTTACTTATGAGGAGATGACTGGCAAAAAACGTTCACGTAACTTGTCAACATCTAATGAAGACGTGTGTAAAAACAATGCAACAAAGGTTTCTATTTCAAAATATTGTTCACACTGTGGAAAGAAGAATCATATTGCTCTAAATTGTCACTTGAGAGAGAAATAGATTTATGATCTCCAAAAACTGCTTAACTTTGCAATCGAAGAAAAATCTATCTGAAATGGATTCTGTCTCTGCAAAAAAAACAAAAAAAAACTCATGGGGGAAATAATCTGGGTGATTCCACTCGAAAATTCCATAAGCGAAATTACTCTCCTAATATAGTGTCTATTTGCACTACAAATATCAGTACTTGCACTGATGGTGGAAGTACTTCTGGGAGATCTAAGTCATAAAATGGAATTCAAGTGATTTTGATTCTCTGAGACGTATCTCAAGAGGTCCCCGTCTTGCTTCTCAAGGAAACCTTTCTTCAGAAAAACGTTTTAAGAAGGAGAATTTTTCAAACTTCCATGCTGCACATGAAGTTAGATCAAAACCTCATTAGAAACGCAACAAAAGAAAGGAGAGAAGTCACAAGAGACATCATAGGAAAGTAAATCTCGAGGTATCACTCCCTGATACTTGTTGCAAGATTCTATCTCACAATGTTAATTAATCTCAATGGATATGTCCTTGAAACCAACTTGAGAGTTACAAGGACCATTCATATCAAGGATTATCCATGATATCGAGATTTCTCAAGTCTAATTTTTGTTTAACCAACTCTGTTTAAGAAATGACTAAATATTGACAATTGCTTATTTATTTATTTTTGTTAAAAAAATTCTTTTGCAGTCCTCCTAAGTGCTCTAATCGCTTAAGTATTATATACTTAAAGACTGTTGAGCGGAGAATCCACTGTAAGAAGAGAATAAGTATCTCTTGTCGAACCAGCCGCCATCTTCAGCTCGGACCACAGTTGGCGAACCTTTTTCGTTTTACTGTTAACTGGTTCACGTATCCTCTCGTAAGATTAGGGTTTCCTTATAAAAAGAGGTAGAGAACTCATATTATTCACAAACCCTTGGTTGAAGGAATCATCAGTTGAGACTCAAATTTTCATCCTTGCATAAGGATGGAAAATTCAAAAAGACCTCATGAAACCATCAATCTCGATGAAGATGACTCAAAGGAATGAAGTTCTTGTCATGAAAGAATGCTGAAAAGGATTGGATCAAGACAATAGCATAACTCCTGAATTGTTGATTCCTTTAAGGATCTAACTCATGCTCAACATGACTCTAAGATTGAGATTTCTAACCTGTAGTTACAATTAAATCGGCTCCTCGACGGTTAGTTCAAGATGATCGAAAAGAAAAAAGTCATGATAAGGAACTAGAAAAAGCTGATCTCTAAATATACAACTTTGAGGAAACATATTCGTATTGTGAATCGGAAGGTCAGTCAAGAGCACAACATGTTAACCATTCAACAGGTTAAAGATGTTGGAGAGTCGTTCTTCGATGGACTTGCAAAAAGGTATGAAGAAATTGATGAAGTCTAAGTTCTTAAAAACTTACCATTTTTTTTTCTTCTTCTATTTTAGTTGTCTAGGAAACTTCTTTTGAGGATTTTATTCTTGAGAAGGATAACTAGGGTTTGGTATAACAAAGATTGTGATTACACATAGCTATTTCCAACATTTTTCATCTTACATGTTTTTAGATTTATTTATTTAAATTCTATAGTTGTTGGAAGATGAACTTGCAACATGTAATCATTATTGGTTCAATTATTGCAAAGATCTTATGAAATATTTGTGCCTTTACGTTCTCGTGAATCGAGCTAATATTTTATATATGCTCGGAAGTTAAATTTGTTATGTTTTAATAAATGGAAAATAGAGCAAACTCTTTGAGATTTTTCTCACAGTATTGATCTTTTTGATCACACTTTTGTATTTTGCTACTTGACACACTCCGTAAGGTTCTCTTATGTTGAGTAAAATTGAGTAAAATTGTCTCGTTTTTTGTAACTGGCTTTGAGATTAATTTATGTCGATATTATGGATACAAATCCCTGTGATTTGTTAATGTCCACAAATCCTTCTTTTTCACGAAAATAAGGTCACTCATGTTGTTCTCTCTGTAATGACATTTTATGGGGGAGAGTTCTTAAATGAACTTATGCTTAATTGCTATATCTTTGTCGGGAGTATGGATGTGGAATTATAAAGGGGATGCTTGTATCTTTTTAATCTCCTAGGATGAGCGCTAAGTATTTATTACTATGTGATATCATCTAAAACAAGTTGATATGAGGAGTTGCATTTTAACTATGTTATTATGTGGTATCTCCATCTTCCTAAAGCTTGAGATATCTTTTGGTTGTATTCATCATGATCCCGCGATTTTCGTACCTTTGTTAATTTTATTGACAAAAAGGGGGAGAATTATTTAGTAGTTTCATACTACATACATATGGTTTACGGATCATTATGTAAGGGGGAGTGGATCATTTAAGCAATAGGTTTTCCTATTAAACAAAAGATGTAAGTATTGATTAAGGGGGAGAAACATATCACCATAGTATTACTTCAGAGTTGAGATACAATTGAAATTTGGAGAGAAGATAATAACACTATGTTTCTGCATAACTACGATTGAGAATATTTTATTTTCAAAAAGTTGTTATCGCTATGGAATCGGTTCTTCAACAACAACTGTGTTGAGTAGAACACGTTCAGAATCATTGCAAATTTAAATTATGAAGAGTTCAAGGAGAGTTGGAGAAACATAGGGAATCAAGAAGACATGGTGGATCGAGGAGTTTTTTCAAAGCTTTATTTTTGTTATCCATATGTATTAAATAGTTTTGTCACTGATAAGTGCATAATTTACTATACTTTTGTTGTCAATTCCATGCTTGTATTTGCTATGTTTATTTC
>JAJJMB010010574.1:374115-454738 GCA_023531105.1 Papaver atlanticum | reverse complement strand
CAAGTACCAGGATCGGTTACACCCTCCAAGAAGTGACGAAAATACTTGCCAAAATTGGTTTTCTTAGTTTGGAAGTATTCCCAAACCCAAATATTCTTAGAGATATTTAAGGAGACTTCCAAATACTTTTAAGGAGAGTTCCAAGTACCGAACAGAGATTTTGGGAAGAAGATACGGAAGTGGAGACAAGAAGACAAGGAGCGAAAGCTTGGGTTTTGGGTTCTTCCATTACCGAAACTATTTATCTTTGATTTTATCATATGTATATCATGGGTTTTACTAAATCCATGAGTAGCTAAACTCCTATTTGATTGAGGATGAATTCTAAGTTCTAAACATGATTTGATTTAATATATGAATCTATTTTGATTTTTTCATATGATTATCGTTTGTTTCTACTATTATGAATATTTATGATTGATTGATTGGTTGATCTAAGAGGCCTACTAAACTGATCCCTTGATTGATCTATTGCTAGTAACGGGTTAGGATATCCGTAATTGTTGAATAACCCTTACACAAGTAGAAAACGTGAGACCTTGCAGAGGGATTTTGTGGAGCAATCGCGTGTAGAAATAATACTAGTAAGTGAACCGATCGTATCGAGTTTAACTGCTAGGACCGAACCTAGATTCATAAACCCTAAAGCATTCGATTGAGTTACATCTTGTAAGCGTACCTCAAGGTGGCTCAGACGGATAGAATCTGATAGCTAAGCGTACCTGTTATTCGATGAAATTAGGAGTCTTGGGGGTAGCTAAGCGTACCTATTACCCTACGGTTGGTGATAATCTATGATTAATGATGAATAGATAATTATATTACTTTGATGAATGTTTAGTAACGAAGAAGGATTCCTCGATCATACTCCTCATCTTTGATTACATCTTAATTTATTTGTTTTATTATTTACATTGCTGTATTAGCAACCTACAAACAAAACCCCCCATTTGTGACACTTGACAACTGAAAACTCCATGCTCTTCGTGGGAACGATCCTTGCTTCCATTATATTACCAGTTAATTGTGTGGAAAGAAGTGATTTAATTTGTTGCGCTCATGACACGCATCAGTCACTAAAATTTTCAAAGGGGGAGACTGTTAGAGCATTGCGCGGTCGAACTCACAAGTGTTGTTATATCAAGCTTGTTGTCAAATTTAATTGTCAAAACTGTTAGAGCACTGAAAAAGCGGGGGTCTAACCTCACCCAATATTTCGCTTAGCAATCTGTATGGACTAATTCCAATATACTTTTAAGTGAATTAACTAGACAGTCATACTCAATCTTAATAAAAAGTATATCAAAGAGTTATATCTCAATTCCTTGATTCAATCCTTACTCAAACAAAAAGAAATCTGCGAGCCTGATTGAATACAAGAGAAATAACTTGAACGGTGCCAAAGACCAATGTTCAAGGATCAATCAATTTCAATCAACAACCAAAGGTTGGATTTACCAATTGATCGATTCAATGCACAACCTGTGATATTTCAATTGTATAACAAAACATAATGCGGAAAAGAAATAACACAGACACCAGAAGTTTTGTTAACGAGGAAACCGCAAATGCAGAAAAACCTCGGGACCTAGTCCAGATTGAACACACACTGTATTAAGCCGCTACAGACACTAGCCTACTACAAACTAACTTCGGTCTAGAATGTAGTTGAACCCCAATCAATCTCACACTGCTCCAAGGTACAGTTGCACTCCTTATGTCTCTGATCCCAGCAGGATACTACGCACTTGATTCCCTTAGCTGATCTCACCTACAACTAAGAGTTGCTACGACCCAAAGTCGAAGACTTTAATAAACAAATCTGTATCATACAGAAAAGTCTACAGGAATAGATAAATCTGTCTCTCACAGAAATACCTACGAGTTTTATTCCGTCTTTTGATAAATCAAGGTGAAAAGGATAAAAGTTCTGTACCTGTCAAATCATGTATTCATGATGTACGAACTAGACCTACTTCAAACTCATGTGAAATTGATAAAAAGATTTCTTGTGAGTTCGGCATAGGTTTTAATCTTCGGAAAAATCCTTTTCTTGGGTATAAGAAAATTGATTCAAAAAATTCCATTGACCCGGTATATAATCATTACTATGATTATACTAATATATTCACAAATATCAACCTGAAAAGGTGCATGAGAATTTCTCGACACATTTAGTCTCTTGGTAACAAGACTGACTTTACCCCATTTGTATATAACTTGATGTGGGGCAAGTAATGGTTGA
Source organism: Papaver atlanticum (assembly GCA_023531105.1). Taxonomy (NCBI): domain Eukaryota; kingdom Viridiplantae; phylum Streptophyta; class Magnoliopsida; order Ranunculales; family Papaveraceae; genus Papaver; species Papaver atlanticum. The sequence goes on along the minus strand of JAJJMB010010574.1, from coordinate 452,493 downwards.
TTTTTTTTGTGTGTCTGGGTTAGTTAATTTTGAAAAACTTTTTTCTTCCTTCTTCCAAGGTTAGTTTACTGCACTGTTCTGATCTTCAGTGTACAAACCTTGGATGATGAACGTTTTAAGAAATCCTACTTTCCTTTTGGGGGTCGCAGTTCGAAAATGGGTCCAAGCCCATTTGTGGGTTTAAAAGAAGGGTACGCGTACTTCCTTCTTCCTCCCATCTTGCCCGTGTACGTGAACGTTCTAGGGTTCATGTGTTTTCTCCATTAATCATCGTTGGAGATCAAAATAAAGAGGGGTTTTCAAGATACATATCAAGTAAGTCATCTCTTCCTCTAATCCCTTAATTTCAAGATCTCATGAAGAATTTCAAAGTTTCAAAAGAGGTTACTAAGAATTTGGGTTCTTCATCTTCTTCTAGCATGAACTTACCAATAGATCAAAGTTCCATTAGAATTAGATTTGTCAATGATTCTTGTGTGAAGGTTTTTGAAAGAATTTCATTTAATGGGTTTATTCTAGAAAAGAAGTTGGATTTTATTAGTGGGCATACAGAGGATTTGATTTGTTTTGAAAAATTCAATCTTGGAAACATCTTTGATGGTCTTGGTGAAGGTTTTGAAACTCTTACTAGAATCTTTTATGCAAACATCTATGATGTTAATTGTGATGACATGGAATTCAAGACCATGGTAAATAGACAAAGGATTCTTGTTAATAGAGAGTTGATTTCAAAAATCACTAAAATTCCCCTTGGGAGTTTTCGCCTTCCAAGACCTAGTCATGAAAGACCATCGTATGAAACCATCTCCAATGGTCTTTGTAGTAAGAGTGTTGTTTGGAATGATGGGAAATTCCCTACCACTCATCTCAGTATTTCTTTGATGTCTTTTGGGAAACTTGGTATCTCTAATTTTTGTCCCTCCACGATTGAAAATTCTCGTTGGGGTCGTGAGTTCGTGGAGTTGGTCTATTTCCTTGAGATGGGAACTCAAAGTTTTGACATTTGTGGGTTTATCATTTATCAAATGCTGTCAATGACACCTCCCAACAAGAAGTTAGGCTATCCATGCTTGATTGAGAAAATTTGTCGCACCTTCTCCATTGCTCCGATTGGCAACTCCATTGGAACTCCCAAGCTTGTTCGACCATGTACTTTCAAATGTATGAAGGAGAATGCTTGCAAGAGACAAAGATATGACAACCTTGATGGCCCATGTGATACTTCCTCCATGAATCTTCTTCACCAAATTCTTAAAGGTGTTGGTAAGATTAGTGCCAAGGTAAGGTGTGTGCAAGAAAAATTACTTGTGATTGCTACTAAGTTTCCAGAAATCAAGGATGACATGGATAAGATTCAAGCCACTCTTATGGTCTCCGATGAAGATGATGATTAATTTTTCGTGCTTTATCAAGTTTTTGTTTTAGAGTCTGTTTTGATTTTGTCTAGAAAACTTCTTATGAGAATTTTACTCTTGTGTTTTTAAGAAGAATAACTAGAGTTTGGAATAGCCATTATTGTGATTACACATAGCTATGTCCAACGATTTTCATCTTCAATGTTTTAGATTTATTTATTTAAATTCTAAAGTTTGTTTGGAAGATGATTTTTTTGCAGTTTTAATCTTTATGGTTTTATATATTACAATTTGTTATGGGATATGTGTGTTTGTGTCCATGAACTATGATTGTCCCATACGTTGTCAAAAGTTAAGTCTTTCGTACGTTGATATGCAAGTATTGATAAAAGAATGAATGAAATTTTGACAAAAACAAAAGACAAGCCTTTTATGTCATTATGGAAATATTGATGGAGGAAAGGATGAGCTTTTGTTTACAAAGATTAAGTCGATTATATGTAATTGTGCAAATAGTGATGAAAGATGGAATGAATCTTTGTCTATTCCGCAGTATTGATCTTCCCTGATCCATATTTTTATGTATATACTGTGTGGCTCCGTAAGTTTTCTTATGTTGAGCATTTTCCAATTAGATTAATCATGGGTTCTCTTATGGTTAATTTAGTTGAGTATTCCGGTTGAATTAATCATGGGTTAACTTGTGGTTAATTCAATTGAGTATTTTGGATACAAATTCGTATTCTTATATGATTTGTTGTTGTCCAAAGAAATCCTTCTTTTCTTGTGAAAGTAAGGTCTCTCTTGTTGTTTTTTCGGGAATGACATTTTATGAGGGAGAGTTCTTATTTGAACTTGTGCTTTATTTCCAAATCTTTGTGGGGAGTGCGTCTGTGGAATATTATAGGGGTTATCTTGTATCTTTATAAACTCCTTGATGAACGCATTTAGTTTCGACTATATGATTGCATCTAAAAAGTTGATATGTGCTTTCTTTTGGTCATGAAATGTCTCTATGGAAATTTCATTAGGATCCCACTAGTTTTCGTACCTTTGCCAATTTTATTGACAAAAGGGGGAGAATTAATATGTAGTTCACACTACAAATACATATGGTTTTTGGATCATTATGTAAGGGGGAGTGGTTTCCATGTGAGATGGAGTATTGACTAAGGGGGAGTGATACATATCACCATAGTATTGTTGTCGAAATTGTGATACAATTGAACTTTGATGTTGTGTAATAATACTATGACACTGTGTAACAATGATCGAGAGCTTTTGTTTTCTCATTGTTAAGGCTACGTATTTTAAACAACGATGATGCTGAACTTACAACCTTTTGAATCATTGGAGTACTTGGAAGTGACGAAGATTTTGAGTAATGTTGAAGAACCAAGGAGATCATGCATGTGGAAGAGAAGCTGCAAAGTTTATTTTTTGTATTCCATATGTATTGATAGTTTTGTCACTAAAATTGACAAAGGGGGAGATTGTTAGAGCACTGCTCGGTCAAACTCGCAAGCGTTGCTATCTCAAGCTTGTTGTCAAGTTTAGTTTCCAAAACTATAAGTCTTGATTTCTAGTCTACTTATAGCTAAGTCTCGGACTAGGATATAAAGTGTAGTTGAGCTCTAGACTCCACGACGTTCATCATACAAAGACGAAGAAATACTCAAGGAACTGGTGGAACTTCATCAACTAAAAGGTATGTGGAGACTTGAACATCTATCACTCAAAAGTCTATCTACTCTATCTCCTATCTTGAGACAAAAGTCGTATTGCTATATAGACGTCGATTATATACATTTGCTATTTCGATCCGAGTTTATCTCGCTTATCTTTTTCTCGAAATATGTGTTGGTAAGCTTTCGCTTTGGCCAAGTTCATCTTTACAAGTGACGAAAGTCATGTTGGTTATTTCAATATCTTGAAAATTGCTTTGATGAAAAATAGTGTGTGAGTAACCTCTATTTAACATCCTCTAAGAATGTTTCAATGATTGAAATGAGAGTTTAGAACATGTAACCATCCTTGTATATAAGCATATAATGTGTTCACGCATAAGTGTATAAGTCCAAAACCGGGAACCAAATGTATGCATACTTGTGTGTGTACTAAATGGTTGATGGAGACTGGGTAAGTATGCGTACCCGTACGCATACTGGCGGAAGTTCACGTCCGTGAATTTCTGCTGAGTTTGGTAATCAAAACAAACTCAATCCGGTTACCTAAGTATGCGTACGGGTACGCATACTGGCGGAAAGTTCACGTCCGTGAATTTCTGCTGAGTTTGGAAACCAAAATAAACTCAAATCCGGTTACTAAAGTACGCATACACGTACGCATACTTAAGTGTGTTACTTTCTAAAATTGGTTTATTCGTGAACTTAAATATATATAAACTAAGGAATGCATATTTCCAAACCGTGGCTATAAAGTTCATGAATCGATTCGAGTGAATCAAAACCGATTTTGCTTCGATTGTGTCTTGTATACTTCTATGAGATCTAAGCAATTGAACAACTCTCTAACTAGTTCTTTTGAGTCATTTGAACTAGTTATGGTGAAGATAAATAAGGTTTATATGAAAGTGCTCATATGGATAACCATTTGGTTAACTACTGTTGAACCAACGATTTGTACACGTTTAGGTACGGTTACACAAACCTAAATGACTTATATTATATTTGTATATAACAAGCTAAGTTCGATCTAACGGTTGAAAGATATTAGCTTGAATCTAATCAGGTTTTAATCTAACGGTGAATATTGAATGCTTTGTTACCAAGGTAACTTAGATTGCAAACCCTGATTTGAAGACTATATAAAGGACAACTCTAGCAACTGGGAAAGTTAATCCCCACACCTCCTGTGTGATACTAGTTGTATAAGCTAGAGTTGATTCTCCTTTAACCTTAGGTTTCTACCGAGACCCTGTAGGTTAATGACTTAAAGACTTCATTGGGATTGTGAAGCCATACCCAACTGTTTTCTCTGTAGTTGCGTTATCTGATCTTGCTGTTTCTATCGTATTTAGTACGATTGTAAAATTGGCTCGAGATTAATTTCTCTGATAGGCAAGATAGAAAAGTAGTCACAAACATCTTCGTCTCATCGTTTGTGATTCCGAAATATATTATTTCGCTAGTCGATTAAGATTATTGTGAGTTGATTGATAATTCTAGGCTGTTCTTCGGGAATATAAGTCCGGTTTATCGATTGGTTCCTGTTCACCTTGATTTATCAAAATACGGAACAAAACTTGTAGGTATTTCTGTGGGAGGATGATTTATCTATTCTTGTAGACTTTTCTGTGTGAGAAAGATTTGTTTATTAAAGTCTTCGACTTTGGGTCGTAGCAACTCTTAGTTATGGGTGAGATCAGCTAAGGGAATCAAGTGCATATTATCCTGCTGGGATCAGAGACGTAAGGAGCGCAACTGTACCTTGGATCAGTGTGAGATTGATTGGGGTTCAACTACAGTCCAGATCGAAGTTAGTTTGTAGTAGGCTAGTGTCTGTAGCGGCTTAATATAGTGTGTGTTCAATCCGGACTAGGTCCCGGGGTTTTTTTTGCATTTTCGGTTTCCTCGTTAACAAAACTTATGGTGTATGTGTTATTTCTTTTCCACATTATATTTTGTTATACAATTGAAATATCACAGGTTGTGTGTTGAATCAATCAATTGGGAAATCCGACCTTTGGTTGTTGATTAAAATTGATTGATACTTGAACATTGGTCTTTGGTACCGTTCAAGTTAATTTCTCTTATATTCAATTAGACTCGCAGATTTCTATTTGCTTGAGTAAGTATTGAATTGAGAAATTGAGATATAACTTTTTAATATACTTTTTATTAAGATTGAGTCTGACTGTCTAGTTGATTCTCTTAAAAGTATATTGGAGTTAGTCCATACAGATTGCTTAGCGAATTATTGGGTGAGGTTGTTATACCCCCACTTTTTCAGCTTTTGATTATGCCAAATGTCTTGGGCTTACCTCAAAGGATAACTCCTTAGCTGATTCTTCCAAATCCCGAGGTAGAAAGTTTGCTCTATCAAATGTTGATAACATTCCCTCTAATGATACAGTTGACACTATGTCAGAAGCTGAAATGGAACTCACCAGAAATTTAAAAAAATCTTCTGAGATTATTGATTTTCAAAGTGCTAAAATAAAGTATCTTGAAGAAAATCATGCTCAAGTCATTGATGAACTTGAAAAGTCTCTTGGTCGAGAACGGGAACTCTATAGTATCGTTGAGTCTTTCTCTAACAATATCGAAAAACTCGTTCAAGAAACTACCTTATAACGTGAAAAGATTAGTGTTCTTGAGGATATTGTTAAAGAAGATTCAATTAGATAAAAATGTTTGATCGAGACTGATTCATCTGATCTGTACAGCTTTCGTGTTGAAAAAGAGAAACTGGTTGCATCCCTTCTTCTAGCCCAGGAATAGTGCAAATCCTTGAAAAAGGAAAACTCTTTTTTAATGAGAAAATCTTCTTCTGTGCCAATCACTAATTCTCAAGTGGAATTACAGTACGTGAAGAACTATAAAGGAAGTTCCCACTAAGAAATGTTTACGTAACTTATAGTCTTCTAACAGGGCTATGAACTTAAAACAGGTTCCTTCCGATGTTTCTCATCCACGAACCTATTCCTTCTGTGTGAAAAAGAATCACAATGTTCTACATTGTTTTGCTAGAAAGAAACATATTTCTGATATTCAAACTCTACTTCTTTTTACAGTCGACAGAGTAAATTATCTGACGACACCCACAATGGATTTCATTCCTGCAGAAAACTATAACCCTCATAAAAAGGATTTCAATAGTCACTCATCTTGAAATCTCTACAGGAATCGTGTTCCTCCTTATGGTGCAAATTCTTACACCACAAATATACGCATTCCCAGTATTTATGAGAATAAGACTGGTAGGTCTAAGTCAAGGAGGTGGAGATCTCACAATTCTGATCCTCTTGAACCAATCTCTAGAGGTTATAGACTTAATCCTCAGAAATATCTCTCTGATGGATTTGCTAAAAAGGTTATGTCTAATTCTTCTGGAAAAAGAAATAACCGAAGGAAGGCAAGGAATACAAGGATCAAACTCTCATATGGTATTTACAATTCATCTCTCAATATTCATGATGGGATTACATCTCACTCTGCTACCTAACTCTAGGTAACTTCATCTTTGTATCTAACTTGAGAGTTGAAAGGGTGATTTTTGCGAGATGCTCAAGTCTACTATATGTTACCATTTGTCTTGTGTTTGATTTAGCCGTTTTCTTATTTTGTGAAGGCTGAGTCATTTCTTGACTCCCAGTAACTAATATATCTTTTCTTTATGCTCTGATTAATTCTTTTGATTATTGAGCTATGAAGGTAAGAGATATCTTAAAACAGAAAGGTTTTCCTGTTCCTTGGACCATTTCTGATCTTTTAATAGGTCCAAAAATGTCCGTGTCTTTCTTGTGAGTTTTTAGGGTTTTCATAACAAGAGTGTTCACTTGTTCGTAAACATATATATACATATGTTGTTTTTCCATCCCTAGTAAAAATAAATAAATATGGAGAATTCTTCAAGACCTCAGGAATGTGTGAATTTTGAGATGGAAGAAGACTTTAAAGGATGTGATTCGGTTAAAGACCTTGTCTTGAAAAAGATGATGGCAAGGAAAGAGTATAACTCCTGGATTGGTGAATATGTCAAGGATTTAATTCATTTTCAGAATGACTCAAGGGTGGAATTTGCAAATCTTCAATTGCAAATTAATCAACTTCTTGATGGTCAGACAAAAATCCTTGAAAATCAGAAGGCCTTGATTCGGAATCACAAGAAACTCATCGTGGACTGTGTCAAAGCTAGGCATCTTGCCCGCATTGTTGATCGGAAAGTTAATGTTCTAACTCATGAACATGGAGTCTCTACGATCAAAAGAATCAAGGATATCAGTGATACCTTTTATGATGGACCATTTCAAAGGTATGATATTATCGAAGAAACTTGATTTTTCTTAATGTCTAGGAAACTTCTTATGAGAATTTATTCTTGTGTTTTAAGAAGGATAACTAGGGTATGATATTATCAAATAATTTATGCGTACCGGCGTGACATATCAAGTCCGGGAATTCAACTGAGTTTGGTTGTACGATAGTATGCGTACCCATTCGCATACTGACAAACCCAGACCAAGTCCGGCTATTTAGGTATGCGTACCCGTTTGCATACTTGAGTGGGTTATGTTCTAAAATCGGTTTGTTCATGAACTAATACATTTATAAAATAAGGAATGCAATCTTTTGCAAACCGTGGCTATAATGTTCATGAACTGATTCGAGTGAATCAAAATCGATTTTGCTTCAATTATGTCTTGTATACTTCTATGAGAATATAAACAATTGAACAACTCTGTAACTAGTTTCATTGGAGTCATTTCAACTAGTTGTGATTAAGATGAACAAGGTTGATATGAAAGTGTTCATATGGCTAACGTCGGTTAACTATTGTTGAGCCAACAAAGTATACACGTTTAGGTACGGTTACCCATATCTAAATGAAGTCACTTTTCATTTGTGTGTAACAAGCTAAGTTTGATATAACAGTTGAAAGATATTAGCTTGAGTCTAATCAGGTTTTCATCTAACGGTGAATATTGAATGCTTTGTTACCAAGGTAACATTGATCGCAAACCCTGATTTGAAGACTATATAATGGAGAACTCTAGCAACTAGGAAAGTTAATCCACACACCTCCTATGTGATACTAGTTGCCACTAGAGTCGATTCTCCTTTAACCTAGGTTTTTCCTAAAACCATTATAGGTTAACGACTTAAAGACTTCATTGGGATTGTGAAGCCAGACCCAACTATTTTCTCTGTAGTTGCGTGTTCTGATCTTGCTTTGTTCTATCGTATTGAGTACTATCTTCTCTAAGATTTTATCGAGATTTAATCTCTAAAAGGCAAGATAAAAAGTAGTCACAAACATCTTTGTCTCATCGTTTGTGATTCCACAATATCTTGTTTCGCTACCATACGATTAAGATTATTGTGAGGTGATTGATATTACTAGGTTGTTCTTTGGGAATATAAGTCCAGTGTATCAATTGGTTCCTGTTCACCTTGATTTATCAAAAGATGGAACAAAACTCATAGGTATTTCTATGGGAGACAGATTTATCTATTCAATAGATTTTTCTGTGGGATACAGATTTGTTTATCAAGTCTTCGACTTCAGGTCGTAGCAACTCTTAGTTGTGGATTAGATCAGCTAAGGGAATCAATTGCGTAGAGTCCAGCTGGGATTCAGAGGCGTAAGGAACGCGACTGTACCTTGATCAGTGTGAGATTGGTTAGGGCTCCACTACATTCCAGTATGAAGTTAACTTGCAGTAGGCTAGTGTCTGTAGCGGCTTATTACAGTGTGGTGTTCAAATCTGTACTATGTCCCGGGGTTTTCTGCATTTGCGGTTTCCTCGTTAACAAAATTTATGGTGTTTGTGTTATTTCTTTTCCGCATTATATGTTATATATAATTGAAATATCACAGGTTGTGCGTAGTTCAATGAATTAGATAATCCAACCTATGGTTGTTGATATAAATTGATTGACACTCGAACATTGGTCTTTGGTACCGTTCAAGTTGTTTCTCATAATAATCAGGCTCACGGATTCTATCTGTTTGATTTGTTGATTACATTGAGAAACAGAGATACAACTCTAGGATATATTTCCATTGATTGAGTCTGACTTTCTAGTGGATTTTCTTGGAAATTATATCAGAGTTTTTCCATACAGATTTCCTAAACGAAATATTGGGTGTGGTTGTTAGACCTCCGCTTTTTCAAAAACTATATCTTGATTTCTAGTCTAAAATTAGTTAAGTCTTGGTCCAGGATAGCGGAGTTTAGAAATTAGCCAGTCATCATTTGCGTTCTATCGTTTGAAAGCGAAGATCAACCGAAGCTTTTGGAGAACTTCATCAACAAAAGGTAAGTGAAGACTGAACCACCTATTTCTCAAGTTATATTTACTTTTATATCTTGAGACGATTGTCGCATAACTAATTAGACTAGCTTGCATAGACAAGAATTCGAGTCGAGAACTAAATATTTAGTTTACGAGTTTCTCGAAATATAATGACTAAGCTTAATGTACATTTGTTCATACTTGATTAAATTCTGTGGAGAACAATTTATTGTTTGGAACCAAATCATGAATCAAGTTCATCATTCTAAAATAGCCTGGAACAGTGATAAGTGTCATTGTTGTTACTCAGGAATGTTTCGAAATGATTTAGAGAAATATAGAACTACCATATTTGGAATAAAAGACAGTATTATCAGTCTTACAAACTGAGAAAACTATTATATATATGAAGCCGTATTACATGTATTCATACACGTAGTGGAGTAGCTATATATCGATTTTCAGATTTGTGTGATATGCATATTCGTATGTACATAATGGGAAAATCTGTTTGTTTCATGATCCGGATAGGTTTGTATATTCGTATACAAATAATTGTGGAACTACGGTAAGGGAACCGGATTAAACTAATCAAACCGATATGCGAACCAAAACAGTTATATGTTTTAGAACCAGCTTAGCACCCAAACTAGTACGTAAGCCGAATGTTCTGTGAACTCCGGAACCGGCAAAGGTCTAAGAGTTTGCAAACTGATACATGAACTAAAAAGTTCCGTAGACTCCGTAACTTTGAGTTGGGTCAAAGTTTGCAAACCGGTACGTGAATTGAAAAGTTCTGTAAGAGTTCGGAACTTGGTAATTGCATAAGTATGCAAACCGGTGTATGAACTGAAAAGTTCTGTTTACTCCGGAACTCGGTAATTGCATATGAGTTTTCAAACCGGTCCGCATACTTTGACTCAGTCGATTCACAACGGTTCAATTAATTGTACCTTGTACATTTACAAACTATGTCGATCATGATTCAATTACGATTAAATTATTTCTATGAAGTAATTTGCATTTGACCTAAAAATTAATTGTACCTTTTATGTAATTGACACTAGACTCAATTGATCACATGATTGTGACTCAATCTTAATGTCTTAGTGAAGATGAAAATGAGTGTTAAGCTTTTAAGTTCAAATCGGCTAGTTTCGGCTAACCATGTTGAACATAGTCTTTATACACATTTCGGTTACGGTTTACCTAACCATATTGTATATCTTGTATATGTGATTAAGATTCAAAGCTTTCATCTAATGGTGGATATTGTTTGCTTGGTTACAAAGCTATCTTAGCTTAAACCTAAAGCAACCTAGGCTTTGAAGTTTATATAAGGGGAACTCTCGGCAACTTGGATTTTTTAATCCCGACACTACTTTTTGGTGTGTCCTAGTTGTATCTAGAGTCGTCCTCTCCAGTAACCCTTTTAGGGTTTAGCGAATATAAAGACTTCACAGGGATTCATGAAGACAGGTCCAGTTATCTTTTATCTTGATAACTTGAGTATCCTGATCTTGATTGTTTGTAGAGCTTGCTCCAACGATCAAGATAGATAATAATCAACAAAGTCTCCCCGTCTCATACTTTGTTGATTCCGCAAGTTTTATACTTATGAGGTGAATAATAATTTAGGTTGCACTCTAGGTTGCATAAGTCCGGATTTTTAGGATAGCCAGACTTTTGTCTAAGTTGATATTGATTTCCATCACCTGGATCTATCGTTTGATATGATCATCCGTTTAGATCGTAAATCAAAAAATCAAATATAGACTTAATCTGTGGGAGGCAAATTTGGTTTAAAGTCTTCAATTGAGGTTGAAGAAACTCTTAGTTGTGGGTGACATCAGCTAAGGGAATCAATTGCGTAGAGTCTTGCGAGATTCAAGAGGCCTTAAGGAGCACGACTGTGCCTTAATCGGTGGATTTCCTTTTAGGTCTCAACTACATTCCATACGGAAGCTAATTGGTAATAGGCTAGTGTCTGTAGCGGTTTAATACAGTGTGGTGTTCAATCTATACTAGGTCCCGAGGGTTTTCTGCATTTGTGGTTGCCTCGTTAACAGAACTTCTGGTATCTGTGTTATTATTTTTTCTATATTATATTGTTTATCTTTATAATTGAAATATCACAAGTTATGCGTTGATCAATCACAGTAGCTAGGTCCAACCTTATTAGTTGGAAAAGACTTGATTGATCCTTGGACATTGGTCTTTGGTACCGTCCAAGAACTCTCTTTGTAATTTAGGTTCACGGATTCAATTCTGTAAACGTTCTAACAACAAGAGAGAGAGAGAGAGAGATAACTCTAGGCACTTTCCTTGGTAGAGTTTTTACTCTCAGAGTTGTGTTGAGATTGTCCATACAGATTGCCTAAGAAAAACTTGGTGGTGTATCTAGGTACCCCCTACGTTTTCATAAGCATCACCTTATATGTGGATATACCTCATTGGGGTGTATAGTAATTATGTACTATGTTTAATGTAAACTTGTCTCAATTGTCAATCAATAAGTTTGATGATTTCTGCACCCATCATATTTACTATTTAATTAAATCGGATCAAACTATGCTCTCTAAGTGAAGTGATGAAGGAGCATCGTGAAAAGTAAACTGTGCTCTCTAAACCTATCTGTTTTGGATATGATGTAACTTTTCCCTTTTGGGTTAGAAAAGTATCTGGATTCATGTGTAATCCCACTTCCAGCAAAATTTCTCTTAAGCCAAGTCAAATTTGCAAATTGTTTAAGCAAATTATCTTTCACATGTATATGTATTTCCTTTCGGTGAACATTTATAAGTGTGATCTTGAGAGACCCTCTATGGTTACCCCATCAGGGTGTCATAAGATGAAACTAATTTATCTGATAAATCAGGGGAGATTATGTCTTTTCATGATATCACTTTATTCGATACTTCATTTTTTCCATGTTTGAGAGCTCTAGGGTTACCCATCCTCTCAGATAATGGCACCGGTTAATTGACATGAATCAGTTCAATAAGCGCAACATAAACAGAGTTTGCACTTTTGCAAGGCTTGTGCAGTTATTGTGATTTCATCATTTAATCACCTCAATAGAATAATTTGCTTAAGTTACTTAGAACTTATGTTTTATAATCTCATCTTGTCTTTTATCTAATTACTTCCACGTTTTTTGGATCCTGTTAGCTTTGAAATTTCTTTGGTTTCTGAAAGGCATGAAAAACTTCAAAAATACAAATGAATTTGATTGGTATAATCTTTGCTGACATGATATATTTGATGAGAAGTAGCAGCTACTATATATCTTTATAGTCTCGATTGTGAAATTTCATTGCATTGTTCTCTCAATCTTCCAAGGTTATTTTTTACCCGAATAGTAAAGTTGTAAACTTAACATAATCATGATTGAAATTTTCTATGTGTTACAACGATTTCCATGGTTAGGCCATTTGTCTGTTCTTTGTAAAGTTGTGGATAGTTCAGTTTATGTTTTGAGTTTGAGTTTGAGTTGTGAATCTTTCCGCTACTATCTTACAAATTAGGTTCTTGCTTATTTCCAAAATTTGTGACATGTTTCACTTACGGTGAATGTGGACATTGTAGGTGGACTTTAATGGAGATTCTCTCGCTACTTGTCACTAAGAAGGTACAAGGCCACTGGCTAATATCCATCTGATACATGTGTATCTTCCTCTCCCCGGGAACTAGTAATCCTCAAGATAGATTGAGGACATAATTGTAATTTAGGAGGAATTACTGATTTAAGGCAGTATTCCTATAGAAGGAAAATAAATTCCTAAGAGGTTTGGGAAACCAAACCAAAGTAAGGAACTATACCTAGATAAGGAAATACTTCCTAGACAAAGTAATATACCTAGATAAGGAAATATACCTAGAAAAGGAATTATTCCTAGAAGGTTTGGGAAACCGTTAAAGCTATAAATAGAGATGTTTAGCTCATAGCTAAGACATCTAGAGTGTGGTTTCTGATACATACACACCTAGATCTAGAGTGTGGTTTGTGATACAAACATATCTAAGAAAGGAGGTTTGAGAGACAAATCACCTAGAGAAGTTTGTGAGACAATTAATTATTGTAAAAACAATCTTAGAAAATAGTTTTAAGGTTATTACCTAGAGAGATTGTGAGCATAACAAAAAGAGAATTGTGATAGTTTTCTTGTTCATAATCTAGATAAGATATTTTATTCGAATCTGGTTTCTAGTGTGTTCTGTTTTCTAGTTTTCCTCTATTATTATTCTGAATTCCGCCTCTATAATAATAGTCACCAAGGTACATAAATCAATACGTATCGAGTTGGTATATGAGCAAGGTTCGTTTATTTTAGGGAAGATTCCCGTGGTTTATGGTCTTCACTAGATCTCTCTACAAACAACTTGGTGAGTTACTCGAAAATTGGAATACGTTAGGAGAACAAAGGAATCAAGGATGACTAAGTCAGATGATGATACTAAGCAAAGCGAACCACAAACTATGGAAGAAAAGGTGGCTACACAAAAAATAAACATGAAGTTGATTCAAACTACCCTTAAAGAATTGACTAAATGTATTTGTTCTCATACACCCAAGTCGAAGGCGAAGAAAAATACCACGTCTTTATCTGGTGCTTTTTTAAGAAAATGACGAGAAAGAAGAAGAACCACTCGAAGAAGATTGCATTATGGAGCGTAGAGTGACTAAGACAAGAGGAGGAGATATGAACGCTTTTCAAATTAGACGTCAAGGTCAAGTTTCTAGCAAAGAGAGATGGTTCAGCAGGGTGAAAGGAACTCTCGAGTTCCCTAACCTCCAAATATAACTTTCACAGGAGTTCAAGTTCTTGAGGGGGGGCGCATGATACATTTGTATCTTCCTCTCCCCAGGAACTAGTGATTCTCAGGACAGATTAAGGATAGAATTGTAATTTAGGAGGGATTACTGATTTAAGACAGTATTCTTATAGAAGGAAAATAGATTCCTAAGAGGTTTGGGAAATCAAACCAAAGTAAGGAAGTATAGCTAGATAAGCAAATACTTCCTAAACAAGGTAATGTACCTAGATAAGGAAATATACCTAGAAAATGAATTATTCCTAGAAGGTTTGGAAAACCGTTAAAGCTATAAATAGAGATGTTTAGCTCATAGCTAAGACATATAGCGTGTGGTTTGTGATATAGACACACCTAGATCTAGAGTGTGGTTTGTGATACAAACACATCAAAGAAAGAAGGTTTGAGAGACAAATCACCTAAAGAAGTTTGTAAGACAATAATTTATTGTAAAAGCAAGCTTAACAAATAGTTTTAAGGTAATTTACCTAGAGAGATTGTGAGCGTAACAAAGAGAGACTTGTAATAGTTTTCTTGTTCATAATCTAGAGAAGATATTTTCTTCGAATCTGGTTTCTAGTGTATTCTGTTTTCTAATTTTCATCTATTATTATTCTGAATTCCACCTCTATAATAATAGTCACCAAGGTAAAGAGATCAATACATATCACCATCTCATGTGATATAAATTACACATGTTTCATGTTATCTAAAGATAAGCCATGTATATTATATGTTTCTGCATATAATTGTTCTTATATATTCAATCAGGCATCGTAAGTGTTAGAGCACTGCTCGGTCAAACTCGCAAGCGTTGCTATCTCAAGCTTGTTGTCAAGTTTAGTTGCCAAAGCTATAAGTCTTGATTTCTAGTCTACTTATAGCTAAGTCTCGGATTAGGATAGAAAGTGTAGTTGAGCTTTAGACTTCACGACGTTCATCGGTTAAAGACGAAGAACTACTAAGGGGAGCTTGTGGAACTTCATCAACAAAAGGTATGTGGAGACTTGAACTCATCTATCACTCAAAAGTCTATCTACTCTATCTCCTACTTAAGTACCAATACCCGTACGCATACTTAAGTGTGTTACTTTCTAAAATTGGTTTGTTCATGAACTAAAACATTCATATATTAAGGATTGCAATTTGTAAACCGTGGATATAATATTCACGAATCGATTCGAGTGAATCAAAACCGATTTTGCTTCAATTGTGTCTTGTATACTTCTATAAGATATAAGCAATTGAACAACTCTATTGAATTAGTTCATTATGACTAGTTATGGTGAAGATGAATAAGATTGACATGAAAGTGCTCATATGGCTAACCATTTGGTTAACTACTGTTGAACCAACTAAGTGTACACGTTTAGGTACGGTTACTCAAACCTAAATGACGTATATTTCATTTGTGTATAACAAGCTAAGTTCGATCTAACGGTTGAAAGATATTAGCTTGAATCTAATCAGGTTTTCATCTAACGGTGAATATTGAATGCTTTGTTACAAAGGTAACTTAGATTGCAAACCCTGATTTGGAGACTCTATAAAGGATAACTCTAGCAACTGGGAAACCTAATCCCCACACCTCCTATGTGATACTAGTTGTATAAGCTAGAGTCGATTCTCCTTTAACCTTAGGTTTCTACCGAGACCCTGTAGGTTAACGACTTAAAGACTTCATTGGGATTGTGAAGAACGACCCAACTATTTTCTCTGTAGTTGCGTGATCTGATCTTGCTGTTTCTATCGTTATTGAGTGCAATCGTAAGATTGGCTTGAGATTAATTTCTCCGATAGGCAAGATATAAAAGTAGTCAAAAACATCTTCGTCTCATCGTTTGTGATTCCGCGATATCTTGCTTCGCTAGTCGATTAAGATTATTGTGAGGTGATTGATAATTCTAGGCTGTTCTTCGGGAATATAAGTCCGGGTTATCGATTGGTTCCTGTTCACCTTGATTTATCAAAAGACGAAACAAAACTCATAGGTATTTTTGTGGGAGACAGATTTATCTATTCTTGTAGACTTTTCTGTGTGATACAAATTTGTTTATTAAAGTCTTCGACTTTGGGTCGTAGCAACTCTTAGTTGTGGGTGAGATCAGCTAAGGGAATCAAGTGTGTAGTATCCTGCTAGGATCAGAGACGTAAGGAGCGAAACTGGACCTTAAATTAGTGTGAGATTGATTGGGGTTCAACTACAGTCCAGACCGAAGTTAGTTTGTAGTAGGCTAGTGTCTGTAGTGGCTTAATACAATGTGTGTTCAATCTGGACTAGGTCCCGAGGTTTTTCTGCATTTGCGGTTTCCTCGTTAACAAAACTTATGGTGTCTGTGTTATTTCTTTTCCGCATTATATTTTGTTATATAATTCAAATATCACAGGTTGTGCGTTTGTATCGATTAATTGGTAAATCCAACCTTTGATTGTTGATTGAAATTGATTGATCCTTGAACATTGGTCTTTGGTATCGTTCAAGTTTATTTCTCTTGTATTCAATCAGACTCGCAGATTTCTATTTGTTTGAGTTAGGATTGAATCGAGAAATTGAGATATAACTCTTTTATATACTTTTTATTAAGATTGAGTCTGACTGTCTAGTTGATTCTCTTAAAAGTATACTGGAGTTAGTCCATACAGATTGCTAAGCGAAATATTGGGTGAGGTTGTTTGACCCCCGCTTTTTCCGTGTTCATATGGCTAACTTCGGTTAACTATTGTTGAGCCAACAAGGTGTACACGTTTAGGTATGGTTACTCATATCTAAATGAAGTCACTTTTCATTTTTGTGTAACAAGCTAAGTTCGATCTAACGGTTGAAAGATATTATCTTGAGTCTAATCAGGTTTTCATCTAACGGTGAATATTGAATGCTTTGTTACCAAGGTAACATTGGTTACAAACCCTAATTTGAAAACTATATAAGGGAGAACTCTTGCAACTGGGAAACCTAATCCCCACACCTCCTATGTGATACTAGTTGCGACTAGAGTCGATTCTCCTTTAACCTTAGGTTTTTTCAAAAACCATGTAGGTTAACGAATTAAGGACTTCATTGGGATTGTGAAGCCAGGCCCAACTATTTCTCTGTAGTTGCATGTTCTGATCTTGTTGTTTTCTATCGTGAATGAGTACTATCTTCTCTAAGATTTGCTCGAGATTTAATCTCTGATAGGCAAGATAAAAAGTAGTCACAAACATCTTCGTCTCATCGTTTGTGATTCCACAATATCTTGTTTCGCTACCATACGATTAAGATTATTGTGAGGTGATTGATATTACTAGGCTGTTCTTCGGGAATATAAGTCCGGTGTATCAATTGGTTCCTGTTCACCTTGATTTATCAAAAGACGGAACAAAAACTCTTAGGTATTTCTATACGAGACAGATTTATCTATTCAATAGACTTTTCTGTGTGAGACAGGTTTGTTTATCAAGTCTTCGACTTTGGGTCGTTGCAACTCTTAGTTGTTGGTGAGATCAGCTAAGGGAATCAAGTGCGCAGAGTCCTGCTGGGATTCAGAGGCGTAAGGAACGCGACTGTACCTTGATCAGTGTGAGATTGGTTAGGGCTCAACTACATTCCAGTCTGAAGTTAACTTGTAGCAGGCTAGTGTCTGTAGCGGCTTATTACATTGTGGTGTTCAAATCTGGACTAGGTCCCGGGGTTTTTCTGCATTTGCGGTTTCCTCGTTAACAAAATTTCTTTTGTCTGTGTTATTTCTTTTCCGCATTATATTTTTTATACAATTAAGATGTCACAGGTTGTGCGTAAGTTCCAATCAATTAGATAATCCAACCTTTGATTGGACATATAAATTGATTGACACTTGAATATTGGTCTTTGGTACTGTTCAAGTTGTTTCACAAATAATTAGGCTCACGGATTTCTATATTTTATTTGTTGATTACATTGAGAAACAGAAATACAACTCTTGGATATATTTCCATTGATTGAGTCTGACTGTCTAGTTGATTCTCTTGGAATTATATTGGAGTTTGTCCATACAAATTGCTAAACGAAATATTGGGTGAGGTTGTTAGACCCCCGCTTTTTCAATTGGTATCAGAGCAAGCAAACACGTTTAAGACCTTATAAGTCTGTGTTTGTAGCGATCTGACTCTATGGACAGAAGTGTTATCTCAGTAAACGTACCACCAGTCTTCGATGGCTCAAATTACTTATGGTGGAAAACTGCTATGTGTTCCTTTCTTCAAGCACGTGATTTTCAATCATGGGTTTATGTTGTTAATGGCTATGATCCTCCTATAGTTACAGTAGATGGTGTTTTTATTGCAAAGGATATTGGTAGATATGAACCTAATGAGATTCTCTCTGCAAAGAAAAATTATGACTATTTAAATGCTATTATTCATGCCATTACCCCATGTCTTCAGCACCATGTGACTACGTGCACTCGGTCTAAAGATGCGTGGGATATCTTAAAAACTGTATTCGAAGGGAATACCTCTGAAAAGGAAGCTAGGCCTCAAAACCTAAATTATGAATGTGAAAACCTTTGTATGGCTGATGAAGATTCATTTGATGAGTTTAATCACAAAGTGTCTGAAATTGTTAATGCATCTTTTGCATTGGGTAAAACTATTCCTGAAAAGGACATTGTGATGAATATTTTCAGATCGTTGCCAGCCAAATACGATTCTAAGAAACATGTCATCATTGAAGGAAATAACCTTTTAACTTTATCCAGAAATACTCTGGTTGGGAAGTTAAAGATCTTTGATCATGAGCATACATCCAAATCTGGAAAGGATATTGCGTTTAAAGCACAAAAGAACAAAAAATTACTTGACAAAATTAAATTTGTTGGAAACTCTGTGGATGATTCTAGTGAGACTGATTCATCTGATGAAGATCTTGATAACCCAATTTCTCTGATCACAAGATAGTTTAGAGATCTTCTTTTGAAGAGAAGTAAACGGTTCATCAGAGATAAGTCTAGATCATCAGTTAAACCTCATGACCGTGTTCCTCCTAAAAACAGGGGTACAATCGATACTGATAATGAGGACATGCCTCAGTGCTTCAAGTGTAAAGGTTTTGGTCATGTTGCCAATGAGTGTCCAAATCGTAGAAAATACACTGGGAACAAAGGTCTTGCTGCAACTCTTGATGAAATGTCTGATCACTATGATTCAAATGAAGATGAAAAATCAAGTGTTGCGCTCCTTGCTGAAAATATTAATTTTGATAATTTTAGCAATACTCACATTAATCTTAATATGTTTCCTGGAGAAACTTCTTCAACTATTTTGGAGGATAAAATGGATTTTTATCTATCTACTGGAAATCCTTTTTCTAATGTTTAAGGTACCACAATTTGTCTAGCAGCTTGCTCCGCTATGGTGTCTGAACTGTCCTCCACATGGACATGCTCTTATTGTACTTTTACGGGTCATGAACTCTCTAAGTGTTACAAGTACAAACATAAAATAAGATATGTCAATAAACTTCAATGGAGAGAAAATCGATTAGTAAACAAGCTTAAGCTTGTTCAGAAGTCGTCTGAGGTATTTATACTCAACTCTTCTCCAAAGAAGTTAATTTCTAAATAAAAAATTATACCACTTCAGAAAAGAACACGGTCTAAACATTCTATGAAAGAGGATTTTGGGAACTCTTTCCAAGAGGTTCATGGTGGACAAATTATTGTTCACCCCAACACAACTTAATTGTGTTGGTTGTGCATCTTGTCTCAAGTGCCTGATCCCAAAGAGACAAGAGTTAAGCACTTACAAGTCTTAAGGAAAAAGAAAAAGTTTTTTTTTGTTTATTTTTTTTGTTTGTTTCGGTTGATCTTTTCATATCCTGGATTGGTATTGAAGAGAGGTCTCCATGTTGGTTCATTAAAAAGGGGTAATGTCGAAAATTCTACCTTCTTTAGGGTTATGAGTTATGCGTATGTGAATCTGCTTACTTTGTATAAACGTTTTGTAACCCTACATTATTTTTTCCTTCCCTGAAAAACTCTTTTTATCACAAGTTTGCTTATAGAGGTTGTTTTATGAATTTCTCTCACAAACCCATATTTGTATGGAGACTCCAAACATTATGACTTCTGATGGAAAAGAGGTTAATATGATTGTTAAGCCATCAATAATGAAGGAAAAAGATAAATCTCCGGTACCCTCTTCCTTGAAAAGAAAAATGAGGAATGTGAGTAAACCAAGGGCTGTTCCATCAAATCTTCAGAAGTTTTCTGGTGTTCTTGAAGAGTTGAAGGAAACAAGAAAGGAGATACAACAAATAAAGTCTATTGTTTTTAGGACTCTTGAAATTTAGAAGGCCCTGGTTCGGCATCAGTCAAGAAGGTTTGTTGAAATTGACTCCTATCTTCATGAACCTTATGTTCCTATGGCTGTTGACGACAAAGAGTTCGGGACGATAAAGAATTTTTCAAAGGTCTTAATGTCTAGGAAACTTCTTATGAGAATTTATTCTTGTGTTTTAAGAAGGATAACTAGGGTTTGATATAGCAATTATTGTGAGTACGCATAGCTATTTCCAAAGATTTTCATCTTGCAATGTTTTTAGATTTATTTATTTAAATTCTAAAGTTTATTTGGAAGATGATTTTGCAATATTAATCTTTATTGGTTTTATATATTGCAAAAATTGTTATGGGATATGTGTGTTTGCGTCCGTGAACTATGATTGTCCCATATACGTCAAAAGTTAAGCCTATTATGTCATTTTGCAAATATTGATGAAGATATGATGAACTTTTGATTACAAAGATTAAGTCCATTATACGTCTTTATGCAGATATTGATGAAAAATAGAATGAATCTTTAAATATTCCGCAGTATTGATCTTTCCCTGATCCACTTCTATGTGAAAGTACTGTGTGGCTCCGTAAGTTTTCTTATGTTGAGCATTTTCGATTAACTTAATCATGGGTTTTCTTGTGGTTAATTTAATTGAGTTTTATGGATACAAATTCATGTCTCATGTAATTTGTTAATGTCCAAAGAAATCCTTCTTTTCTTATAAAAGTAAGGTCGCTCTTGTTGTTCTCTCGGGAATGACATTATATGGGGGAGAGTTCTTAATTGAACTTGTGCTTAATTGCCAAATCTTTGTGGGGAGTGCGGCTGTGGAATATTGTAGGAGTTTTTTTGTATCTTTATAAACTCCTTGATGAATACACTAAGTTTCAACTATGTGAAATCATCAGAACAAAGTTGATATGTTATCTTTTAGTCATAAAGTATCTCTATGAGAATTTCATTATGATCCCACTAGTTTCCGTACCTTTGCTAATTTATATTGACAAAAAGGGGGAGAATTAATGTGTAGTTTCACACTACAAATACATATGGTGTACGGATCATTATGTAAGGGGGAGTGGTTTTCATGTGAGATGAAGTATTGACTAAGGGGGAGTGATACATATCACCATAGTATTGTTTTCAAAGTTGTGATACAATTGGACTTTGATGTTGTGTAATAATACTATGACACTGTATAACAGTTATTGAAAGCTATTGTTTTTGAAAAGAAGAGGGTACCCAAATATACCTCAATCTAAAAGTTTTCCACCTATAAGTCCTTTTCCGAAAGTGATTGTCTATGGACTGAGTCGAGACAATACAACTAATCGGTTCACACTTCATGTGATCGTCTATGGATACGAGATCGAGACAATACAACAACGAAGTATGTTTACTTGATAATAGGTTCGGACTTAACCAAACTCTATGGATTGTCTATCAAGTAAAATAAGAATTAACGTTTGTGTATTTTACTTCTAATTATAATAAAACAATTAGAATTGCGGAAATAGAAAAGTAAAAGACACAGCAAGATTTTGTTAACGAGGAAACCGCAAATGCATAAAAACCCCGGGACCTAGTCCAGAATTGAATACTCTCAGAATTAAGCCATTATACAAAATCAAACCAACTTCGTATAGTTGAGACCAAGCAACTAAACCTATAGTTCACCTAGTTTCCTCAGTATCCTTGCGCCTCCAACTTACAGTAAGTCACGCACTTGGAACAATTCCTTTGGTTCGTATTCCAAACAGTAAAGGAACAACAAATCTGTTCGGTAACAACTCTTTTCAAACAAAGTGATATGAGTTTGACAAAGGCTCTTCCGTTTAACCAATAAAATCCTTTGTCGGGTCCTTAGATCAATCTCTTAACAACTACCGAAGTAATTGTTAGATTATGCAATCAATACCATTAATCACAAAGAAGTGTATTGATGCCGATCTACTCAACTAATCAATCTAATCTATCACAAGGATAAACCGATTATAGTTGGATCCCTTTCCAGCCGAAACAAGTATTGTGCACACCAAAGATTATGAACCCAAAAAGTTTTCTTGTCTTCAAATCTTCTTTAATCTTCAATCAGCACCTGCACACAATCAACTTGAATCTCTTATGATCAATCACACATAGAACGGGGTCTGTTAACGTTGGATTATCACAAGACGTCTTTAGATCTACAAACAGTCTAAAGATCCCCGTCGAAACTTCGATCTAGTTTGAGTGAATCTTATATCAGAAGAGAAGATTCTCAAGCATAAACAAACTAGGTGCAATCAAAGTTCAACCACCGTTAGTCAATCAAATCAATCGAAAACTAAAATAAACTGCAATTATCTAGTTTCCCACCAACGGTACTAATAGAGCTTCTCAATCCCAAAGAAGTCTTTAAACTGAGCGGCCGTAAGAGATTTCGCTTAATTAGGTTACTTTCCTCTCCGAATAGGCGGATCCACCAGTAACAACATAACTGAGGTAGTTTTGCTGGATTTGAGGATTAGTTTGCTAGGAATGCAAACTTAAGTATTTATTGACAAGGAAGTTTGGACACCAAGGAATTTCCAAAACTGAATATTCTCAAAGATATGCAATAAACACAAAATCGGTTTTCATAACTCCTGGAAATATACTGTCCAAATATTGACCGAAATCCTAATAGGGAAAATCTATAATCAGTAAATGCACATTACTAATTATTATTTTCTAAAGATATGCATTTAATTGTTGGAGAATAAATAACATATAAAAAACTAAGAAACCTTGATTAAAAGATTCTCAATTTATTTCGATCCTGGGATTCTCCTTTAGCTATTAAGGAATATCTTTGAACAATTAATGATAAGAGTTACTGCACATGTTCAAAGTATGTCGACATCTTTACTTTGCAAGTCCTTTTTCATACTTACAATCTTGGAAACGATTTGCCACACTTCAAAACAAGTTTAGAATTAGTTCGTCTGAATTCCAAGAACTATGTGATTGATTATCCTATCAAATCACCAATCATGGGTTTCACGGTTTTACCAAAACAAGTTTGATTCTACCTCTAGGTGAGTACTGTGCATAGTCACACTAGTTACCAAAATTCGGTTGACTAGGTACTAGGATCGGTTTCCCACAACTTATGGTAACTACCTGTATTCGGTTGCACATGTCATAATGATAGGTTCCCCCAAAACTACAAACTTTTTGCACATGTTCATAGGATCGGTTCCCACATCTACTAAAAACGTGTTGCACCTCTTACAAGGATCGATTCCCCTCTTGTAAATTTGTTGCACCTCTTACTAGGATTGGTTCCCCAATTGCTAGATGAAAGTTGCTATTTACAAGGCATCAATCATACCATCTTGAGTGATTACTTAAGATCGGTTTCACTAATAAAATTCATACCAATACATAAATCAGGCCTTGTGAATAGTTTTACCAAGATACATAAACAAGTTTATGAGTTGTTATATTAAACACACATATTGGTAATTCAAAATAGATTTGCAATGAATAACAATACCAATAAGCCTAGCAATTTCCATTTCGATTCACAAAACAAGTTTATGAACTTACTTCCTTTAAACGATGTAAAACATTGTTTCCTAGGATGAAATCTTCACTTATACCCATACATAATCACAATAGCATTCATACGATTATGTCGATGTCTTATATACAAAGTTTAATGGTTAAGCAATAAACCTCGTATTGTATTCCTTAATACTATGTCTAACTAGAGTATCATACACAGCTTCGCAGTTATGTTTTCAATATGCATGACTTGAAAGATACGTTAGGGAATGAAACAGTTCAAGTCAAATATTACTAACCTCAAGAGGAAGGATGATGTTGTCGTTATAGCTCCATACTTTTTCACATTCTTCAAGTCTTCATGTAATACTTGTAAGTCTCATATCCTAATACTTTCAAGCTAACCTATACGAAGTTGACTCTAGTATATAATCAAGCGACTCTTTAAATGAGTTTTGATTCACTAAAATATGACAACCAAACTTGACATACCAACGCTTGGTGGGTTCAACCGAGCTATGCTCTAACAGTTTTCTCATTGTTATAGCTATGGATATTCAACAACTATGATGCTGAGTTGAACACGTTCAGAATCACTGGAGTACTTGGAAGTGACGAAGATTTCTAGTAATGTTGAAGAACCAAGGAAAGCAAGCATTTGGATGAGAAGCTACAAAGTTTATTTATTTTGTAATCCATATGTATTGATATTTTTGTCACTAAAATTGACAAAGGGGGAGATTGTTAGAGCACTTCTCGGTCGAACTCGCAAGCGTTGTTATCTCAAGCTTGTTGTCAAGTTTAGTTGCCAAAACTATAAGTCTTGATTTCTAGTCTACTTATAGCTAAGTCTCGGATTAGGATAGAAAGTGTAGTTGAGCTTTAGACTTCACGACGTTCATCGATTGAAGACGAAGAACTACTAAGGGGAGCTTGTGGAACTTCATCAACAAAAGGTATGCGGAGACTTGAACTAATCTATCACTCAAAAGTCTATCTAATCTATCTCCTATTTGAGACAAAAGTCGTATAGCTATATAGACTTCGATTATACACATTTGATATTTTGAGCTGAGTTTGACTCGCTTACATATTTATCGAAATATGTGTTGGTAAGCTTTCGCTTTAACCCAGTTCATCTTATATTCTTGATGAAAGTCAAAAGATGATCATGTGAAAATCGCCTTGTAACATCTTACATGATTTGTGTGAGACAGTCATTTGATGTAGACTTGAAAGGTTTCGTATTGATCATTCGATCACTTGAAAATTGATTTGAAGCTAATAGTTTGTGTGAGACATCTATTGTCGTCTTCTAAGAATATTTCAATGATTGAAATGGGAGCTTAGAACAAATAACCATGATTGGATATAACATAGTATGCGTACTTGTATGCTAACTGTTGCAAGATATTCCAAGTCCGGGAACCATAGTATGCATACCCGTATGTGTACTGGTTGGTTTGTGAAAGTCCGAGAACTCAGTATGCATACCGGTATGCGTACTGGCGTGAGTTTCAAGTTCCGGAAATTCAACTGAGTTTTGGAAGGTATGTGTACCCGTTCGCATACTTGAGTAGGTTATGTTCTAAAATCGGTTTGTTCATGAACTAATACATTTATATAATAAGGAATGCAATTTTTTGCAAACCGTGGCTATAATGTTCATGAATTGATTTGAGTGAATCAAAATTGATTTTGCTTCAATTGTGTCTTGTATACTTCTATGAGAATATAAACAATTGAACGACTTTAGAACTCGTTTCATTTGAGTCATTTGAACTAGTTATGGTTAAGATGAATAAGATTGATATAAAAGTGTTCATATGGCTAACTTCGGTTAACTATTATTGATCTAACAAGGTGTACACGTTTAGGTACGGTTACTCATATCTAAATGAAGTTACTTTTCATTTGTGTGTAACAAGCTAAGTTCGATCTAATGGTTGAAAGATATTATCTTGAGTCTAATAAGGTTTTCATCTAACGGTGAATATTGAATGCTTTGTTACCAAGGTAACATTGATTCCAAACCATGATTTGAAAACTATATAAGGGAGAACTCTAGCAACTGGAAAACCTAATCCCCACACTTCCTGTGTTATACTAGTTGCGACTAGAGTCAATTCTCCTTTAACCTTAGGTTTTTTTCCAAAACCCTGTAGGTTAACGACTTAAAGACTTCACTGGGATTGTGAAGCCAGACTCAACTATTTCTCTGTAGTTACTTGTTCTGATCTTGCTGTTTTTTATCGTGATTGAGTACTATCTTCTCTAAGATTTTCTCGAGATTTAATCTCCAATAGGCAAGATAAAAAGTAGTCACAAACATCTTCGTCTCATCGTTTGTGATTCCACAATATCTTATTTCGCTACCATACGATTAAGATTATTGTGAGGTGATTGATATTACTAGGTTGTTCTTCGGGA
The DNA here is from genome assembly GCA_023531105.1 of Papaver atlanticum. NCBI lineage: Eukaryota > Viridiplantae > Streptophyta > Magnoliopsida > Ranunculales > Papaveraceae > Papaver > Papaver atlanticum. The sequence continues at coordinate 426,086 of JAJJMB010010574.1, read as the reverse complement.
ATATAAGTCCGGTGTATCAATTGGTTCCTGTTCACCTTGATTTATCAAAAGACGGAACAAAAACTCTTAGGTATTTCCGTGGGAGACAAATTTATCTATTCAATAGGCTTTTCTGTGTGAGACAGGTTGTTTTTTCAAGTCTTCGACTTTGGGTCGTAGGAACTCTTAGTTGTGGGTGAGATCAGCTAAGGGAATCAAGTGCGCGGAGTCCTGCTGGGATTCAAAGGCGTAAGGAACGCGATTGTACCTTGATCAGTGTGAGATTGGTTAGGTCTCAACTACATTCTAGTCCGAAGTTAACTTGTAGTAGGCTAGTGTCTATAGCGGCTTAATACAGTGTGGTGTTCAAATCTGGACTAGGTCCCGGGGGTTTTCTGTATTTGCGGTTTCCTCGTTAACAAAATTTCTGGTGTCTGTGTTATTTCTTTTCCGCATTATATTTTCTGTATAATTGAAATATCACAAGTTGTGCGTAAGTTCAATCAATTTGATAATCCAACCTTTGGTTGTTGATATAAATTGATTGACACTTGAACATTGGTCTTTGGTACAGTTCAAGTTGTTTCACATAATAATCAGGCTCACGGCTCAGAAAGAGGTTCCCTGTCTCGGGATAATAAAAAAGAAATATAAGAATGAAGGATCGGACTCTGGGCGAGAGCAGCGGATATACCGATTCATTCCGCAAGAATGATAGATTCTTTAAGATAGAATATTTGTTTGATTTGCTTATTACATTGTGAAACAGAGATACAACTCTTGGATATATTTCCATTGATTGAGTCTGACTGTCTAGTTGATTCTCTAGGAATTATGTTGGAGTTTGTCCATACATATTGCTAAACGAAATATTGGGCGAGGTTGTTAGACTCCCGCTTTTTCAGTAAGGTATATGATTAGAATACAACTATGATCTAATTCATCTAGGATTATGTTACTTTTTATTTTCTGAACATGGCCAAAATTAGGAAACACAAGAAGGGGGGCTCAGAAGATGGTAGGATTTGCTAACAAATTAGATATTTGTTCAAAGATGAAATCGAATTCCTTCATTCTGTATTTTTAGTGATTACGACTTGATTTTGCTTTCTTCTTCCACTTACCTTTCATTTTTTTGCTGCCATATTGAACCGGGATGAAGTTTGTTCATATAGTTACCTAGGACTATTTCCTAGTCTCCTACTTTTCAAGCAACTTTCCATTATTAACATGATAGGCACACAAAGGAAAAGTTTTTGATACTCTTTGTTTTTGAATTTCCAGGTGTCTAAAAAAATTACAACCTTTTTAAATTCCTTGATTGTATTTGATACCAGATGACGAGTCATACGTGCCTCTAATATCTTCTGCTATAATTGTTGCCGCTGCATCGGAAACATCCATCAAGCGTTGGGTTAAGCTAAGTGTTATTTTCAGTTACTTACAATTGTTGTTAATTTAACCAACATAACATATGCATATGATGTCATTGATGTTTCTGACGCGGAGACACATGCGTCTAAGCATCTGATATGAGTCCGACACAACACATGTACATTTCACGCGCGTCCGTGCTACCTAGTCAGGTCCGGCTCTGTTGTTAAAGCAACTAAAGCCACGCTTGAGGCCACAAAACAAAAGGGGCCACAATTTTTAAAAATTTTTTCAACCCCTTGAAGGGTATTATGTACGGAAGATACATATAGGTGACACACATCCCGTACATGCCGTGCCATGCCATGTTTGAGCACGACATATAATCTGTTTATGCATATACCTTTGGCATAATCAGCTATAGTATGCTATGTAGTCACTCTAGTAATCTGTTCCTAAAGCAACCTCTAATACTTATCACACTCTTGTATATATATAAATGAAACATATCTCAAAAACATATTTATAAAGCAACCTCTAATACTTATCACACTCTTGTACATATATAAATGAAACATATCTAACAAACATATTTATGAATGTATTTTTTCACTAATTTGTTAGAAAAACCTCACATTTCCCTATTATTTGGTACAAAAAATTAAAGAAGAAATCTTAAGTTTTTTTGGGCTAAGAGCTTAAATGCCCTAATTTGGATGGCATGGTTGCCAAAATATCCCGAAATTTGAATTTTTTAAAAAATGCCTCTGTCAATTTAGCCATTAGTGGCAGTTAAGAGGTCAATTTACCACACATGTAAACTCACACGTGCGAAAGAAAGACTGTTATAACCCCAAATTTAAAGATTAAACTTCATGGTGCCACGTGGTGATCTAGTGAACGACCGGATATCAGAAGAGCAAGCATGTGACAAACTCGTGTGAACTTTCAATTCCTAAAATGACTTTCATGTTTCACAAAACGACCTGCGTGTCCTATGCTCTGAGATTCTGACACGTCGCACATTTTGTTAAGAACGGACGGCTACTGATTCCTTGGTGGTTTTACTTAAAAAACTTTTTTTAATAAAAATTCCCAACATATCCTATGCTCCAACATTATGACAAGTGGCACATTTTTTTAAATGGACAGCTACGGATTCTCATCGTTGATACAAACGGTCTCTTCTACTTTTCTCACTAATACTTTTATAAATCGAGATCTATAGTTACTTGTTTTTTTAGATCGGTAAAGAAAAGGGGTATAAAGGCAATACCACCCTAAACAAGAAACATGAGAGAAAAGTACATATATGCAAAAAGGATTGATTTCCTTGTTATAGTTGCATATATACTCAAAAGTAACTCTAGATCTCAAAAAGACTATCATCCGGCAGGAAATTAGTTGGAAACCTAGCAACAAGCTGAGCTCCAACCCCTTTTGAATGACCACGCCTAACCTATGGAAAATAAATTCACCAGCAAGCGTATTAGCATCATAACTAGCAATGTAATTACGCAAGCGCTTCAGAAAATCTGTGGTTTCATCCCCAAGCTCTCCCAAGGTGGTGAAGGCAAGTGTCCCAAAACCGTACCCCTGAGTTGTGCATTTCTCCAGGTATTTGGCATTCTTCCGAATAACAGCATTCTTGATGACAAGGCCCGGGCAAATTAAAAAAAAAATCAGCTAGATGATTAAAAGCTTATTAGAGTTTGCCCTGGACAAGGATGGTTTCCAAAAAGCTCCCAAATCACCTACTCAAATGAAAACATAAAAAGCAGATGTAAAGATCTCGGAAAAAAATTGGACTTACACATGTTGCCTCTTCAAAACCTGGACAAGGAAAACCCACTGTGATAAAACCCTGACCAAGGAAAGAGTACAACTGTCCAAAAAAAAAATGACAAAATTAAAACTACCTAAAAAGAAAAAATTACATTTATAATCCTTCAGAATCATAGGAATTCGTCGTTTTCCATCGGTGCCCAATGAGCCGTCTTCTATGGTTGGAAATATGTATGTCGCCACAAGTAAAATGTGGAGTTAAGCATCCTCGCTCGTGATAGAACTATCAATATATGGTCCTGAGCCTTTCTATTAATATCAAGACTAATAGAAATGTCACGATGGCTTGTACATGATAAGAAATTCGTCCTCTTTGAGATTGAGAAACGACGGTATAGCCTTTTCTGCAATCAAGAACTTATAAGATGAAAAATGTATCTCTAACGAAATACAAGTAGATGAGTCGCGATTTGTAAAACCGGACCAAGACAATGCATAACCAACGATGATTTCAACATCATGTTGATTCACATGAGCATTCAAAAATCCTAGAAAAGAAGAACTAGCCATGTATAATAAGCTAAATATTGATCCTCTTTAGATGTTAACAGCCTAAGAAAACAGCAAGACTAATTAAAGAGGTAAGAGCAGGGAAAACACTACTAAAGATGTAAAGCTACTGTACAAAGGTGATGTTAATTCACTGAACTAGATGAGACTAAAAATATATGAAGATGCAGAAACTAATAGAAAAAACCTATATCCTAGAAGTCTTGAAATCACTTAATACGCAACAAGAAGCAGGAACTAAATATTTTAAGTCAATAAAGAACTAATGAACTTGTATAATATACATCACAAAGTTAAACCAGCAAACAAACACTTAGTAATAAAAATTAAAGGAAAAGAACGAAATTGACCCCTGTTTAGCCCAGACACAATTTTTTTAGACACTCCTCCAAGCAGAAGTCTTCGGATTCCAACCGCAAACCAGAAAATTTTCCCGACCCTCTTTGACTTTCAGAATAAGACCCGCCGATAAAAACCAAGAAAAGAAAAATTATAAAAGAAGTATTTTCTTTTTAAGAAAAAAAACTAGAGTAATAAAGAAATAGAAAATGAAATGTAAGTCTTTAAGTTCTGAAAAAATCAGTGGAGCGGAGGTGTAGATATGAGTTCTTAAGATGCATAGATGCGACAAACTAGGAAAAAAAAATCAAAATCTAGACCATAAAAAGAATGGAAAAGGAAGAAATGATCATATCTAAAGAGCCAACGTAAAACTACCCAAAATCAAAAAAACTAAATTAGTTAAACAAAGACTGGAAACACTCATTAAAACGAGAAAAAAACTTGTACAGTAGACCCACCCGATTAAACCAAAACATAGAGATAAGATCCTTTATGAATTCTACACTCAAATCAAGAGTTCAGAAACAAAATAAAGCTACAAGGAAAATCAGTTAAACCTACCCTACAAGATTTTTTTTAAACAAGCTAATAGATCCCCGGAAATCTATACATAAAACACTAGATCAATATTCAATCCAAAAGAAATGGAAGAAAAATCTACATACTCAAAAAAAAAAATTAAATTTTTTTGAGGGATAATCTTCTTTTGAAATAAATAAAGAGAAATCAAAGGTTCATCAAAACGATCAGAACCTGTATTGAGACCGGAAGCAAAACTCTTTCAATTTTTATAATTTTGTAAAAAACAGAAAATTATACTTTAATAAGATCAGCATCATAATAGAGAATTATAGGGGATTTAAAAAAGGATACACCAATACTATCAGAATCAGTATTGAGTACTTCAGCAGATTTCGTTAAAACAAAATTGAAATGATTGGGTTAACAAAATGCTAGAGCTCATCAATTTTTATATGATGAAACAGTCAAACTTACTAAACAGCAGACACAAAATGGAGACAACCACCAAATCATCATAAAACGATAACCAAAATAAAAGCATTAATCACACTAAAGTTAATCAATATGATCAGAATCAGTATTGAAACCGAAAACAAACCTTTTTCTGGTTATGATTTTTAAACAATTTAAGAAAACCAATTTTTGTACTTCAATAAGATCAGTATCATTATTGAGTACTACAGAAGATTAAGATGAAAGACACATCAATACGATCAGAATAGGTATTGAGCGCTTCAGAAGATTTTGTTAAAAAACAATTTTGAAAGGATTGTGTTAACATAATGCTAGATCTCATCATTTTAAGATGAAAATGGTCAAAATTACTAAATTGCAGGCATCGTTAAGAGTCATCACCATATCCTCAGAAGGAGAGTGATGAGACTCGGGAAATTATAGATCCACCGTTTCCTCAGCAGGAAAGGACAAACAAAAGGCCTAAAAATAGTGAAATAAAAAATAAAGAAATAGAAGAAGAGTTGAAAGGAAATCTAAAAGAACATACAATTTTTATTTTTTATTTTTTTTAAAAACTAGTTTCTTGAATCAAGATTTGGTTTAGGTTAGTATCTAGATGAATCAGATATCTCTGGATTAGAGGCTCTCAAGCAAATATTTAAAAGAAACTGAGGCGGAAAAGAAAGGAAAACAAAACCAACCCAAAAATCAAAATTCAGAAATTGGGTTAGCAGCAAAACAAACATAAGAAAGAAACAAGCACACAAGAAGCATAAAAAAACAAAAAGAGAAGGAAGAAACTTTGAATCAAAATCCAAAGCAAAAATTTCTTCTGCAATTTACAAAACCAGAAACTTGTTGATGTACAATTAAACAACTAAAGGAAGAAAAATAGAGAAAGAGAAGAAGAATCATTAACAGATCTCTTAAAAAGTGTGTGTTTGTAGAAACAACCCACCCTTACTTAACAGATGAATCTGTCAAGAAGATTACACTTTTAAACCTGAACAAACCCAAACAAATTCAGACTAAAGAGAATATAACAGATCTAAAAATTAAAAAAATCACATCTATGCATAGAAACTCAGATCCGTTCCTAATAGCTCATGACCCTTCTTTAACCCAAAAATTTACTAAAAAATTACTCCATAGAGAAGAAAAAAAAAAAGTTTTGGGGAAAAAAAAAACACTATTTGGGAGCAGGAGAGAGAAAAAAACACTATTTGCATGAAGAAACTTGATCCAAGTCTTTGTTAAACTCATGAGATGGTAAAGATGTTTTGATTTAAAAGTGACTTGGAATATAGTTGTCATCTCCTGCACTTTGTTGGCTAGAATCATTTCAACCTCATCTCAAACCCATCTTAATGTCCTGCACCAAGAAACAAGAAAATTTGAGAAACTTAAGTCCGTAAACACTATTTATCGCCAATACGATATTTTCTAGCATGAACAACACAGGTTTGTTTGATATTCATTTAGAGGTTTGTCAATAACCAAGTCTTCATAACACTTTGGAAATTATCGACAAAGTTCTTGGTAAATTCAGTGATAACTATTCATTACAGTTAATCAGAACAAGACTAGGATAAATAATGAATGATACTGGATTGATACACCAGAAATTCAAAATATTATTATTCACATTGAGTCACAACGAGCATTCTCCAAGTCTTTCAAATAGATAACCTAGTAAAGATACACACATGCTACTAAAATGCTAGATTTAACACACATCAAACAATATATGACCAAGACCTTAATTTTAAAACTTATATACAGAAAATGTCACTAATTGAAGACAAATCATAAAAGCAGACTCAGAAAAAGGTTAACATTCAGATTTATGCCGCACACTAATTTTCTACGGCTGCTATTATGCTTTCAAACTCAACAACGTACATCATTGTAAGACCATGAGCATCTAATAACAGAACCGAGACGCATCACATAATTTTGTTATTTAATAAGCATAAATCCCATAAATCCGAATTTCATTCATACCCAATTCCATAAATCCCCAATTCCCCAATCGCTACTGACAAAATAATTATAAATATTGGAAATACAATTAATAAAAACATGAAACATTTCAATTTTCAATTCCATGGTGCAGTCTAATTTCAGAAAAGGGAAATATAAAACCTAAATTCAAAATTCCCATATGAATTAAAACGACAATGCAACTGACCTGGTTTGCTGATTCCTCCAAAGTGATTTATTTAGAATAACCTACGAGCGGACAGACAACTCATGTTATCCAATAAATGGTACCGCCCCACTTAGCAGCATCTCTGCACGACAAAGTAGGCGAATAAATGTTGTATTCAGAACAAATTGCATCATTAAACAAACGTAACAAAATCATGTAAAATAAAAGTTGTGTCTTAGCATACCTTGTCGAGAGCATTTTGAGAGGTAGCAAATTTTACATAATAATGACTCAAAGAGCTCCTCCACTGGATTCATGACAAAAAAGGAAAAAACTACTTCAAATTTAAACATGACAACAATAAATGAATTCAAGTGGAGCTGTTTTAATTCATATGGGAATGGAAAAACAAAGATATACATATCAATTACCTTGGAGATGTCGGAATCATCCTCCTAAAATCATTTCAATGAGATATTCATCCGAAGGGTATAATGTTCCCATGTTATCAAATCATCTTCACATTAAGTCAGATCCATACAGTATTCCCAATTGCCAATTTTGCTTGTTTTTGAGATTGTGAGTGATTCTTAGTGCCCCGTGATATCAAATATCTCGTCCTCTTGGGATTTTTAGTCCCCATGGAAGTTCCAAGAAACTAGTAACCGTAGAGACGACTTCTATCAGAAAAATGTGGGGTTCCCATCCACACTACCCATACTTAGAGAGTGAAAATAAAAATAAATCAATAGTAACAACAATAACAACATCATCAACTCAAAAACAACATCATCAACTCAAAAACAACAACAATTCCATCGTCAAGCATTTATCTATTCCAAGCATTTTCCTGTCTTCAATTCCATGCTTAACAACAATAATAACAGCAACATCAACTAGACAACAATCAATTATTGAAACTTCTTTAATTTCCTTCCAAATTTTCATAAATTCCCTAATTTTTCCTAATTTCTAAACAACAATTAATAAAAAAAAATCAATTAATCCCTCCGTTTCAAAATAATAGGCTTACCCTATTATTTTGAAACGGGGGGAGTATAAATTTCTCTAATTTCATTCATAATTTCCAATTTAGTAACACCATCATTCATTTTGAATTTCAATTATAACAAACAAATATCATTTTGCAGTCGATTCATGCTGTAATCGGTTCGGGAATAAAACAAACGGAAATGCTATCCTAAGTCCTTCTTTACGCCCTACTCTGCACCCAATCCGACGTGTTGAGCTGACGCGTCAAAAATCACGTGGGTGTACTTTCTCTTTCTTCCATTTATTTCCCTACCTACTTATTTTATTTTCCATTATTAAAAATCTCGTCTCTCTTCTTTCTACTACGAACATTCTTTCCACCATGAACACAGATCTTCCCCATATTGAGAAATTATTAGATGATATCTATCTCTCTTAGAATCTTAATTGAGATCAATCAGAAGACAAAATTGAAGGAATTGAAGACACCGAGCCCATAATACTTTTGATTCAATGATTTTGGAAATCCAATGTTTATTTCGGAATTTATTTGTCTGTGTTTATTATTCTGTATACCATAACAATTTTTGAATTCGTAAGAAAAGAGTATTAGAAATAAGAGTCAAATAAAAAAGATTATTACCCCTTCAATTAAGTTTCCATGGTAGATAATTTTTTTCTGTTGAACATGAGGTATTCACTGATTTGAAATAGGAGTTTGTTAAAAAAAGATGAAATAGAAGGTGGGGTTTTGGACAAGACATGGTACAATCACTTTGAATTCATGAGGTTTGATAATTTCATATAAACTCCCACCATAATTATGTGCCGATAATTTCTTGCACTTGGGTGGCCGTTCAGAAGGCATCAGCATCTGGAGAGGTACTGTTTGATGATCTTGAGTTATTTACAGTTGTGGTTCATGGTGTTATCGATTCACTTTTGGGGTATATAGTTATTTAGATCTGATAATCTGGTTTGATAAATGGTACAAGGAATTGCAACAAAGATTGGGAGAGATATGTTTTGATAAAAGCAGAGAGAATCACGCGCTTATGTAATTACGTGGAACATTATTTCATGTGAATCTGGCAACTAAGGTAGCCACGTTGGATTGGGCGCAGACTAGGGCGTAAAGCCGGACTCAGAATAGCATTCCCATAAAACAAAACCTAATTAAAAATTCCCAATTTCAGTGGAACCCTAATTTCACAAATCCTAAATTTCATAAATATCAATATTCTCAACTTCAACTACAATCATGCATGAATCGATTTTAACAAAAACAAAAGAAATGTTTTGATAACTTACTTGTTTTCCGGAAGTAAAATACTATTCTCTGATCAAAATCAAAACAGTTCCATATCTCGATCTAACTCATGATTCACTCTGTCTCTAACTCCCGATCAAACTCTCTCTACCCATCTCTCTCTACCTCTCTGGATATCTATTTCTCTTGATCCAACTCCCTCTATTTCATTTTCTCTCTCGATTTCTTTCTTTCTGTATTTTTTTTTTCTTTTTCTTTTTCTGTGTGATCTAACCTAACTGGAAGAGAAGAGTCCGAATTTGTGCACACTCCTTGACAAGTGTGCACATAACATTTCAATCTCTTCCCTTGATTTAATTTAGGGAGTTATGTAGCGAGGGTCTAGATTCTAAACATGGAGGGTAATGGGACCATCAGTTAAATAATTAACCAATCAGAAAAATATGTTAAATATACACCCGTTAGAGGAGTGTGAACAAATTTGTACTCGCAAGAGAAGATAAGGAAATCCGAATGGGTAACACGTGCAATCAAGTGTCAGACAATATGTGTCAGTCACTGATTGGTAAAGTCTACCAGGGACACAAGTGACATTTCATACAACCATTGACCGGTCAAAAGGGCCTCCGTTGACCTCTTAACTAGTTCTAACGGTAGACTAAACAGAACTAAACAGAACGGGGCATTTTAAATAGGTTTGAAAATCCGGGGCATTTTTGCAACCATACCTCCCATATTGGGACACTTCGGCTATTTTTCCATTTTTTTTCTTTTCTAATCACGAATCCTCTACTAATGCCCTATTTAAAACCTACAGAAAGAATTGATAAAGTAGTGTGTTACATCATGATCTTTTCCCCGGTGAGCAGTGCTAAATTTTTTTTTTTCATCGTCATCTCACTGTTATACAAAAAAAATCGTATCAAGGGTCACAAATTATTTTTCCCATAGCCACCAAAAATCCAGGACCGGGCCTGTACCCAGTACCCAGGTCCGAAGCATGAATTTGTGGGTGTACGCTTTGCGTTTCAAATTTTCTTTACAAACTTCTTATTTTTCACATTAGGAACTAAAACGGCATTAAAAAACAATAAATAAATGGGAACTAAAACGACATTAGAAAACAATAAACTCTTGACATTCATGGAGATGATACAATAAAATACTTAGTTTAAGTCCACCTCTTTCTATAAACCCACCTTTTCACTGCCTTTCTACTCTCTATCTACATAACAGAGAAAACAGGTGGAGAAGATGATGGTGAGTCCTAATCCGGCGAAGCGTCTCAAGACCAACAATAAAGATAATGAAGACTCCTCCAGTTCTTCATCAAATTATGTGAGGTTATGGAAGGATTTAAATCCAGAAATGTTGTCTCTAATCTTTGCTAGAATCCAAACAGAAGAGTTGGTTAGAACAGCTCCGTTTGTTTGTCAACCATGGCGGGAAGCTGTAACTAGCCCATGTTGTTGGTCTGACATCGATATTCAACAATGGTGTCGCCGCTCTACTAATATATTAAAAATCGATTCGGTTGTTAATACTAGATATTTTTATATAAAAGAAAATAAGAGCAGAAATGTATTGAGTGGAAGAAGATTATTTACTGTAAACATGACTTAAATATTGATCACCTCATAGCATGGGCTAAAAACCACATACGATTAGCTAATTACAACTAATAAGTGGGCTAAACATAAAATTTAACCTAAGTTTCTATACTGATTTTTTTTAAACCCAAAATCAAGGACGGGCTATAGCCTCATTTAGCCCCTTGCTAGGCCCGTCCCTGGTTGTTCTTGAACTTGTTTGTCGAAGCCAAGGGAAATGTCATCGTCTCTCTGTTCATAAGCTCAGTGACATCGGATTTGATTTTGTTGCTAGTTACTGGTAAGATCAACAATCAAAACCCATTTTGACTACTGGAACTCTTTTTTTATTTCTATGTTTGTGGCTTGCTTGTTTTATGGTGGTTATGGTAAATGGATATATGTTGTTCAAATGGGTTTAACCCCTAATAGATGTTTGTTACAGTTTAAAGATGGGTTTGTGTTCATTTGTGGTTACGAATATCTGTTTAAGTTTGAAATGTGTTTTTAGTTGAGTGAAAGTTGTAGTGATTGGAAGTTAGGGCAACGAATTGTGCTTGTTCTGTTTGTTTTTTTAAGGTTTTGTTTGGACTTTAGAAAGAATCATATTGAATTTTCTGAACCAGTTCTTGTTCTTTGATCACTTTTTTGTAGTGCTAAACATCTCAAGGTACTACAGATCCCAATGAGTGGAGTAACCGATAAGACATTAGAGAAGCATGCCACGTCCTTTGGAAAGTTGACATTCTTGGACATCAGCAACTGCTTGCATATTACTTGCAGAGGACTTGAAATTCTAGGAAATAATTGCAAGTCTCTAACTTCTTTGAAGAGGAACATGCCACCACTAGACTGGGAAGAGGCTGAAAAACCACTTCCGGCAAAGGTTAATAATGGAGAAGCAATGGTTATAGCTGACACAATGGCAGCTCTTTGCCATCTCGAGCTTTGTTATGGTCGATTTGGTGATTTAGGGTTTGATGCATTGGTCACTAAGTGCGAAAATCTCATCCATCTTGACATTCTTGGAGCTGTTTGTGTGCAGTTAGATGGTGATCTTTTAGACAAGTGTGAACGGCTTGCGGAGTTTAGGGGTCCTTGGGATGATTCCTATTCAGAAGATGATGGCGACGATAATGAAGCTGCAGTCTTGTCATCAGACTCAGACTCGGATCAGTGAGGTACTCGGCTTCTTGGTATTTTGTTGAAGGTCTTGATCTTGTACCATCCTTGGGTGTATCCTGTGGTTAATTTTTGATTAGTTCTACAGAGTACTCAGGTATATATTTTGGTTATTGCCACATCTTTTGTTTTACCTTTTTGCGGGAAGGATCAAGAGTAAATCATACGAAAGAAACTACAAACAACAACTTGGACATCATTGCATGTCAGGAGCTAAATAGACAAAACTAGATATTCTAGATATTTTTTGCTTCTTCTCCAGTTTAGGTAGAGGTATGAACATTCCAGTGCACTTTCATATCTCATATGTATATGAAAATATTATGGTTAAGTTAGTAAAAGTTTGTTAAGATTTTGGTTCTGAAACATTCAACTGTAGGTTCCATCCTAATTTACCTCATGTTCTGAGTGTTCCTTTTGCTGTAGAAGGCACACTGGCACAGTGTTCTCTTATACTCTCTCTTTATTTTCTCTGTGTAATTTAAAACATCATATGTACTCGTGTTCTTCACCGGTGAATTGTTTGGGGACATCTAAGATCGCGTATTCCAGGCGGATCATCTGACGAATTGCTAACTAAACTAAAAATCTTATGCTTAGTAATATTTTGACTCTTACAATATTCTTTTCTTTTTTGAAATTAACAAATCACACTAAGAGTATCTCCAACAAAAGGTGAGAATTTTATTTTCATATGACAGAGTATCTCCAATAAAAGGTGAAAATTTTATTTTCAATGACACATAAGATTTTAGACCCTTATTTAAATTCAATCCATTTCCAACAGTAAGTTCTACAAAGTAGGAGGGATGCCAAAATAAATACCAAAATAAATATGAAGGTCTTAGTCTCTTAGAGAAAGTTTTATCTAGACCTTCGGGGTGATCTCCATGTCTTTTTTTAAACATTTTCTAAAAATATTATTTTTAAATAAATTTTTCTAAACCAATGGGAAAAAAGAAATCACTTTATTCTTTATCCAAAAAACTAAATCCTGGAAATAAGACCCCACACCATTGGAGATGGTTCATGAGCAAAAGATTATTTTTGCTACATATATAAAACCCATTAATAAGGCCTATTCCTATGCACATCCCAAACATATGATTTTGCCAAAGTGCCAAACATATCTGCCTATATGTCAGATATAACATATAGGCATACACGACAGATTTTCCAGCGAGCGATAAAGTGTCCATCGCTAGATGGTCAAAATATCACTCGTTGGTCATTCCAGCGCCAGCGCTAATCACTATGTCGCTCGCTGACTTGATCATCTCTCATCAATTACTCATCCAACGGCTACAATTTCCCCCCTGTATAAATACCCAATTTCAAACTCATTTCAACTCACACCAGAATTTTTAAATCTCTCTAGAATTTCTCAATCTCCATTTCTTTTCATCACTCTTCCAATTCCTCAAAAGAGCATGACTGATAATATGAACATGGCCGAGTTCGTAGCAAACCAACATGCTTCCGAAAATCAAAGAGTTGTTAATCATGCCAATGTGCATAGTCGAACTAGGAGGCGATTATCAAAATTTACCACCGAGGAAGATGAATAAATTTGCAGGAATTTTGTTTCTTTTACTGAGACTTTATTCGCAGATGAATTCAGTCTCCAAACATTTTGGGAAATGATTTTTGAAATTTCAAGAACAAACAATGAACCCCAACAATCGTGATGTTTCAGGGTTGAGTCATCGCTTCATTGTAATCAATAAGAAAGTTATTATGTATGTTGTTTTACTTCAGCAAGAAGGACCAAACATGAGGGATGGTGAAACCATGATGGAACTTCAACAAAGGTGTCGTGCGGAATATCGTCGCATCTACGAAAAAGACTTCCAAATTGGAAATTGTTTCGAGATTTTAAGAGGGTTGCCCAAATATAATCCAATATTTATGTTTTAATTTCTTAATTGTCCACTTAAGTCCAAGTATTAAGTTTTAATATTTGTTTTACTTTAGTTTAAACTAAAATGTAACTCTAATTAAAATGTAAGATTGAATTAAGAATATAATTAAGCTTAATTTTCAACAATACGAGTCAAATTTTGAAATTCATTAAACTTTGAATTAATCATTAATAGTCATTTTACAAGACATGAAACTAGACAATAATAGTTTGAAATATAAACTTTAAAAATAAAAATTTGGGACAATGTTCTTCATCTTGTTAATCTTCTTCATTTCACAAAACTTCCAATCAATTCGCTCATGAACGGAGTTTCCTTTGTTTATCTTCTTTTTTGTCTTCAAATTTGTTTTGCCTTGATTTTCTTTGCCTTTTCTTATTTGCGGTTTTGACTTGGTTAATATCCAAAACTTGAAGACTTCTTTTCTTTTTACCTATTTCTTTATAACTATCACATATCTTCTTAACGGCACATTCAAGAACTACTCCATAAAAATCAAGTTGTGTTGCCGAATCAAGTTGGGTTTGAAATTGTGTCATTTGGGAAAAGTTGAAAAAATAAATTGGATTGAGAACGAGAACGAGAAATAGAGAATTTTTTGGTGTAAAAAATTTTTGGTGTAATTTTTTGTTTGAAAATTGCCTGTTTATAGGCGACAAAGAACTAGCCGTTGGCGCTAGACTTTACATCGAGCGATATACATGGTAGCGCTGGCGATAAAGTCTTTATTGCTGGCGATATTATCTATATCGTTCGCTAGAAACTCCATCGCTCAGTGGTTTTCCCATAGTGGCGCAACTCGTTTTCCATGCCACCTGGTATGTCAAACAGGTTTTTTTTTGCCATGTGCATAGGAATAGGCCTAAGTATCTAAATGAATATTCCGCGTAGGATTTTTGAAACCTATTATAGGGTCTTCACATTCCAATAGAGGGGCTTCACTAATAGGACAAAAACGGATCACCTGTTAGTAATTTCAAAAACCCCTTATCTAAAATATTTTCATAATGGCTAAACAACCCTCATGTAGTTAGTGCTAATAATCTTATATAATTATTAAGAAAAATTCAGATCAAGTGTAGTTTTTTTGGAGGGAATAAAAAGATGAAAAAAATGAAAAGTTTTGGAGATTTTTTTCTAACTAAAACCCTAGATTTCAAATCACCAACCAATGTCTTTTTTATTTCTCAAAATTGATGAAAGTACGTTAAAAAAATTGAATTTTTAGCTTTTCAGAGCGATTTACAGTTGGGTTTTTCATTCGTAGCCAACCGTAAGACAAATTTACAGTTAGGTGATAATGAACTTCTAACCGTAACTAAGTAAAATTGGGGAAACCCAATTATAAACCAGTTACGGTTGGGTTTTTTGGTTTTACGGTTATGTTTGGTATTGAATGAACCCAACTGTAAATCAGTTACAACTGGTTTTTTTGGTCGAACCAACTATAAATCAGTTACGGCTGGGTTTTTTTGTTCGAATCCAACTGTAAATCTGTTACGGCTGAGTTTTTTTTATCGAACCCAATTGTAAATTAGTTACGGCTGGGTTTTTTTTTGGTCGAACCCAAATGTGAAACAATTACGGTTGGATTTTTTTTGGGGGAAACCCAACCATAACCGGTTCTAAAACTTATTTTTTTCTTCTATTGTTTCAATCAATCTAACCATTTAAAACGTAATTGGTTTGTTGATTACCGTCACTTTTATCGATATGCTTCTTTCGAATCTTTAATAGAGAATTCAATTGACGATTATAATCGCCAATTGATCGAAAACATTGAAATAATCTTGATTGAAAAAGAGAGAGAAGGATTTACAGGATGAAGGAGAGTAAGTTAAGAAGAAGAAGGGGAGCATATTTTTGTATTAAAATTAGGTTTTGATTTTAGTTTTTAGGTTTTTATTTTAGTTGAAGGGTATTTTAGACATTTGGTATTGAATCAAGAATACCTCATAACCAATTTTATGGTCATCGGGAATCCAAATGAAGCCCCTCTATTGGATTGTGAAGCCCCTATAATAGGTTTCAGATTTTTAGCACCCACTGTTAGAAATGCTCTAATGTTAAAAGCTAAAAGGAATTGCATTTGGAAAACTAAAATGTCCCTATAGACTGCAGTTTCCTAATCATATAAACCAGGGTGTTTAAATAACATCTAGTAAGTTCTCACATGTCTCTAATGCTAGGTTTGTCAAAAGTACTTTGGTTGATTGATTAAACCAAAATAAAAGGATAAATCTGCATGGTTTTCCCATAACCCTTCTCCTCTTTTTCCTTCATGGTTTTGAGATTCTCAAATGGAAGAACCCTGGAATATATGTTTGAGAAATCAAATTAAGAGATATTGTATCTTCAATGCTACTGACTGATTGAAATCTTTTATCGAATTCAATTACCTTTTAAATGAGATTTTTGTTGATTTGTGGAACTGTGTAAGGTAGTGGTGAAAACCTTTTCGGGTTCCAATTAGTATTTTGAAATAAGAGATATATGTACGAAGAATCAAATTTATAAAACAATTTGGCGAAATTCAATGTACAGTTGCTTGTCAGCTAAGTTTGAAATCCTTGTTCCATGAGTGTCAAATCGAGAAGTTTGAGCTTGCCAAGTAATTAGAATTCTGACACACTAGAAGTATAGATTTTTGGGTTGTCACAGTTGGTATTATAACATATATTTTTTTTTCTTTTTAAAGAATGCGGTTTTGAGACTCATCAGTTTTCAACGTATGCGGTGACTATACATAAACCCTCTTATCTTTTGTTTTGTTTTGAATTTCGGTACAAAATTCTTTTTGGGGTAATATTGTTGTAATACCACCAAATTTTTCTCAAGTATAATGAAACCCCCTGAGGTTAGATCTAAAAATATTGCATCAGAAAATGCCAAAAATTCAAAATCAAAATACCCAAGTCAATTGTAATTGACCAATAAATAATAAACCTTGGTTTTTGGATAACATCTAGCAACTTTGATATAAAGCTCACATGATGCGATACACCTCATCATCACACACGTCTAAATTTTGGGCTACCAAGGATACTTATGTCAATTAGAAAAAACCAAAGTAAAAGGAAAATATATACTCCCTCAATCTCTATTATAAAGGTGGAATATTACATTTTCCTTGTACCACTATATAGGCGGAATGTCAACTTCAAGATGGCTTTCACCGGTATAACCCTATTTATGTTGATGGGATATTATAAAGAATGAAATTGATTGTTCTAGTAATCAGTAATGAACAACGACTCTAATTATTCTATCAATGAGAATATCACTCCTTTTTTTATATTCTTAATTTATTATATGAGTGAGAATATCAATCTATTTTCCTTATACCCATAACCTATAATTTCTTAGATATAACTCTACCATTCAAAACCATGGATGAAGAGAAGATAATCCCCCATGTGTCTCCAACTGATGACATTTTACGAGTTCACGACATTTTACGAGCAAAAGAAGATCAGATTTTGATGTTGATGTTAATTCACCATAAAAAAAAGATGGTTTCGAAGATCATAGATTGGTGTTGATAATTTCCTTGATGCATCTTGAAAGCTGTTTTATGTTTATCTTGAAGAGTAACTCTGATTTGATGATATCTTGCTCTCAAATAAATCTTAGAGATTACTCTGAAATCCTTGAGCTCATCTAATAGTTCACCAATGACTGGAATTGGATACTTGCCTTTGATTGTTAGCTCATCTAATTTTCTATAGTCTACACAAAATCTCCATTTTCCATCCTTCTTTTAAACTAGTAAGATGGGTGAATAAAAAGGACTGTGTTTGGCATGATCACTCCAGAGACTGGCATTTTTTGCACCATCTTTTCTACTAACTATTTATGAACATAAAAAATCGTGGGGTCTTTGGTTTTGGTGGCATGGAAAGAGGTTGAAGTGGAATGTGGTGGTCGTGCTTTCTAGATGGTGGAAGGGTAGAGGGTTCTTTGAATATTGCATCAAATGAATCAAGAAGAGGCTTGAGAGATTCAGGTATGACAATATATGAGTTAGTTGCACTAATGGAGATAAATGCATGTCTAATAGGCCCATGTTTGTTGTTCTTCATATATTTATGGCACTCACTACAAGCCATAGGTGAGATGCTGGAAGAGTCATCCATTCCTGCTAGCTCAATGTCTTTATCTTTTTTTCTTAAAAGAAATAATCAACCTTGTGAAATCAAACTGCACATGACTTATAGTCTTTATCTAATCAAACCCCAATATTATGTCACACCCTCTAAAAGATAGCTAGTAGCCTTACATCAAACTCAAATGTATGTCCCTGCATACTCCATGAGAATCTTGGACACTTTCCATCACTATCCAGTTTGTTTCCATCAGCCAAGGCCATTTGGAATGTGGCAGTAGGTTCAATAAAGCAACCACTCACTCTAGCTACTTCAGGATCTAGAAAATTATGAATACTGCCACTATCTACTAGAATTATGCGTGACTTATGTTCATGGATATGTCTTGAATCTTAATAGTGTTGTGAGAAATATTACCTGAGAGGGAATGTAAAGATATCTCCACTTATTCTCCACGATTTCTTATATTAGTGGTAAATTGCTGGGAGAATCTTCCTTAGATTATACTGATTCCTTATACTCATCAACTATCATGAATATCTGTTGTTTAACACATCATGGCCCGCCTTGAAAACTTCATCACAATTGTAGCACAAACCCTTCTTCCTCCTCGCCCCTATTTCAGCATATGATAACTTCCTGCGTGGTAACATTTTGGGGCTTATAGCATTTTTGTGCCTTGGTGATGGTGAACTGGACATGGGAAAAGATACCATGGTTATGTTGTTGTTTAATATATGCAGTGGTGGTAGTCTTGCTGCAACTTTAATCCTCTTAGCAGTAGTTTCTACCAAGGATTCTTGCATTCTGGCTAGGTGTATTGCTTGTCTCAACCCAGTTGGGTAAAACATTTGTACAACTATTCGCAAATCCCATTTCAATCCACTAATAAAACTTGAGGTGAAGTATTCCACAAGGAAGTTCTTGTTCTTATCCACCATTAATGCCTATAATTCCTCAATGATTTCTTGATATTTTAACATTGTACCTGTTTGAATGAAATCTAAAAGTGATGTCTTAAATGAATTCCTCCCATATGATAACTTCTCTACCCTCTTGATAGTCTTGGAACAAAATATGAGGTTTATCATCTAAATACAGGGACGCCATATGCATGCACCATCTATTCTTTATCTTCAATATAGCTGAAGAAAACTTTTTACACTTTCTAATCCAAGATCCGGGATTATTTCCGTCAAATCTCAGAAAATCTACCTTGGGTTTATGGTGACACGAAAATTGATTAGAGAATAAGGAACTGTTAGTACCTCCCATACCTCTAATGTTGGATCTGTAATTTGAGTTTGAACCCGTTAGTGGTTGAACAGATCCATCATCTGGTCCATTCTTCTTTAACACTCAATCAATTTCTCGAGCAACCAAACTAGGCATATTCTTGATGAGATTAGCTATAAAATCATTTACCTTCTTAGATAACTCCTCTATAATTTTAACAGGTCACTCAGATCGAGTGCACGGATACCACTTATAGTGATCTACACTACATATGATCTCAAGAACAACTCAAATTCTACCCCACAAAGAATAACAAAGGGACTAGTTTTTTTTTTAATTTATAATTGATTGACAATCGATTTCAACAGCACAAGGGAAATATAAAGGATAGGGTGGAGTAACACATGTGCCACTCACATATACGTCGTGTTTAACATGATTGGTAACAACTAATAATTACTAATTAGCAGCTAATAAAAACACAATTTAAACTAACAGTTACTGGTACATCCATAACCTATTCGAAATGGCAGTCCCTTTAGCCGGGACATGACAACCTTCTCATAAGTTGGAACATAGCTTATATGTAGTAATGATAAAGACATTTGTTTTGCCATCTTTCAGAACACTTAACCAACATACTATTGAAAGAATTAAGACGCTTACAAACCAATGTTGTAATGTATTTAACTCATAACATATGTTGTTAAGTGTTCAATCCCATAAATCGGATCCACCCGACATTGATACAATATGAAGATAAATATTGATGCAATATTATAGATGGGGAAAAACGATTTGCTGGTTTTTTAGGAAAGTGAAGAGACGATCGAGCAATCGAAGACTCCTCAACCGAGAAAACTGCCTAACCTCAAACAGATGCACTGCACGGGAGTGCTTTTAGGTTCGAGAGATCAATCTGTAAGACTCCGGCCTAAACCAAGTCAATGGTCGTTCCAGAGTCAATTCGGTCACAAAGAGAGAAGAGGGTTGATCTGTAGGAGGGAAGCTGAGAAATGTGTGAGATCAATGGTGATCTGTGAATGTGGTGTAGGTTTATGCAAATGATGAATAAGTTTGAGTGATTGAAAGAGTGTTGGTCACATGATGATTCTTGGTTAGACGATGGATTGTCTGTTCAATATCTCGTGGATTTTCTGTGTGTGTGTTTTTCGTATCCTTTTAAATCATGGGCTCAGAGACTTATTTATCTTGCTGGAAATGTAAACACATTGATCTCCAGTAAGTGTGACAGTTGCTTGAGTGAAAGAGTGGGAAAGTGGGAAATCGTGGTTTCACCAGTTCCTCGTACGTGAGAGGGGTTGGTTGATTATCCACCCACTACTTTGTTAACTCCCTCAACTGCTTGCACGACTTACTCATATTTATCATCATGGATGAACACACGTGCTGTAGGCCACCAGACCAAAACCCTTATGGATATCCCCCATGTGACGTGATTGATGTCTCACGAACGTGGAGTCTGCAAAAGCAGAGGTGTATTTGATTAGTAAGTCGTTGACTTGATTAGATGACGGGTCTAGGTTTTGTTTAGTGGAGCATGATAGTCGAATGCTCTATGATTCATGAATTGAACATGTCTCTGGGATGTGGTCCTTCGAATAAATGATGTTTATAATTTGAGAAAATATGGCTCCAACAATTGATCGATAAATTACTTAATATTCGTATATGAATCGAGTGACTGAGCAAGTATTGCTCATTCGATGAATTACTGAATATTGATAGTTGGATCAATATTCGAGCGTTAGAGCAAGTATTGCTCATTCGATGAATTACTGAATATTGTTAGTTGGATCAATATTCGAGCGTTTGAGCAAGTATTGCTCATTCAGTGAATTACTGAATATTGATAGTTGGATCAATATTCGAGCGTTTGAGCAAGTATTGCTCATTCGATGAATTATTGGTAGAATGACCAAATAAAATATTAATTTAAAATATTGGTAGTTGGACCGAATACTATATAATTAATCTGGATGTTGATTGCTAGATCAACATAAAATTATTAGTGTTTGAACTTGCTCAAAATTATGATTTGTGGAGCGTTTGTTCGAAACCCTAATTTTTGATCAATTGTTCGCCAATTGATGAATTACTTAAAATAGGTCACTGAGTAAAGGAGGGACCGACCACATGGGATGATGGACGACCATGTGGTTCCCAAGTGCTCGAGTGAGCGTGCACCAGGGTCCTTTGCTGACCGTTTGGTGAAAGAATGATCAAATGCTGATGTTGATCATTTATTAGAATAATGCTCGTGTGAGCGTTAGGTAGTAAAACCTAATTTATGGAGAGTTGAGGGACCGACCAAGAGGGCATGGAACTATCCCTTGGTGGTCTTGGGACCAGCTTCCAGTCGTTTGAGCGAGTCCCAAGTTGGTTGGAGAGAGTTTGGACCCAATATGAGCGATTGCTAGCAAATTAGGTCAAAATTATGAAAATATGTGGGACCGTCTCCTTGCAATCCTTAGGGACGGCCTTGGTCGGTCAAGGCAGTGTGTCTATGTCACCACGGTGTCCGTGTCTCAGTCCTGAGAGTTTTAGTATTTTCTGACGATCGTTCGAGCAATATTTTGGATTTTCAGAAGAGTTTGATCTTTACTGAAACTTTCAATTTTGCTTGAATGAGCAAGAAGCACTTCGCTCATGCGACAGATAATTTGAGAATATTAAAATAATGATATTTTAATTTTTTCCGTGGGAAGCCTAGTCGGTCGAGTGACCGTTTGACTTTTTGGCTTTTCCATGGTTTGAGCCATATTTGAGAAAATATTGAAAAACTAGGGGTTTTGGTCAAACGATGGAGTTCCATGAGATGATGGAAATAATAATACGAGAAATAAGGAATTGTGAGGTGTGGGACCGGCCACGTCTAGGGCATGGCCGGCCGGTTAGGTGGCCCGGTCCCGTGACACCTTTCCCTATTTTGTTTGATAAAAGTATGGAAAATTAAGAGTTTCTGTCAAATGAGGGAGTTTGCTCAAATGAGGGAATCTCTGTGAGATGAGGGAAGAAATAAAATATTAGTGAAAATAAAATAATGGAGGGGACCGGCGGCCGGCCCGGTCCCACGCCTCTAGCTTATTTTATTAGTTATTATTTTATTTCTATGAGTCTCTCGTTTCTCCATACTTTGACCGTTCGTTCGTGTGTTTGGGTGCTCGTTTGTACATTATTTGTCAAGTACACTTGCACCATTCTCTCAGGACTTACTCGATGAAAGTGAGACGCCCAATTGTGGAGTATTTATTACTAATTTATTAAATTCAGCTGGGAATGATTCATGAAACAAAGTAATAAAAATGAGTTGAGCATCCATTACTAATCCATGAAATCTATCCCGGGGATAAATTGGTTATCTATTACTAATCCATGGAATCAGTTGGGGATAGCCATAGAACGGAGTAATAAGATAAAATAGATTATTTTCTAGGAATTCAGTCGGTGAATGTCACGGTAGAATTAATCTATTGTAGAATTGAGATATGAGATAGTTGAAGCATCATACTCGTTCTAAAAGGTGCATAGTCAGGGAACAACGTGCAGCGTTGTTGACGTCCTGAAGGCGTTTAGCCCCCTCAATAAACAATTATGTAGGAGAGCCGCCTGAATCTATACACGGTCTCTCTACATAGTCAGGGAACAACGAGTGTCGTCGACGTCCTGAAGGCGTTAAGCCCTCTCAACAAACAATTATGTAGGAGGACCGCCCAATCGTTCTTATATGTAGAGAGGGGTCTCTCTATGTAGTCAGGGAACAACGAGTATCGCCGACGACCTGAAGGCGTTAAGCCCTCTCAACAAACAATTATGTAGGAGGACCGCCTAATCGTTTTTCTACATAGAGGGCACGATGAAATGCGTAGCATCGAACGCTCAGCTAGTGGGAGGCCTTTCAAGAAACATATTCATCGTGGATCTGAGAGGTACTCGATCAGAGATCGTGAAACGGTTCACGGATCGTAAAACATGAATCGCCACATGCGTTCCTGAAGCCGGGTCAGAAACATGCAATATCATGATTTTACGATTTTAGCCTTTGTCGAAAATACACCATCAACATTAAGTCCCCTGCTTAGTGGGGGACAGTCATGTTCCGCAGTAAGCATTAGATGGTGATTTCCCGGTTAAACGAGATAAGCAATCGGACTTAGTCGTACAGAAGCATTTTCAGAATCCCCGATTTGCTCCAATGATGTCATGTACGATCAAACCATAGGTAAGGACCCTGACAGTATGATGGAGTGTCATCCCGTGGTCACGAAGAGACGAGGCACTGCTGATTTGGACAGTCAGACGTTCAGTTTTGGTCGGTTTAGTATTTATGGGCCCGAGCCCAAAAATGGAAATCCATGCTTTATTAGGTTTTGGAAATAAATTTGATATAAAAGGGAAGAGACCCTAATTTTATTTTATTTTGAACTACCGACCACCTTCCCCTTGATCTCACGTTCGAGCAACCAGAGCAGGAGGAGAAAATTTTCGTTCGGAAAAGTCACCGCCGACGATCACCGGCCGATCAACTTCCGGCCGGCACCGACCAGGTGCGATTTTTTTTTTTTGTTGTGATGTTAGTTGTTCCTAAGTTGTTCAAAACAAAATTCCATGTATGCATGCTTGCGTAGATTTTATGAAAAAAAAATTAGCAAACAGATGTACGTCCGTCCGTCGGTTTAGGAAACGAACAATAATCTCTAACATGAAAGAGATATGTATATATTTTTAATAGACATGATCTAGTTGCAGTAGAGAAATTTTTTTTATGAGATTTCATGAAAATCAAAATTTTACTTTCATACATGAACTTTCACACAAATACACATGCGATTTGTTCGTAATTAAAGTAATAAACAATAATCCCAAGATATTTTTGAAATAGACCTGCATCTTATGATAAAATTTTGTTTGTGAACTTTTAAAATTTTATTTGGAATATGTGGACTTTTACAAAAACATAAAAGACACTCGTTTCATAAACAAACGCTCGTTTGAGCAAAAGAGAAGTTTCCCTCTTTTTTTTCTACTCACGTAAATAAATAAAAAATTAATTTTTTTTTTGAAAGTTACGTGAGTTTAAGATTTTGTTAAAAATAAAAAATTTGATTTTTGAGTAATTGTTGAAAGCAAACAATGATGAAATAATGTCTGTATGAGTTTTGTGATTTTATAGTGTGTGTACACACGGTAGAAATTCAGTAAATGTTCCCATGAAAAGATTATGTGAATTGCGTATAATTTCTTGAAAAAGTCAAGTGTCGAATTTTAAATAATGAGTGTTGCTCGTCTTTGCAGGTTTGAAAGAGAAAGCAAGATCTTCGAAGTTTTACGTTATTATCACTAAGTTCGTGAAACTGTAAATAGGTAAGAGTTGAGGATTACCATTTTTGTAGACGCTGATGTGAGCATCCTAATTATTCTGTTGTACTTTAATTCCATTGTGTTGATGAAATTTGTTGTATTGATGTCACAACAACTTTCCAAAGATGACTGATCCCCATGGTGACGCCTCCACAGACGATGATGCTTCCAGAGATAACGATGCTTCTTGAGATGATACTTCCGGAGATGATGCTTCAACAGATGCAACCTCGGAAAATGGTGTCTCTGTAGATAGAGCTTCTGTCGATGTAGAGGAAGAAGAAGAAACAACTAGAACAAAGAACATTCCAAATACTGAGGATAGTTTCTTCGTAGTTCAATATAAATCTGAAAAACGACTGCCAGGTTCTTCGTTTCGTCTTCTTATAGATCCCAAGGATATTGTTCAGAGAAAATTGGTGTCTCCTCGAGCAACTATTCGATTTTGCTTATAAGGGAAACATTATGCTGGTTCACACATAGACTTCAAGCTTTCTCGAAAGCCTTTATGAGACTTTTCTGGATGGGCGAGACATATGTTGGGACATAACCATGTGAGAACCATGTTGGATCGTGCACAAGTGACACGAGTTATTCAGGCAGCTAGAGATTTGTCAATATACCATGATATGAAAGGTATAGTGACCTTGCTTGCTCGCTGGTACGTTTCTACTCATACTTTCATATGTAGTTGGGAGAATTTACCATTACTTAAAGGATGTGGTTGCTTTATTGCATCTTCCAGTCACAGGTAATTTTCTTGTACCACTTTCAGCATATGAGAATATCATATCTGATACCTTGACAGCTACAATGCATGAAATTAACAAATTATCTAGCAAATCTTGTTATATTCAATGGTTGAAGCACTGGTGTCCGAGAGATGAAACCCCTGAAATACCCGTGGATGGTGTATTAAACATTGCTGCTTTCTTGTGCCTGTGGTTATCCAGAAATGTATTTGAAGAAAGTGAAAACTTTTTGAAGCCATTCGTAATTCCTTTCGTCATTAAGATAGCTCAAGGTGAGAAACTTCCCATTGGTAGTCTGTTCTTGGGTTCACTGTTTTCCAATTTTGATTCCTTGGTCGTGGATTCCAGTGTTTCCAATGGTTTTCTGAAAGTTGAAACATATGTTAACACAATGTTTCCCCAAGCCTTATTGTGGGAGCGCTTCAGGAATTATGCACCAATTCCTCGTAGCATCTTGCATGGACCGAATGCTGATGCTCGTTACGTTCTTTCTGAGAAGGATAATGCTAGGATTATGCGCTGGTCCACTAAAAAGCCTCGATGCAAGAAACGCCTCACTAGTGTTTTAGACAATGAGTCTGAGTTTAATTTTCGTCCTTGGGTGTCGATTCCTCCTTTTATCTCACAGTTGATCACTTTCAATGGCGATGAAGAGAACATTACTTTGGAATCTGGTGCAAACTTGAGTGACGGTGAGAGATCATTCAAACTCAGTTGTACTCCTGGTTATTTAGTATCAGTAATACATGGGAAATTTCTGGTGGAGGAGTATAATATCGATAGAGCAGCTCGACAAATGGGTCTTGACCAATGCGTTCCAGATGTTAGGAAAGAAATACCGTCGGTTGATCAACTTAAGGCTTCTTTAGATTGTACACACTTGGCTGGTCGTGAATATCTGTTCCCTTGTTCCGACCGAGTCGCCTATGCAACTCCAGGTTACATAACATTCTGGCGTCAACAACTTGATCGTTTATATGATTTTATAATGGCTGTTCAAACCCCGATACAAGAACCTCCTTCCGCTGAGATGGTTGCTGAGCGACCGAGGTTAAAGCATCCTTCTACCGGTGATAAACGAAAAGTACTCCCAGGATGTTCACAAGTAAGTATTCTTCTTACGAATTTTATAGAGATATGATAATCGCCTCTTAATTACTTCGTTAATTTTACCACAGAATGGTCGTGCAGTGAGACCACGGATTGATATAGACTTCACGGAAATTGAAGAAAGTCCCAGAGGTGGAGAGCCCAAAAGTAAGAATTACAGAATGTTACCGAATAGTGTGCAGTCCCCAGCCGCTTCTTTGGTGAGTTGTTAGCACTTCCCTTATCATCACGATTTTCTTGTCCGTGTAATTAGGATCCCAAAGAAATATTGTTAATTTATTTCATAATTTTGTTCCATCGGTCATTGACGGTCTTCATCTTGCTTCTATACGAACAATCCAGGAATCCAGCACCGATGAAGAGGTTGATGTAAGTATCCCCTTTTGTGTAAGCGATCATGGCATTTCCTTAAATGAAATAATGACAATTGTTGTTGATGCATCTAGGAGGAGATTGTCGTGGAAAACCAACACGGCCAGGATGTTCATTCGTTTTCAAATAGTGGTGAGAAAGAGAACCTTCAAGAATTGGGACCGAATGGAGGTAATGGTGCTCCCAATGTTGATGCCGGCCATATTAATCCTTCGAATGACTTGGAAACCCCTCAAGTAAGTATCCATCTCATATTATCTTCATAGAAGTATAATATTGCTGATTTGTGAATGAGTAAATGAGAGTCCACACGAGTGAATGAAATTTTTTAGTGAAATACGTCACCAGAAAATTCAGAACTCAGTCTTTTAGAAAAAAGGCCATAAAATCTTCATCCGATATCGGATTTTCGTGATCTACCCATGTATTCTCATGCCTAGGAAATTTCCAAGCTTTACCATAGAATATTTTTGAGTTTTGAGCACATTTAGGGGCCGAAATCGGAGAAACAGTAAACTTCCAAGAGACCTTCAGAAAATTTTCAGCTGGCATGTAGTCAAATGTTTTGACCACAACTATTTTATCGCTTATCCAATTGATATGAAATTTTGATATGTTGTAAAGGACATACATACAAAGATAATTATATATGACTTAACCTTATATTCCTTACCAATTTCTCCCAGTTCGTCGTCTTATACAGGGCAGTGTAAAATATTTTCAGACAAGCTTATTGAAAAACGTGTTTTGTGACTTCCACACCATTTTCTCATGTCTTGGATGTATAGTAAAGAACTTAGATAGTGTTAGTTCACTTACATGCTGGATTTTATGATTTCCCTTGGTTTCCATGCTTGAATTGCTCTAATCTCATGTAATCTTCGTATTAGGTACCAAATGTCGAAGTTGAGAATAAAGGAGCCAATGATAATGCAAACCATATGGTGAATCGAGTTTATGATGTTACCATCTCTGCACCTCAATGCCATGAGAATGTTTCTACTGAATTTGTCGAGGAGAATGAAACTCAAATCATCATCACTTCAGAGATAGAAGAAACCGGACCCAGAGTGGAAGAAACTGCTCCAACGATAGAAGAAACTGCTCCCACAATTGTTGAAGTTGTACCAATGATTGAGAACCATATAATAGTGCATGAATATTCTAATATAGGGATTGTTTGTGATCCCCCATTCGGCGAGTCACTCCCATATCACACATCAGTTGGTGGATTTAGCATTCCCATAGGATATGCTGCTATGTATGAGAAATTGTGGAAAATGTATGGTCACATCGTTGTCACCTAGGACCCAAAACGCAGTTACTTCTTGACAATGCAAGTAGGAACTATCTTGTGTGTCATAGATGATATACGAACCAGGGCTAGAAGTACTGTTACTTAAGATGTACTCTTTGATTGGGAGTATAACTTGAAGAAATCTGAAGAACTTGGTTTCAACTTGAAGTGGCTTCGTCAAAGGATCAACACCATCAAGGAAGAAGTAGAGAATAATATACCTTTTACCAGTGATGTTGTGGTGGAGAAAATGGCTAAGATTGTTGAATTAACTGAGAAGCTGGAGTTGGAGAAAGCGGCCTTGCAAGTCTTGGAGAATGCAGAGAAGAAGAAATCTAACTTTGCCATCTTCCTTTAGTTTTCCTTTCCATAATCTCTTGAACCTTGAACTTCTGAGAGATGTGAGGTTTTATTTTGGTTTTGATTTTGTGATTGGTTTTGAATAAGTGAATGACTGAGGATTTTCTTTTAGATTTGATAGAGATTTTTCTTCGAATAAAAGAACTTTGATAAATTGCTGAATTCAAATACTGAATGCAAGAATTGCAAACGTTTTTGAGGAATTGAAAATACATGTGAAAGAAAATCCTAAAAACAAATTGGATATCTCGAACGTTCATTCGTCCATGCCTTGAACAGATACCACTTCAGAAGGTTGAATACTTCAGGTGTCAAAAGTCTTGAGCCAATTATCGTGAATCACTGGTACACTTGTCTTGCCCTTCATATCAGCCAATTTTTAGTATCCTCCAACTACCGACTTAGCAATCATAAAAGGCCCTTCCCAGTTAGAACTCCTTGTGGAATGATGATTACGCTTAGTTGCCTTGAGAACTAAATCCCCTTCATGAAATTTGTTAGGCTTGGTTGCTCATGCCATGAATATCTTCTGCTGGTTCGGAATTCCTCGTATAGTGGGATTCCATGCTTGTGGAGCTTTCCAATCCTGCGGTTCATGTGGACACTCACGCAAGGGAGAGTACCTAGGATATTAATTATCGTGTTCAATCATTATTCTAGCGATGATTGTGTCAGTGAGACTCTGGATTCGGAGAGGCTCTGCGTCCAACCACAAGGTGAAATATTGCAGAGGCGATACTAACCACTCATAACGTTTGGTGATAGCTAAGTTGTGAGTAAGATCAAGTCCCCGGACCAGAGTAGCATGTTTGAAAGTTGGTAATATAGATGCATTAGGGGGAACGAGACTTTCCTGAGTATGGAACCTCTTGACGAATTCATGCGCGCTCTTTTCAGGTTTTTGTGTGAGTTCCATCAAGGCTTCGACTTTTCCCAGATGTTCGAATGGTGGAGCGTCCTCCATTTCTTCCGAATCAGAGCTTTCGTCAATAGAGAAATGTGCAATTGAAGGTATGGCAGTTACCTTTCCAGCATGAATCCACGTCCGTCCAAGAATCATGTCATATCCTGGGTCCTTCCTAATTATGTGAAATTTGGTTTCTGCCCGGATTGAACCAGTTTTCATTTTGAGAATGACTGAGATAGGAGCATGAGTGGATTCTTGTCGAGTGATTCCTGCAGCTTTGAGAGTTTTCAAAGGGATGATATTGACAGCAGTGCCAACATCGATCAACGCTCGCTTGAACTCATTTCCTTTGAGGTGGACCGTGGTGAGAAGTCCCCAGTCATACATTTCTTTATCAGTGGCTGGAGGTTCAGGGAGCACTTCTGAGATAGATAGACATTTCCCAGACACTATATGGTTCAAAGCCGTGAACATGTCCCCTCTTTGAGCTTTTGATAGATAAAGCAATTCGCAGACATGCTCGATCAATGATTGAACTGCTTCTTTGACCGGCTGTTCAGAGAGCGTAAAGGTTTTGATTGGAGAGGATTCTTGTGTACTCCTTGAGTTCCCAGTTCTCCTGAGTCGGCATTTTCCTCGAATATGCGCTTTAGGGTTCTGCAATCACTGGTCGAATGACTGACATACCTATGAAAGCGGCGGTAGCGTGGATTCTCCACTTCCTCGTTTGTCGGCTCTGTCCTGATGGGAGGTAAATTGATCGCACCATCTTGGATCCAGACTTCTAGTAATTCGATCACCTCTTCAATAGGGAAAGGAAAATCTGGTACTTCCTGGTCATTCTGCTGACGCTGAGTAGGTGCTTGTGCATTTCTGGCTTGGTTGTCCTTCTTTGGTGCTTTTGTAGGGCGGGACGCTGGAGGAACATTCTTATGTTGTTGCGCCTCAGCTTTCCTTTTGCTTTCTTCAGCAACATTCATGGAAGGTTGAAAATTGTACTGTTTATTGACTAGGCGCCTGGTGTTGCTTCGAGTGTCTCGCGGCTCCTCGGTTTTGACAGTTTTTGTTCTTTCTAGTAAGGCTGGAGCAGTAGTTGCTGATCGCTTAGCCGCTTCATGGAGTTCTGAGAAAGTTTAGAACCATATATTTTCCAGCAAGGCTCTGTAGACAGGGATCATCCCGTTGATGCATAAGTCCACCAATTGTTGTTCAGTAACATTAGGATCATGACAATCCAAGGCCTGAATTCTAAACCTCTTCACATATTCGTTCGGATGTTCAGTGTTTTTTGAGCCATTCTCCCTAAGTTAGAAAGAATGATCTGCTCTGAGACAAAGAAGTATTTCCTGTAGAAAGCATTAACCATTTCTCCCCAACTAGCAATGTTCCCTGGTGCAATGTTGTTGTACCATGTGTATGCTCGTCCTGTCAGAGATTTTGAGAATTCTTTCATTCGGACAACATGGTTGTGCTCATGCTCTCCTAGTGCCTTCAGGAATCGAGAGACGTGTTCTCGAGCGTTCCCTGTTCTGTTGTACAACGTGAATGTTGGAGAGGTGTAGCCTTTTGGGAGAGGGATTCTTTGCGTAGCAGCAGGGTATGGAGGTTGATGACGATGGACAGATGGTGCATTGCCTTTCCCTCGATCCTCCATAAAGCGTTCCAGATCTTCACGAGTGATGAAACCGGTAGGCTCCTTTGTTTGTGAGTTTTCCGCAGTTTTTTGGACTTCATCATTGTCAACTACATGGACTGGAACAACCTCGGGATCAACAGTTCCTTTGGTTTTCCCTTTCTCCTGAGTCTTCTCTGTCATCTTGTCAGTGAGAGTTTTGAGGTAAATGCACAGCTCTTTCTGAGTGTTAGCCATGTCAATCTGATTTTTGGCAAGAGTTTCTTGCACCTTCATGAGATCACCAATAGTAGGTGGATTTTCTCTGATTTCTTCGGGAGACCGGCCGAAGAGAGGATTGTCTCCAATGTTGGTTTAAGGAGGAGTGGTATCACCAGCACCGATGTTGGAAGCAGAAGTAGTTTCTGGAGTACCACCATTGTTGCTAGTGCTAGCGTTGTTTGTGTTAGGATTTATAACTGAACCTGAAAGCTAGTGAAGAGATTGCAACCAAGAGATTAATCTCCCACTGTGGTCGCCAATCTGTAGATGGGGAAAAACGATTTGCTGGTTTTTTAGGAAAGTGAAGAGACGATCGAGTAATCGAAGAATCCTCAACCGAGCAAATTTCCTAACCTCAAACAGATGCACTACACAGGGGTGCTTTTAAGTTCGAGAGATCAATCTGTAGGACTCCGTCCTAAACCAAGTCAATGGCCGTTCCAGAGTCAATTCGGTCACAAAGAGGGAAGAGGGTTGATCTGTAGGAGGGAAGCTGAGAAATATGTGAGATCAATGGTGATATGTGAATGTGGTGTAGGTTTCTGCAAATGATGAATAAGTTTGAGTGAGAGTGTTGGTCACACGATGATTCTTGGTTAGACGATGGATTGTCTGTTCAATATCTCGTGGATTTTCTGTGTGTGTGTTTTTCGTATCCTTTTCAATCATGGACTCAGAGACTTATTTATCTTGCTGGAAATATAAACACATTGATCTCCAGTAAGTGTGACAGTTGCTTGAGTGAAAGAGTGGGAAAGTGGGAAATCGTGGTTTCACCAGTTCCTCGTACGTGAGAGGGGTTGGTTGATTGTCCACCCACTACTTTGTTGACTCCCTCAACTGCTTGCAAGACTTACTCACATTTCTCATCGTGGATGAACACACGTGCTGTAGGCCGCCAGGCCAAAACCCTAATAGATATCCCCCATGTGACGTGATTGATGTCTCACGAACGTGGAGTCTGCAAAAGAAGACGTGTATTTGACTAGTCAGTCGTTGACTTGATTATACGTCGGGTCTAGGTTTTGTTTAGTGGAGCATGATAGTCGAATTCTCTGTGATTCATAAATTGAACATGTCTCTGGGACGTGGTTCTTCGAATTAATGATGTTGATAATATGAGGAAATATGGCTCCAGACATTGATCGATAAATTACTGAATATTAGTATATGAATCGAGCGACTGAGCAAGTATTTCTCATTTGATGAATTACTGAATATTGATAGTTGGATCAATATTCGAGCGTTTAAGCAAGTATTGCTCATTCGATGAATTACTGAATATTGATAGTTGGATCAATATTCGAGCGTTTGAGAAAGTATTGCTCATTCAGTGAATTACTGAATATTGATAGTTGGATCAATATCCGAGAGTTTGAGCAAGTATTGCTCATTCGATGAATTGTTGGTAGCATGACCAAATAAAATATTAATAGTTGGACCGAATACTATATAATTAATCTGGATGTCGATTGCTAGATCAACATAAAATTATTAGTGTTTGAACTTGCTCAGAATTATGATTTGTGGAGCGTTTGTTCGAAACCCTAATTTTTGATCAATTGTTCGTCAATTGATGAATTACTGAAAATAGTTCACTGAGTAAAGGAGGGACCGACCACATGGGATGATGGACGATCATGTGGTGCCCAAGTGATCGAGTGAGTGTGCACCAGGGTCCTTTGCTGACCGTTTGGTGAAAGAATGATCAAATGCTTGTGTTGATCATTTATTAGAAAAATGCTCGTGTGAGCGTTAGGTAGTAAAACCTAATTTATGGATAGTTGAGGGACCAACCAAGAGGGCATGGAACCAGCCCTTGGTGGTCGTGGGACCATCTTCCATTCGTTTGAGCGAGTCCCAAGTTGGTTGGAGAGAGTTTGGACCCAATATGAGCAATTGCTAGCAAATTAGGTCAAAATTATGAAAATATGTGGGACCGGCTCCTTGCAAGCCTTAGGGCCGGCCTTGGTCGGTCAAGGCAGTGTGTCTATGTCACCACGGTGTCCGTGTCTCAGTCCTGAGAGTTTTAGTATTTTCTGACGATCGTTCGAGCAATATTTTGGATTTTCAGAAGAGTTTGATCTTTACTGAAACTTTCAATTTTGCTTGAATGAGCAAGAAGCACTTCGCTCATGCGACAGATAATTTGAGAATATTAAAATAATGATATTTTAATTTTTGTCGTGGGAAGTCTAGTCGGTCGAGTGACCGTTTGACTTTTTGGCTTTTCCATGGTTTGAGCCATATTTGAGAAAATATTGAAAAACTAGGGTTTTTGGTCAATCGATGGAGTTCCATGAGATGATGGAAATAATAATACGAGAAAATAAGGAATTGTGAGGTGTGGGACTGGTGACGGCTAGGTGGCCCGGTCCCATGACACCTTTCCCTATTTTGTTTGATAAAAGTATGGAAAATTAAGAGTTTCTGTCAAATGAGGGAATCTCTGTGAGATTAGGGAAGAAATAAAATATTGGTGAAAATAAAATAATGGAGGGGACCGGCGGCCGTACGGTGGGCCCCGTCCCACGCCTCTAGCTTATTTTATTAATTATTATTTTATTTGTATGAGTCGCTCGTTCGTCCATACTTTGACCGTTCATTCGTGTGTTTTAGTGCTCGTTTGTGCATTATTTGTCAAGTACACTTGCACAATTCTCTCAGGACTTACTCGATGATAGTCAAGACACCCGATTGTGGAGTATTTATTACTAATTCATGAAATTCTGCTGGGAATGGTTCATGAAACAGAGTAATAAAAATGAGTTGAGCATCCATTACTAATCCATGAAATTCAGCCCGGGGATTCAGGGAACGGAGTAATGAGATAAATTGGTTATCTATTACTAATCCATGGAATCAGCCGGGGATAGCCATAGAACGGAGTAATAAGATAAAATAGATTATTTTCTAGGAATTCAGTCGGTGAATGTCACGGTAGAATTAATCTATTTTAGAATCGAGATATGAGATAGTTGAAGCATCATACTCGTTCTGAAAGATACATAGTCAGGGAACAACGTGCAGCGTTGTTGACGTCCTGAAGGCGTTTAGCCCCCTCAACAAACAATTATGTAGGAGAGCCGCCTGAATCTATACATGGTCTCTCTACATGGTCAGGGAACAACGAGTGTCGCCGACGTCCTGAAGGCGTTAAGCCCTCTCAACAAACAATTATGTAAGAGGATCGCCCAATCGTTATTCTATGTAGAGGGGGGTCTCTCTATGTAGTCAGGGAACAACGAGTATCTCCGACGTCCTGAAGGCGTTAAGCCCTCTCAACAAACAATTATGTAGGAGGACTGCCTAATCGTTCTTCTACATAGAGGGCACGATGAAATGCGTAGCATCGAACGCTCAGCTAGTTGGAGGACTTTCAAGAAACATATTTATCGTGGCTCTGAGAGGTACTCGATCAGAGATCGTGAAACGGTTCACGGATCGTAAAACACGAATCGTCACATGCGTTCTTGAAGCCGGGTCAGAAACATGCAGTATCATGATTTTACGATTTTAGTCTTTGTCGAAAATCCACCATCAACAATCATTTAAAAAGAAACTGGTAAAGTTGGCATTGGTCTGATTATTCGTGACTTTGTAGGGTCATGTTTTGCAGCCAAAGGACAATATTTTGATGGATGACTGGATGCTTATCATGAGGTGGAGCAGATGAAGTGTATGGCGTTGAAGGAAGCACTCTGCTGGGCCATCACAAAAGATTATAAAAAAGTAATTTATGAGTCGGATTCTAATAAAATCCGTCGATGATCCATTTCCGTGTGTTCATTGGCCAAATTATTGTTATGTTCCAGACATCAAGTTTCTTTTACAAGATAAGCCATTATGGTCCTGTCAGTATGTTAATAGGAGGAAAAATGGCTCTGCATTTAGCCAAAAACTGTTATAGCTAGTTGTTCTAATTTAGAATCTTATGGTAATTTCCCTTTGGATATCGATTTTGGGATCAATAGAATACCCTTTCTCCTCTCTCACGTCCCTCAACAGAAGAAAAAGCTCTCTCGCCGGAAACACCATCTGCTCAGATCTGGTCCGTTTTGGGACGGATCTGAGCGGGATTTTCATCTCTTTTTACTACTTTTCACTAGATCTTTGTTATAGTAGGTTTATTTATGTTTATTTCTTATCATTTGATAAGTTTTGTGCACCTTTATGGTGATTTTATCTCCTCTACTAGAGAGGTTTATCTCGGCGTTAATGGTCGTTCTTGGGTACTATGGGTTTTAAAATCACTCTAGATGCATTCCAACGCCGAGATCTTCATCATTTTTGTCTCCGGCGACGGAATCTTAACCGGAATCTTCATCCTTGGATTATCCGGTGACAGAATCTTCAACAATGATATTCTTGACGACGGAATTTTCATCACAAGTTTTAAGAGATTTGAGCAAATCACTCCAACTTTAGGAGCATTTCTTTATGAAGAAGAAAAACAAACAAAATGGTTGGAATTTAATTCCAACAAAAACCATTCTTCCACCGATTCAATCGGTTCTTATTCATGCTTGTATTCGTTATGTTCCGTTAATCCTTCTCTTTCTCTTGTCGGATATTTCGGTGTTGTACTAGTATGGCATGTTCTTGTTACTTTGTATTCTCTAATTTTCTATTTAAACCCAATGTAACCTTGAATTTCCATTAATGAACGGTTCCTTTGTTATCAAAAAAAAAAAAAACTAATAATAATTTTGGGATCAATAAGGAAAAACAATATGTTAGCTATTAATCATCTTTAATAAATTCCCTCTTTGCATAAGAAAGCAAAAAAAAAAGATTTGCCATAACAATACAAGCTTCCCATTTTAAAAGAGAAAAACGGTTGACATGATCTCTTTCTTCCATAACAGCAAGAAAGACGTGCTTCATTCACGGAGTTTCATTTTTACCACGACTTTTGCCGCTTATTTTGCTTTACTTTAATACACTTAGTTTTTTTTTTTTTTTGTTGCTGTTGTTGCTGGTGGGAGATGAACAAATAATTGCCAATTGGCGTTGGCATAAGGTTCCGGAATGTTGCATTCCAAATTTTGTAATTTGGTTTCTTCTTAGGAATTTTAATAATGATAATTAATTAAAAACAAAATAATGCAAAGTCATCGCCCGACTTATTATTATCATTGAATTCCTGTTTTTCTCTATAGAAGAAGAAGAAGAAGAAAAGAAATTCCACAAACAGAGACAGGAAAATAGGAAGGAGATCCATCAAAAAAGGAGAAAAAAGAAGAATCAGATCCTCTTTTTCTATAAATCATCCACAAGATTTCAGGAGTTGCATTCGGATCTCTGGGTCTGAAGAGAAAAAACAGAGGAAAAGGTTCTTCAGAAGATCATATCTTTTTGTTTTTTTGTCAAATTGTGAAGGCGAAAAGGGGTTCGAGCTGGATTAAGATATATACAGATAGATTAAAAAAGAGAAATTTTTGTTGTTGATGATCTGGAAAGCGTAATAAACAACCAGGGATTCGTTAAATTTGTCTATACAATTCGATTTCTAACAGATAATTTTTTCTCGAAGAGAAAGACAGAAGAATCAGGAGATGAGCAAAGAAGAACCTGTAAAGCTAGATGACGAACAGCTCGCCGAGCTACGAGAGATATTCAGAACATTTGATCGAAACAACGACGGAAGTTTAACGCAGCTCGAGTTAGGATCACTGCTCCGATCCCTTGGTTTAACACCAAGTTCAGATCAACTCGATACATTGATTCAGAAAGCGGATACAAACAGCAACGGTTTAATTGAATTCTCGGAATTTGTTGCACTCGTTGCACCAGAGCTTCTACCTGCGAAGTCTCCGTATACAGAAGATCAACTTAAACAATTATTCAGTATGTTTGATCGGGATGGGAATGGTTATATTACAGCTGCTGAATTGGCTCATTCTATGGCGAAATTAGGTCATGCACTTACAGCTAAAGAATTAACAGGTATGATCAAGGAAGCAGATACAGACGGTGATGGTCGCATTAGTTTTCAGGAGTTTTCGCAGGCTATTACCTCTGCTGCATTCGATAATTGTTGGGCTTGATATGATAAATGACTACTGGTGTGTGTCTTCTAAATGTTTTATGTTCTTCATTTTTATTTATTTTCGTTTCTGTTTCTTGTTCATTTTGCTTCTAGTATAAATTGTGCGGGTGTCTAGTGCAATTGCAATCGGCTGAAAAATATCGATGTTGTTAGTAGAGTTAGGTGTTGTAAGAGAAATTAATCGATGATAAAAAAAAAGAAGGAAACGTAAAATAATTACTATGGGGGATTGTAAGGATGCAGTAAGATTGACTAATGGTCTTGTTTGAGCTTTTCCGTGTATATGTATATATGTAGAGGAAGAATGCCTTTGGTTTGGGAAGCTAACAATGAATGAACAATTTTACAGGTTTCCAATATGTAATTTCTTAAGAAAAACTTATCTATTATGCAATAATCTGATACTGAATTTGTGCTTACGAAGCAATGGAAAGAATGGAAAAGAAAACTCTGAAACTGGAGCATATTTCCAGTTACCTGTCAGGGTGGAATGTCTGAAACTGCTGGATCAGTGTGTTCCAGTGAATGATTCTCGAACAAGGAAGATGAACGATATTCTCCTCCTCACACCCACCGATCATAGTTTCTGATTGGCCTATACGAAAGTCAGAAATAAAAGAAGGCAACACAAATATATTTGGTGTACCAACTCTATAATTAAAATTCATACAGTATGTTTTAGCATTCAGCTGTCTGGGCACCACCACCCACGATACCATATTCTTCAGAAAAAATTCCAGACAGACTAGTATGAGTTTTAAATTCCCATGTACACACGATACAGATGACAATTAAGTTGAGACATTTTTTACTTGACTCAACATTTTCATCAGAAAATTACCATGTCTGGTTACCATTGGATTGTCATTTCAGTCTGTTTCTTCAGCTTGATTAACTGACATTACAGTATAGCTAGGAAAAGAAATACATCAGTGGAGCCTAGATAATAACAAGACCATATTTGCAACAAAGGAAACAGGAATTCTTATAATCAACAGTCACATCAAAACTGGTGGCATCTTCATTTATATCTTAAATGTTTTACACACTTGGAAAGAAAAAAATAATCAGACTACATCCACTTCGTAAAATATATAGCAAAATGCTCTCCCTCTATGCGTTTTTCTTCTTCGATTTTAGCATCACAAACCCAATAAAGACAGACAACAGTGAGATAAGTGCCATACCAGCAAATACAGGTACCAAAATGGCATATTCTTGAGGTAAGAAGTAGTTATGTATAAAGTGATCAGTCTCCACAAATGGCTGCAGGAAACAAACAACGTCACCACTAAGAAGTCAAGTATGAACTTGCTAACCAGAATACATAATAATAATGAAACATTGAGGAAAAACACTAACCAGAATGATGACCCAGAATGTATAATACGTGAATATCGATAAACTGATTACAGTTAACAGTAAACCAACTGCCTTGTCTGCCAACTCCATTGTGTTATTATAGCATTATCCGTCTGTTCATAAGCAAAACTTAGTATCTCAATCATGATACTTGGGAGCAAACATAAAACGACAGATTGCTTCAGAGAAATAAAAATGTTTCACATCTATGTTGTGAAAGGCATTGCCTAGGCACCAAAGTGGCATTGCCGTTTTGCAGTGGAAAAAAGATGCCACTTTTATAAGTGGGCTCCCTGGCGACGTCTTTAGGGGCGCCGTAGACCAAGGCGTCAGTGGTCTGGGCGCCCAAAGTTGTATCTTTCTAAAAAATCTTTTCCGATAAGTTGTATTAGTCAACATTCTAGACATAGAATCTAACAGCCCCACATAATTCTTTTTTGTACATTTATATATATGGTATTTCCTACAATTTAGATAATTACTTATGTGAGTATTAATGTATTATAGGTACACGCCACGACTCAGGATTTTACACCCAGAGCCACACCAGACGCCTCGCCCTAAACAACACAGTTTCACACAGGCATCACATCAATAGAGAAAGTGAGAGAGACACTAGGACGATGAGTTACACAAGGAATCTGGTAGACCTATACCTAAGTGTGGTAGGCTGTGTTTAATATCAAAACATATATCCTCGTTTGTTTCAGGAATTGGTGGTGGACACAAGCGGTTCAACAGTATTTGGTAAGTTAATGGACAGTTCTTTGGATTCAGATTCAGCTTTTTCCTTTGGCTTAGTTGGAGCCTTGGTAGATGGTTTCTCACAATATGAGGCATAAAGAGGGCATTCAATTATCCGAGCTCCAGTAAATAAAACACAGTAAATCAAGAAAAGTCCATGGATTCATAATCATTCATTCCAACATTCCAGTAAGTTTAGGTCCCATCATAAGACCCAATACCTAGCTTACATACAAGAGATTTGCTCTGAATTTAAGGAGGGGGAAATTTGCTACTTGGTAAGACTTACAAATTTGGAGAGAACTTCTATTTCCTTAGAGCTACTAGGATAGAAATAGTTCTAGTCTACAACAGTGCGCTAGTTGATACATATAAAGAGCAACAGATTTCTGCTGGAGAATGAAGTCTGAGAGGGACTAATACGGATGCAAAACCTAAGGTAAAGTAATCTTTGTTTCTGCTGTTTTTCCTAGTTTTACAACTAAGTCGTTCTTCTTATCCGGGTTCCTAGGTTGATCAGTTGGCTAGCCTCTTTTGTAAAAATCATATATTATGTCTAGCTAAATTTTATGTATATGGTCATCAATAAACGTTAAACATTTTCTACCATAATAGAAGTTTTAATCTCCAAGATTTACAATCAAAAAAATCAGACAAAAATTCTAAGGGACCAATGTTAATGACTCCTGATACCTA
Organism: Papaver atlanticum; assembly: GCA_023531105.1. Taxonomy (NCBI): domain Eukaryota; kingdom Viridiplantae; phylum Streptophyta; class Magnoliopsida; order Ranunculales; family Papaveraceae; genus Papaver; species Papaver atlanticum. The sequence goes on along the minus strand of JAJJMB010010574.1, from coordinate 385,680 downwards.
ACATTTGAAGATCTAATTCATCGTTAACCTAAGATTTACGAGCAAATTAAACAGCATGAATAAATGGGTAAAATAAATTTCCTATGTAACAAAGAAATCCCGTATGATGAAAAAAAGATAGAGAGGCAGAGCGAGTACCAGATCCTTGCCAAATTCGCCTGCGAGAGCAATCGAGAGACCGAGAGAGGGAGGTGTTGGGAATTTTTCAGGCGGAAAGGGATAGTAGTCGAACTGGATTGGGTCAGTTTGTAAATAGCACGATTGGGGAGACCGGGATTAGCAGGGTACCGTTTGAGTGATCTGACGTCCAGGAACGGTTTTTTATCTTTCGGTCTTATATAGATCTCTGACGTCCAGGATCGGTTTTTTATCTTTCGGTCTTATATAGAATGGTATCCCCATAAGAATTGGCATCAGCCTTGAGGCCTATTCCTACACACAAGGTTAAAAAAACTTGTTTGACATACCAGGTGGCATGACAAATGAGTTGCACCACTATGGGAAAACCACGGAGCGATAGAGTTTCTATCGCGCTGGCGATATTATGAATATCGTTGGCGTCACCAAACCCATCGCGCGATTTATATAATATCGCCGGCGATATTATGATTATCGACCAGTAGTTATTTTGCAATGGGTATTTCCCCCTGCTAGTTCCTATATATACGCCCTTATACTTCTTCAAGTTACTCACACCTACTTCTACATATATTTCACCATTTCTCTATCTGTATTCTCAATTTTAAATTTCATAATCATTAATGGTGAGTTCCAATGAAGAGAGGAATTTTCTTACGAATCGGTTTAGATTAAAGCAAGAAATGCATCAAAGGAGGTTGTAAGAACTTGACGATGAGGAAGCTGAAGATAATAAACTAATCGACACTCTCTGAAGCTCGTACATACAAGCCAAATACCCAGAGTTCCAGAGCCACAAGAAGTATTCTCAAGAAGATATACGTATCGAGGGAGGGAATTTTACCACCAGAAACTGATGCACGATTATTTTCTTCGCAATCGTGCGTACTCTGATCAAGATTTCCAACGCCGATTTCGCATGCCTCGGCATCTGGTGAAAAAGATTATTGAAGAGCTTTGTCGAGTAGAACCTCAATTTAATTATCAGTTTGATGCACTGAATATTAGAGGTCATAGTCTTAAACAAAAAGCTACTTCGGCTTTAAGGATTCTAGGTTATGGAAAACCAGCGGATGTGAACGATGAGTACCTTCGTATGGGAAAAACAGCTTCATTTTGGCCCAACATATTTATGAAAACCAACCGAGGAAGATGTTAGGCAAATATTGAGGGAGAATGAGGATAGGGGATTCCCAGGAATGCAGTCTTGATTGTATGCATTGGGTATGACAAGGATGCCCTGTTTATAGGGCCGATCAATATAAGGGTCATTATCCGAAACCAACCGTTATCCTTGAAGCTACTGCTTCTTATGATTGTTGGATATGACACGCTTTTTTTGATCTTCCGGGTTCACAAAATGATATTAATGTTTTGCACAAGTCGCCTATGTTTGAAGATCTGAATTATGAACTTTGTCCCCAAGTCCGTTTCATGATTAACGGCCATCAATACACTCATGGGTACCCAAAATGGTCAACCTTGGTTCAATGTTACCGTCAGCCCCCTGCTGGTGCATTGGGCCATTCATACCAGCATTTTAACGAACGCCAAATGGCGTTGAGAAAGGATGTGGAACGCACTTTTGGAATTTTGAAGAGGAAGTTCTCTATCATTTATAGACCATATCGTGGGTTGAGTCCTCGTGAAATGCACAAAACTATGCTCACTTGCATATTTTTTCATAACATGGTAATTCAGGAAACCCGTCGCGATAAGGAGTAGACAAATTGTGAAGATCTGGGACCTGAGATTCAACCACAAAGAGGCTTGCCTGCAAGAAATTATGGGCAATTGACATTCAGGATCAAAATCGGTACGACCAATTAAGAGAAGATCTGAGAGTGAATCTTGGGCAGAGTATGAAAGAGTGGGTGGGTGTAATTGTTAAGTTATGTATTTTAGTGTAAACTATTAATTGGTTTGTAGTTTGTTTTATTCAATATTAAATTAATGAGCGAAACTTAATTAAGTAGACTACAATTTTTTTTTCAAATTAATCAACTTTTCATTTCAAACTAATATTAAGTAGAATGCAACAACAGCATATCAAATTAAAATGCAACACTTCATATTAAAACTTAAATTAATAATCAACCATCTAGAGGTTCTACTACATCGAACTCAGCATCGAACTCATCCTCATCATCACCACCAGGTTGGTAGTTATTAAATCTAGCTTGTTGTTCAATTAGTGCTTGAATCCTGTCAAATTTGATTTGCCACAAATGTTTTTGCTGGGGGTTCATAATTGAAGTGTCAACTTGAAGAATGTTATGATTGTCATAGTCGTTCACAAATTTTTCTTGAGAAAGATGACTTTTTTTACTCTCCCTGTTTGAAATTTCCTATCAACCGCTCTTTGCTTTTTGACGGTCTTCTGATGTTCCATAAACTCCGCCATGTTAAATCCATCGGAGCTTCTACCTTCTTGAGCTAATTTTCTAGCAAGTCTTGCTCTGTTTCTTCCTAGAAGATTTTTATTAGCATCACATTGTTGAGAACTAAGTTGACATTTGAATTTTTTGGGGTATCTGGTGAAGAATTTGATGTAGCTGGTGAAAATAGTATAGAACTAAAGAAGGTCGCACTGCACGGGGTCGAGTAAATTGAGATGAAAAATTTGGTGTTGAAGGAGAAGAATTGTATGGTGATCTTTCAGGTACTTGTTGATTAGTTGCTAACACATCTGGTTTATATTTTTTCAACACCTTCAAAATACGATAACAACTTTTGAAACCGATTTTTTTTCCATATTTTCGTTGCCATTCTGTACGAACTTGTCTTTCAACATCACCATCCACAAGACCACACTCCGGGCCTCTCTTGGTTTGCATTATCGCAGCAACATATTTGGCGACTTCCCTATTGATTACAATGAAGCGTTCGGACAACCCCTTTGCATCACGACTACAGATGTTCATGGTTGTTCTTCATATTTGTGAAATGTGTTACCCCACACGGTGTTACCATGTTGTTGTGCACCATCAACACAATCTTGGGTAAAATAAACATAATTGACAAATGCATTCATCTTCTGTGATGTTGTATTTTGCACCCTGAACTTTGACCTTTTTACCTTTGCGTTTACTTTGAGATTGTGAATCCATATTACAAAAAATTGAGAAGTGTAGAGAAGGTGTGATTGTTTAAGATTTGAAGAAGATTGAGAGATTTAGAAATTCTGGTGTGAGTTTGAAATTGGGTATTTATAAATGGGGAAAATTGTAGACGTTGGATGTGATGAGCGATGATCAAACCAGCGAGCGACAACATGACTGTCGTTGGCGTTGGAATGACCAACGAGCGATATTGTGACCATATAGTGATGACACTCTATCGCTCGTTAGAAAGGTGTATGCCTAAATGTTATTTCTGGCACATAGGTAATATGTTTGGCTGTTTGGCATACCCATAGTGGGTGCTAAAATAACAAAATTAGCTGCTTGACATGTGCTTAGGAATAGTCCTAAGCAATCATGTAAAATAAAAATAAATAATATTATGATAAAGTGAGCACTTTCATATTCCAATTTCAACAAGACAAAGTAATAAAGAGTTAACAATTACAACAAGTGGAGTGCACGTGCGTTGCACGTCGGCAAACTTTAGTTTTTTCATGCATACTTTCTATTTCCACAGGACTAGAAATAGAAAAGGATTACATACAGTTTAACTTCATAACAAAATCCTTTCAATTGTTAATGAAAAAACGAAACAAAAAGAATTAGGTTTGGTGGTTTTGCATACTTTGTAAGGAATACAAATGCTAATGTGAGGTATTCCAATACAAGTGACATGAACGCAAACAAATATGCAGAATTGTATATCTTATCAATGGCACCTGTTAACAGCGGAAGCTCTCACAATCACAAGAATGTAAAAGCACAAAATTAATGGCAGATTTAATGGCAGATAAGAGACACGGAAAGATTCAGGAGACCCCGAGAAGGGAGATGGATGATGTTTGGCACAAATATGTCATATACACACCAAGGAAAATCCTAAACATGACACTCGTTTCCTCTTTCTTGGGCTCCTTTTTTTTGGTACAAATGGGATTCTTGAAAGACGAGGATTTTACACAATCACACACCACCACTTTTCTTGACTGACGGAGGCCAGGATAACCTCCTTTGGCTCAAACTATCAACTTGAGAAGGCTCACTTAATTCACTGCTCTCGTCTTCTTGTCTCCTTTGGCTTCTCATAACCAAGTCATTCAAGGTCGGTTCCTCTCTCCAAGGTAACGGAGTTACGCAGTCTGAGTCACCTAATCCCCCTTTGAAAATATCCTTTGGCGGTGTAGTCGGCGAGGAGTACGACGAATGACCCACTCGCAGATTTTGAAGTGTTGAGAAGGTTTCCCTCATTGCTGACATAGCTTCGGAAAATCGTGTACATGATGCTAAAGCAACAGGGATTGGTCGGAGCATTTCCTTTATCAAGCAATCCAACAGAATGTAATAAAAAGTTAGGCCATTTCGGAAGCTAACTAACTTTTTTACTCATCAAGTTGATGATTGGTTGTTAAATGGGCGAGTGATTGAAAGCAATTGATCCTGAACTGGAAAATGTCAAACTAGTGGAAAACATACCCCCCAGACTGATGGTGACTCCCTGAAGTTCTGGCTCCACTGGAAATCTGCAATAGATGCTGTTAACACCCCATAATCGCTCGCAGCCTTGTGCAAGAGTTCTGAAAATTGTTTCTGCAGTAACCCAGATAATAAGTCAATACTAATGCGTGGTACCAACTGTCTCGGTTTACAAGTCAGTGGTCATTTATGATAAGATACACGACTTCCCATTCTGCCCCGACTGGTTTCGCTTAACTACCCGAAAGAGGGGAACATATAAATACCCCTCACTTTCAGGATTTTTCAAAAATACCCCTAAGGGGTAATATTTGAGTTTTAGGGTCTAGTTTTTGGTTCACATAAGTAAATTAACCTCCAACGGAGGCTGAGTGGACATTTTTACGCGTCAAGAATGCTTGTTAAGTTTCATGCTTTGAAAAAGTACTAGCTAAGCCTCACTAAAACTTAAAACATACCCCTCAAGAGTATTTCCACATAAGAAAAAAAAATGAGGGGCAGTAAAATAATGCTCCCGAACAGGAAAACATCTAGCTTAACTACTTATAAGGCAAGTTAGTTAATTTTTATATACAGACAAGTGTTTGGCATGAACTCGATCTATTCAAAATCAAAACTGGTCAGTGCCGAGTGATACCATTCAGATCTTTGGGATTTATAATAGACTAATATTCATGGGGGGTAAATACGTTAACTAGAAGACAGATTGCATCATTTAAAAATTCATCCTTACCTGAAACTCTGCTTCTACTGGAATGCAGTCTAGTGAATATGGTTGCTGTAGTCGAGCAATGATGCGATCCTGCCAAATGAAAGCACCAAACTTAGACACATGATTGGAAAGTGTAATAGCATAAGGGACCAAAAGAAAGAAAAAGACTCTATTCATGCAATATGAAACCATACCGATATATCAATCTAAACTTGAAATTTGGAATGTATGACCATCATATAAAATAACACTTCTTCCAAGGTGAAAGCAATAAGTGAACACATTCATGGAGCAAGAGTCTGTATGAACCCAGCCTTAGTTCCCATTCAATTTCAAATTTAGTGTCAAAAAACAACTACAAGGAGAATCTAAGTTTTAACTTTGTATCAAAAAGAGTGTTAACAAAGAAACCTGGTTCTCGAGGTGAACTCTGACACGGATGGATAAATCATAAAACTCTATCACTTACTTGAATGGCTGACTGAACCTACATGACGCAGACGGAGCTCAGAAAGCCAATAGAGAAACTCATTCAGCTAATGAAATACTCTAGAACTAGAGATTTCAAGGGTTACAATATAAAGCTTCACCCGTGGATGACTAATTAAAGCTTCTATGGAACCCTTAACAAGCTATTTGACACAAACTAGAGTTCTAGGACTCGAAGACAAACTAAACAACTTGCTCATAATTTTTAAGTCCGTGATATTGAGCTTCTACCAGCATTGAGCCTATGAGACAGAAGCATCCCTCTAATAGGAGTAAGTTACAAACGCTAAAAAATATCCAGTACATACCAAAAGCCCTTCATTTGAAGCCAAAGCTTATCCAGGTGAACATACAAGTTCAAAATGGAACTTCTTAACATTTCAAAGATTACATGCAAATATAGAGATATTTCTTGCAATTACATACCTTATTCTGAATAACATCTTTTAATATAGCAGTAATCCTTGAGAGTGATTCACACTTCTTTTCCATTTCACTCACATGTGTAAGATAAGCCACATTCTTATCTTCCTGAATAATACAAACATATCTGGTTAAATGATGACCTAGAAACCCACAAACAACTAGTTAGAGGCATATCATAAAGAGCATCTGAACCTAGGTTACCTCCATGTAACAGACAAATGGAACTAATTGATTTTGACCAGGCATGGGAAAGAAAATCATAGAGGAAATAATTATAAGAATAGAAATAGTGCATCGATCTTATACCTTTCGACCTTGAAGTTCCACTTGCAAGTCTGCTATTTTTCGTTGTACAGTTGTAAGCTCCCTTAGGACTTTTATCAAGTCATCACTCTTCTCACCAGTAGTAGCTGACAAGCTCTGTAGATCTTCCTAGATGGAGTAGACAAAGTTGAGGATAGGTGATAATCAGATCACCGGACAGATCCCACCAAAATTCAACTGCAGAACTTTCTTCAGATACATACAAATACTACAAGGTACAAAGACCAACTAAACCAAGTTAAGTGACCATACAGCTATGGTCTCAAATGGTTGAGAGTTAAACGGGATAAAGTTACAGGATGATATGACTCGATATAATGGATGCGTATCCATGATTGTGACCACTCTTCACTCATTTAGACTGCACTTAAAGTACAAGGAAACTGGAATCACACTCGAATTCCCATTCACTTACGATAATTCACCAATTTTGCACTTTAACAGCAAATTAATATTTTGAGTACTCAAATCTACATTTGTTTTACCCTCGTTTCTATTCTCCCTTTTCCAATTTGATCTTATGAGTTCCAATTCAAATCAAGTGGGGCTCTGCAAAATTAGAGCAACAAAATTCCTAGAACTTGAAGCAAAAACAAAATACGAGGGGAAATCAAAACCTAATTTTTTAATTTTTTTTGCAGTGAATGTTTATAGAAAGAATGATACTGATCTAATGAATAAACTAACCTAAAGTGCAGGCCAGCATAAACCATTTCTCGATCTAAAAAAACGAAATTGAGAGCGAAATGAGGGGTTTAGACTAGTGGTACCTGAGCAGGAGGAGGAAGTACGGAGAAACCAAGATCAGCAGCGATTGATAATGCATCAGACATGCCACCAAGACGTCTTGTTGGTTTCCTTCCTACCCATGTTGAGTCATTCCCCGTTGACATATCTTCTCTCTTTAACCCAATTCGCGTTTTATTCAGCAAGATCGCTGATCTCTCACTTCTCTTCTCTTCTCTTCTCTCGACTAGTAAGGCAGTACCCACTTCAAATGATCAGGATATGTCTGGACATTGGTCTGAGAGATGGATCCTAAATACAGACTTTCTTATATGGCCCACTATTAACAACATGAAACACCTACAAAACTAAGGATTTGATATTCTTAATCGTTGTTTTGTTCCAGGTACTGTTCATAAAATTCTCACTATTCATGTGTGCCTGGTGTAGAAGTTGATGAGCTTCAGTGGATGCATATTAAGGATGGTGTGATTACTGTGGTTGGTGTACATGGTCTTGACTAGTGAATTGGGTGCCTAAAACCAATATGAAAATAATAATATTGGAAACTGAATTGTCAACCCCAGAGTACACTTTTTCATTTGGGAACCTCCTCTTCTTCTTCTTCTTCTTCTTGCAAACAAAATTTAGATTACTTAAGCACTATACTGCTAATAAAGTTTAACAAGAAGGCAGGAGGAACTCTAAACCATGTGCTAGAGATACCTTCTTTACGGGCATATTTTACCCGTTCATCCGCACACTTATCAGCTAATGTATTTGTGTTCGTACATGACCAACTCTCAAAAGAAAATAAAAGATAAGTAATGTCTTTCTATAGAGGAATCCCTCAAGAAAATGGCTGAGAGGAACGAAAGACTTGCTCGAAATAATCTTGATTTCCAATACAGTGTTTCCAATAGTACCCTTGAAAATGAGGATAGTTATTTGCATAATCAAGATGACGAGGTTAGCATTGGAAACACTAGTTTAGACGAGGTTCGACCATTTTCATGTTATTACAATGATGATTATGACGAGGATAGTATTGATGAAGAATATGAAATATGTAGGCATAGTGATCAGGAATTTGTTACTCCAATTGAGCTTTATAATGATAATGTTATTTCTAGTGCAAATCCAAATAATTTTAATAATTATTCACCTATTCAAAAGGACGAGGATTTGTCTAGAGATATCCCCGGTTTAGACGATGTAGTTTTTCCTTTTGATTACGAAGCCGATAGTGGTTTAGAGGAATGGGTTTATTCTGAAAATGTTGTTTTAGAGTCTAGCGACTTAGAAACAATAGTCTTAGACAAAGAAGATGAACTCGTAGAGCTTTTAAATTTGAGTGAGGATACATCACCTGAGTATAACCTAGAAGAAGCAATTGACTATTTTCAGGATTCTGATGATCTAGAAATTAGGGAAATTATAGCTAGTCTATCCAGAGACACCCAAAACTCTAAGTTTGGGGGTGATTATCATTCTCCATGTGCCTTACCTTTAGCTCTTACAAAGATCCCTCACTTGGGACTTGATATCTGTACCTCGACCATTTTACAAGATTACCTTCATACTCGTTTTCCCGAACCTAATGATGTCCAGAAAGAAGCTCAGAAGTTAGAAACCCATCCTCTGGTATGATACCCAGATTGACTTTGTTTTCCCACCAAATAGTTTTCTTCCAACTGTGGGAACGTTTATATTCCAAATGTGTCGAATATTAAGTTGTGAGACTAAACCTAAATGCTTTCGGAAATTAAAATCGACACATTTGCTTAAGAATGACCACTACTCTTACTGTGGTCAATTATGTAAGTCAAACCTGATTGACTTAAAGGATCCTCAATTATTTAGGTTATTATTATGTGCTTCTAAGTTCTTATTTGAGTTTCTACAGACTCTAGAACCTAATAATTTGGATCTCACTTATGAGGAAATGCATCCAATGAAAATATTTTATTTAGACCCTTTCATAGAACCTGAACCTGAACCACAATTAGACATAGATATCTTAATCAGGAAACTAGATAAGGGCATGCTAGTCTTGTTCATTTTCTTGGTTTATTGCAGTTTCCTTTGGTCAGCTCTATTTGGTTTTGATAACCCACAGTTATTCCGACTACTGTTATACGATTCGAGGTGACTAATCCTTTCCAATGTCTGGCTGAAGACTTTAAACTTAGCACTTCTTGGGAGGTAACCCATGGTTCATGCAACACGGTAATATCTTTCCTTAACTCTTTTTCTTCAAATGGTAACAGTTTCTCCTTGTTTAATGCTTTTAATTTTATCTTTAGAAACATTGAGGACAATGTTAGATTTAAGTTTGGGGGTATGGAAGAAACTTTTTAGTTGCATTATAAACTCCAGAGTCTAGAAATTTATGCTATTAAGGAGTGCACTAACCAATCTAAGTGGATGGAAGCATTTTGGTTTAGGAGTTGAGGAACCAATCTGATTAGATGGAAACATCTAAAAGAGTCTATTCATAAAAGCACAGAGCTCAGGTGTTATAAATAACATGATAGTTTCGCCATATCTCGTTGAGTCCTTTTCATTTCTATTTTTATTTTATTTTCTTTTAAAAATATGTTTCTCTAAGTGATTAGGTGGGGCTCACGATTCAAGTTGTTACCAATGCTAGGGTGAAATAGAGTGATTGAGATACAAAAAAAAAAGAAAAAAAGAAGAAAAAAAGAGAGAGACCAGACCAATTAGACCAATCGGAATAAATATTAACACTTGGATAGCAATATATGTGTGTTCTCCCTGTCTCCGTCGCCTAAACAAGCGTGGAACGCAGGATCCACGGGAATTACCATGTAATCTGCTGACAAGAAGCATGCGCTTGGATCCAGAAGATCTAATCATGTCGTTAAAATATATATATATATATATATTAAAAATATTAAAAAAAAAAAAACATAAATAAATAAATGTGAGTTCAATAAATCGACCGCTGGTTCCCTTGTATATGCCAGACGAGTTGATCTAGAATTAGGATTATCGACCACTGGTTCCCTTGTATATGCCAGTTGTGTTGATATTAGTCAGACCGGTATCTCCGTCCATTAGGATAGGTTCATCTTGTTGGAGGCCTTCAGACAGATATGAGAAAACACCGTTCACTTAGTCAACATCAAAACCAGCTATGTTTTTCTATATCCATCTCTTAATCTTTCCATTGATTTGTTGACTCCGGATATTGATGTCCATAGTGCAACTATCTGAGTAGAGCTCTGTCACTTATACACTGCAATATCTTAGCAGCAGTCTTTTTAGCACTAAAATGACCCCCACATGCATGTTCATGACAAAAGGAGATAATACTGGATTGGTCACTCTCAGGTATACATCTCCTAATAATCTGGTCTGGACAATACTTAAACAGATAAGGATCGTCCCAAAAGAAATGCTTAACCTCGGCCAAAAATCTAGAACGATCTTGTTTACCCCAATGTTGAGGCATTCGACCAGTAACAAGATAATTCACTATATGTGCATACCAAGGTGATTGGGAAACAGAGAACAATTGTTCATCAGGAAAGCTATCCCTTATAGGAAGGGACTCATTAGAATGATCAACAACTAGCCTAGACAAGTGATCTGCTACTACATTTTCTGCACCCTTTTTGTCTCTAATGTCTAGAGAAAATTCTTGCAACAAGAGGATCCATCTAATCAATCTAGGTTTAGTATCCTTCTTAGACAAAAGGTATTTCAAAGCAACATGATCGGTATAGATTACGACCTTAGAACCTAGTAGATAGGATCTAAACTTATCCAAGGCAAACACGATGGCTAACAGTTCCTTCTCGGTAGTTGTATAATTCAGTTGGGCATCATTCAGAGTTTTGCTAGCATAGTAAATCACATGGAGTAATTTGTTTTCTCGCTGTCCTAACACAACGCCTATAGCATAATCTGAAGCATCACACATAATCTCAAAGGGTAGGTTCCAGTTAGGTGCCTGGACTATGGGGGTGGTAGTGAGTAAACTCTTAAGCTTCTCAAAAGCTTCTAAACACGCATCATCAAAGACAAACTTAACATCTTTTGCAAGTAAATTGCAAAGAGGTCTAGAAATCAAGCTAAAATCCTTAATGAATCGACGATAAAATCCTGCATGCCCTAGGAATGACC
>JAJJMB010010574.1:343568-374105 GCA_023531105.1 Papaver atlanticum | reverse complement strand
ATCCTTAATGAATCGACGATAAAATCCTGCATGCCCTAGGAATGACCTAATATCTTTTACGGTTTTTGGGACCTGTAAAGTCTTAATAAGATCAACCTTGGCTTTGTCTACCTCTATACCCTTAGAAGATACGATGTGCCCTAACACAATTCCTGATTTAACCATAAAATGGCATTTTTCCCAATTAAGCACTAAATTCTTTTCCTTACACCTAGTCAACACTAATGTCAAGTGATGCAAGCACTCATCGAAAGATGAACCAAACACTGAAAAATCATCCATAAAGACCTCTAAAAACCGTTCTACCATATCATAAAATATGCTCATCATGCAACGCTGAAAGGTCGCAGGGGCATTACATAGCCCGAAAGGCATGCGTCTATACGCAAAGGTACCAAAGGGACAGGTAAAAGTGGTTTTCTCTTGGTCTTCTGGGGCAATAACAATCTGATTATATCCGGAGTAGCCATCTAAGAAGCAATAATGACTATGCCCAGCTAATCGCTCTAGCATTTGGTCGATGAAAGGAAGGGGAAAGTGATCCTTCCTTGTGACCTTGTTCAATTTCCTATAGTCAATACAGACACGCCATCCCGTGGTCACCCGGGTTGGGATTAACTCGTTATTATCATTCTGGACTACAGTGATACCTGATTTCTTGGGGACAACCTGAACGGGGCTGACCCACTTACTATCTGAAATTGGGTAGATAATACCCGCATCTAACAACTTAAGCACCTCTTTTCGAACTACCTCTTTCATGTTAGGGTTCAGTCGACGTTGCATCTCCCTAGAAGGTTTGGAGTCTTCCTCTAAATGAATCTGATGCATACACACAGTAGGACTTATACCCTTAATGTCTGCTATAGTCCACCCTAAAGCTTCCTTATTATCTTGAAGCACATTCACTAGCCTACTTTCCTGATCACTTTCCAAATCGGAAGCTACAATCACAGGTAAAGTCTCAGATGGCCCTAAAAACACATACTTTAGAGTGTCGGGTAGTGGTTTAAGGTCCAACTTAGGAGGCTCTTCTAAAGAAGGAATTAAGGTAGTCTCAGAAACTGGTAATTGTTCGAACCTAGCTTTCCATCTATTAGTGTCTAACACAGGGGTAGAATCTAATAGGGCATTTACTTCTTCTATAGTGCTATCGTCGTCAAAATCTAAACCAAAATGGGATAGACAACTTTCTAATGGGTCTTCAGACAAAATGTTTGGCAATGACTCCTGAACTAAGGCTTCTATCATGTTCACCTCTTCAACACATGTGTCATCTAGCTCATAAGGTAGCTTACTGACATTAAAAATGTTCATCTCCATAGTCATATTACCAAAAGACAAATTCATCACACCATTTCGACAGTTAATGATCGCATTAGACGTAGCTAAAAATGGGCGACCTAAAATCACAGGTATCTGGTTCTCTAGGTCAGGGACAGGTTGGGTATCTAGCACAACAAAATCCACTGGATAAATAAACTTGTCGACCTCAATGAGAACATCCTCGATAACACCTCGAGGAATCTTAACGGACCTATCAGCTAACTGTAGTGTCATCTGAGTAGGTTTCATTTCACCAAGTCCTAGCTGTAAATACACATGGTATGACAGTAAGTTCACACTGGCTCCTAAGTCAAGTAAAGCTTTTTCTACCTGGAATTTACCTATTGTACAAGCAATGGTAGGGGAACCTGGGTCTTTGTACTTCGGAGTTGTGGTGTTCTGAATGATTGAACTCACGTGACTAGCTAAAAAGGCTTTCTTATGGACGCTAAGTTTTCGCTTTCGCGTACACATATCCTTAAGGAACTTGGTATAAGCAGGAATTTGCCTAATTGCATCTAATAAAGGAAGGTTTATGGTAACTTTCTTAAAAACCTCCAATATGTCATTAAAGTTCGATTCCTTCTTTGTTGGTACTAATAGCTGGGGAAATGGGGCTCTAGGCACAGAATCAGACCTCCCAGGGACGGAATTGACTTCATCAGAAACTTTATCGGTCTCCTCAGCTATGGGTGGTCCTGAGGGGTGAACTACAGTATGTTCACTATCGGGCATGGTTACCTCATTGTCTACAATTCTACCACTCCTAAGGGTTCTAACAGCATTCAACTGATTCGATTGTTTTGCACCTATTTCATGAACTCCTCTAGGGTTGGGTTGTGTTTGACTAGGAAACTTACCTTTTTCTCTCAAAGACTCATGTATCAGACCTACCTGGGTTTTCAGCTCGGAAATGGCCTGACTATTTTCTTGTCCTATCTTGTTACTAGCTTGTAGACTTAGTTCTACTGATTGCTGAAATTTTGCAGTTTGCTGAGTTAACAAAACGAGAGACTCCTCTAGGCTTAGGATTTTCTTATCCGGCTGATTCTGAAATTGAGCTTGTCCCGAAGGATTCTTAGCATAACTAAAACCTGGTGGAGCATTAGAGTTACTAAACTGACTTTGATTTTGGCCCTTAGACCAAGCAAAGTTCGGATGGTTTCTCCACCCAGGGTTATAGGTTTCTGAATATGGGTCGAATTTCTGACGATTCTCGAGTCTAGTGTTATTATAAAGAGCATTGGCTTGCTCTTCATTATTATGGCCTTCCCAAAAAGGCTCCGGTCTACCACTAGTGTGACCCATTTCTAGAGCTTCTAACCTCTTAGCTATCGCTGCAATCTTGACATCTGATTCAGAGCCTCCTTCTATTCTATTAACGTTTCCTCTGTTTAGAAGAATCGTTCTCCGGGGTTCCCTACTATTTTCCCATTGTTGGGTCTTTTCGGCGGCTTCATTCAAAAATGCCATTGCCGCATCAACAGTTTGGTTCTCAAACCCACCTGTACACAAAGCTTCAACCGTGGATATTGTGGGATAATCTAAACCCTCATAAAGGATCTGAACTAGCCTAACCTTTTCTAAACCATGGTGAGGACATTGTGTTAACAAATCATTGAACCTTTCCAAATACCTATACAAAGATTCTCCCTCTTGTTGTGAGAATGTGCAGATTTGCGTCCTAATAGACGATGTTTTATGCCTAGGGAAAAACTTATTGAAAAAGGCAGATGTAAGTTGTTCATATGTTTCGATTGACTCAGAAGTCAAACTATACAGCCACGATTTGGCTTTATCTTTTAGGGAAAAGGGAAATAACCTAAGTTTCAAAGCATCATCATCTTAGCCTCTAATTCTTAGGGTACTGCAAATTTCTTCAAAATCCCTAACATGGAAATAAGGGTTTTCATTTTCTTTCCCTAAAAAGATTGGGAGCATCTGTATGGTCCCAGGTTTAAGCTCATAATTGGCTTCTGTGTCAGCTAACTTAATACACGAGGGACGAGTGGTCCTAGTCGGATTTAACAAAGCTTTCAAAGTAGCCATTTCTGGTGCTATCAGAGTATTGGAGATTCTCTCCTCAGTAAAAGGAGTACGTTCAAAACACGACTCCCCGACAATTGGACCTTCTAGGTCAAGGTAATCGAGACGCTTAGAACTGCTAGGTTTTTCTTTTACAAATCTACCTAGGGCGTCTCTTCTACGTTCAGGCATACACAAGATTTTCCTAAAATTGGAAGGACAAGCAATCACAAATCAAGGACGACTCAACCAAATCAACCCTATTGATTTCTAGCAAACAAAAAACATGATGGCTCCACTTAGATTGTTTCTAGACCAGCTTCTACTCCTCCAAGAGGCAACTGGGTACAATTTTAGCAAATCTCGTAGGACTATCCGAATAAAGTAAGTCGAAGAGAAGTAGGAGAAGCTCAGAGGAGCTTTGATACCCCCACCTCTTTGGCAACGCTTCCTTGGGTTACAAGGCGGCTCTAATCGACTTACAGTAATCTTCCTGAACTTTGAGTTAGGCTAACAAAATACCCAATACGATCCTTTTGAACGACTTTCCTACAAGCTCGTTACCCTATCGGTCTCGTTCTAGTCAATATTTTAAGCTTAGGTTCGCGTTCGGTATCGTTTTCCTAAGGCGGGCAAGAAGAGAACGGTGATGAAATCCGAACCCTTATCTTGTATGTCCAGGCCTTGCCCTTTACTAGAAAAGTAAATATCCGTATTCAGGTCCTCAGCAGATATGCACCTTAAGGAATACAGTAACTCGCTGACAGGGGATTCGCGAGTGTTCAGAACCTTACCTCCCGTTCCAGACGGGCGAAGAATCGGTTGTAGTCGACTCGGGCCACTGACTCCTGTGTCAGTGTACGAACCCAAGGTGCAGAGACAATATCGTAATTGTCCTCCTTCTCTGCAAACAGTTTAATATTTAAAGATACCCTTCCGTAGGGTATATAAAAAATAAAAATAATGTCCAATGTCCCAAAAATTAAAAATAAAAAAAAATTACAAAAATTAAAAAAAAAACCCTAATTACAATTTCTAAAAATAAAATAAAAAAAAATCTAAAAAAAAAAAATATAACTAAAAAAAAATCTTCTTCTTCACTCCTTTGGATTCCTCTTTTTCTTCCTTTTTGGGCGATGCTTTCCTCTTTTAGCACTTTTTTCCTTTCCTTTTAGCCCCGCTCCAAATCTGAAAAGAATCAAAAAAAATACCAAACCAGTAAAAAAGAACAAAAATAATAAAAATAAATCTAAAACCCTAAAAACAAGTCCGCGTCGGCGGCGCCAAAAACTGGTGTGAGTTTTAATTGTAGTGAAAGTGGTGGTAATAGGATTCGATTCTCGAACTTGTGAAGGATAACTTTAGACTTAAATTCAAAACTAAACAGAAAAATCACTAAAAATTATAGAAAACACTGACAAAGTTGATATCAATAATAAAAGAACACTGAGGCTGAGATTCCACTAATTTCCAAGTTCAAAGTGATTTAATCTAGTATTTATATTCATGCAATTTTCTCGTTTAATTTGATTCTAAACTAATGCAACATGTAGATTTTCAAAATAACAAGTGTAAATCCGAAGCATAAAACATCAAAAACCTAGGTCCAAGAATGCTCTATCAAAAGAAATAACAATTGCTCAATAAAAATCACTCAAACAATTTTCAATCAAGGCAAATAATCATTAAATAATTGCTATAAAATAAATAAAATAGAATATACCACTTTTTGTTGGAAAAATAGCTTCCTCTATCGCCTCAGCAATGGGGTTTAGCTCCTCATATTAATCATAATCTCAAAATACATGTTTATGGCTCAAAAGTTGATTAAAAGGGAGAAAAGTGTTAAAACAGCGGATTCTGCAGTTGCTGAAGGTCTAAAACAGAAGTCGGAATTGTTGCTGAAAAGCTTCGGTGACTGCAGGAAGATGCGACCGTAAATCGTTGTCACTGAAAATAAGTCTGTCTCTGCAACTGACTCTGAGGGTCTTATGTTCTTCGTGTTCTTCTTCTTCGCAGCAGCAGAAAAGTTTCTGAACTCGACTCCAGTTGATTTTTTTTCGCTTTTCTAAGGCTCTAAACTTCTCCAAAGTGTTCGTAACCCTTCCTTAGCCTCTCTAGAGATTATATATACCTCACAGCTCGGTTTAAACTCGATCAAAATCTCTTTTTTTCTTCCCAAAAATAATTTTTTTTCTCGGCCAATTTTTGTTATTTCTAACCTGTTTAATCACTTCACCTCCTTCCTGAATTATCCAAACTATCCTCTTATGCTTCTACAGACAAATCCTTGCAAAATATAGCATGTAACTTCTAAATATAATTCGAAACTTTTGTCTGTTTCCATTTTTATTTTTATTTTTCCTGTTTTATCAAAACCCGATCATTCAGCCCATTCTAATCGATATAAACAGATGTACCAACCTTGTTTACTCCATTCAAGTCCATCCCAACTTAGTTTGGCAATTGAATCACGATAAAACACTTCCAAAAATCAATCCAAAACTTGCCAGGAAGTTACGCAGGTGACTTTTTTTTTTTCCCGCCAAAACGAAATTTCAAACGAAGGGGATGACCTCCCCTTATCCAAACCCGGTCTGTGCTTAGCAGCTGCCTGGAAATGGGTTACCCCTTATCCAAGGTGAGAGTCCGAATAGCAAATGTCCTCCCAGGAGCCTTTAGCAACTTTTGGAGCCAATTTTCCCGCAAAAGCCTATTCCTCCAAAATACACCTACAAGGGATAAAATACCAAAATTAGTACAAAAATGGGTACTAACACTATACATAAAAGAGATGAAAATAGACACATAAATGCGTCTATCAAAACTCGTGTACAGCAATTGGAATTTCGCATCAGGGTACTTCCTCCCGTAATCAATAAGTATGCCAACCAAGGAGGTTCTTTAGTGCCATTTCAAGGTTCTGCGTAGATAGCTAGGGTCTGGAGTAAAGGTTTTGTGGGTACACCTCTGGTAAACCCTCCCGAGACTATAACTCGGCCACTAGGGTCACCTAGGGGTTTAAAGGCTTGTTGCACATGCTAAGTGCAACCGACGATGCCTGCGACAGTGAGTTAGGATTTTATTTTGTAGTTTTAATTTGCTCGGGACTAGCAAATAATAAGTTTGGGGGTATTCCCAGGCTATGATACCCAGATTGACTTTGTTTAGAAACCACATCATTAGGTTCGGGAAAACCACATCATCCCCGGCAGTGACGCCAAAAACTGATGTCGTTTTATAGTTGTAGTGGTAAAAAGGTTCGTTGCTCGAACTTGTGAAGGATTTTTGGAAATTAAATAAAATTGTTTTGACAATAATAAGAAAATACCGAGACTCTGGATTCCACCATTGACCAACTAATTGATAAACTCTAATCAATATTCATGCAATATTCTTCTTTAAAGTGATTCTAATATTTGCCTCTAATAGATTTTTGAAGTAATAATTGTAAGCACGAAGCATGAAACATCAAAAGTATTAAAACTAAGCATGTCCCATCAAAACACTTCACAACTACTCAATAAAAACCAATTTTTCTTTTAAGTTCTATGCAAATAATCATGTAAAATAATTGCAATAAATAATTAAAATAGAACTACACCACTTTTCATGGAACAATGGCTTCCTCCGTCGCCTCGGCTAAGGGGTTTAGCTCCTCATATTAACCACTTGCTCAAAATACATATTTGGTGTTCAAAAGTTGATTAAAAGAGTGAAAAGTGTTAAGCAGCGGATTCTGTAGTTGCTGAAGGTCTAAAACAGAAGTCCGAGTTGTTGCTGAAGAGCTTCTGTGACTGCAGGAAGATGCGACCGTACCTCGTTGTCACTGAAAATAAGTCTGCCTCTGCGACTGACTCTGAGGGTCTAATGTTCTTCGTCTTCTTCTTCGCAGCAGCAGCAGGAAAGTTTCTGAACTCGACTCTGTTGATTTTTTTCTCGCTTCTCTATAGCTCTAAACTTCTCCAAACTCCCCCAAATTGTTCGTACTCCTAAATATGACTCGAATCAACCTATATATATCCACCAAACCCCAAAATCACTCGAGTTAATCCAAATATTTTCGTTCTTTTTCAACAGCAAGTTACGGGCAGTTGATCTTCTTTTTACGCGTCAACTTGGTTTCCAAACTCTCTCAAACTCTCTCAGGACTGAATAAGGACTCCATACACTCCAATCTTGCCGTAAACTCTTCACAAATTCTTTTGTAAATCGAAAACAACTCAAAT
Organism: Papaver atlanticum; assembly: GCA_023531105.1. Taxonomy (NCBI): domain Eukaryota; kingdom Viridiplantae; phylum Streptophyta; class Magnoliopsida; order Ranunculales; family Papaveraceae; genus Papaver; species Papaver atlanticum. Next base: position 366,525 of record JAJJMB010010574.1, on the reverse strand, counting down.
CGTGAATTCTCCCTGTTTTTCTCCAACACGGATTTCTATCCCTGTTTAATCGATTCTACAGCTCATACCATACTTGTTTATCCTTAACAGGGTTAACCCAACGAAAATCAGCCCTTGAATCGCCTTAAAAATCATCCAAAATCCAAACAGAAAATTCTGTTTTCTGTAATAGTTTTTCCCGCCATTTTTTTGTTTTGAAAATTTGATAAGAAAAGTGACCTCCCCCTATCCAGTGCCGGTCTGTGCTTAGCAGCAGCTTGGAAATGGGTTACCCCTTATCCAAAATTAGAGTCCGAATAGCAAGTGTCCTCCCAGGAGCCTTTAACAACTTTTCGAGCCAATTTTGCCGCCAAAGCCTATTTCTCCAAAAACACCTACAAAGAGATAAAATACCAAAATTAGTACAAAAATGGGTACTAACAATATACACAATAGAGATGAAAATAGACACATAAATGCGTCTATCAGGCTTCAACTATTCCTCTATGCTCCCATGGAACCTCTGCATCTTCTCCCTAGATTGCCTTCACCAGTTTTAGATAATCTGTTTCAGTGACAATCTTCTGAAATTTCATATGGAAAGCCATCTTGATAGACTCTAAAACTGTCAGACACTCCATCTGCTCAGATTAAGTCGCTCCATTGAAGATTACACTCCTTGAGGCTATATGTTGTTTGTGGGTAAAAATGACTCACAGGTTTTTTGGTAAAAAAAAGTGGTGGAGGAGGCAAGTGCTCGCTGAAGCAGGTGCTTGGAGTAGCAAATCGTCTGAACCTTTAAACAAATGTACTGCACGGGAGTACTTTGAGTTCGAGAGACTAATCTGTAGGACCCAGGCCTAAACCAAGACAATGACCGTTCCAGGTTCAATTCGGTCACAAAAGGAGGAGAAGGGTCGGTCTGTAGGGAGGGAAGCTGAGATTGTGTGGAGATCAATGGAGATTGATCTGTAGGTGATGTGATGTGTTAAACTGCTGTGAAGATGATTCTATGTGTAGACGAGAGAAATCTTCTGAAAGTGTTAGATAACTTGACAGTGATGATTCCTAGTTGTTGTTATCAGATCATAGGTTCAGAAACCTATTTATAGCAGCGCATCAAACTCCTGTTAGTGGTGACAGTTGAAATAAGTGGAAAGATGGAGAAGTGGGAGATCGTGTCGAAACCACTTCCACGTCGTATAGGTGACTTGGTTGATCGACCATCCACTTTCCATTTTCCCCTTTAACTGCCAGCACGACTTACCACGATTCTCATCGTGGATGTACTTCACACCGCACGTGTTGTAGGCTGCCAGACCAAAACCCTAGTGGTATCCCCCCATGTGACGTGAATTGATGTCTCATGTGTGAGTGGTCAATCTTTGACCTAAGACTATATGAGTCTTATGAACTGAACCGACGAAGTTCAATCTTGTGATAGATGAAGCTTGGAATGTTGAAACAACAACATGCTCTGCAGACCATGGATGTTGAATTAGGCCACTAATGACCGTGGCATATCATTATGCTAGTTGAAGCAGTAATGATAGTCGAATGATGGTTTTATGAGATTGTCGGATCGATCATAATCCATTTAGTTGGTGCACTGAGCACTTATGAAAATAATCATTGCTGAATGATCATAAAAGACCTTTCTCGATCCATGTGTCATGAGTCAGACGAATGATGATGAGAGATTATAATATTAAAATAATGGTTAACAAACGAACCAAATGTTGGTTGATGAACCAATAAAATACTGATAGACGGATAGTATTTAATTCTCAAATATTGATAGCTGAATAAACATGAGAAATACTGCAACTCGAATATTGATAGCTGAATCAATATGAGGAATATTGCTATGGGAAATTAAATATTGATAGTTGAATCAATATTGCCAGAATTGGCGGTTCTGAACCTTGTTGGCCGTGACCCATTGCTAGTTGAAGCAATTAGGGTACTTGACAGATGTGGCACTGATGATCAGAGCAAATATTGCTAGTCTGAGCAAATACTGCTAGATCCATGAATAATTGGTAGCAAGACCAAATAAAATATTAATTAAAATATTATCTGAATATTATTTAATTAATTAATTAAAACATTGATTGTTGGATCAACATTAAAATATTGGTGTTTGAACATGTTCAGAATTATGCTAGACAGAGCATTCAGTTCAAAACCCTAATTATGATCATTGGATGATCAATGGATGATCAACTGAGAATCAACCAATGGTGAGAGAGGGACCCCCTATATGAATGATGGACCGACCATGTGGCATCTGGATGTCAGACTGAGCATTTAATAAACTCCTTTGCAGAGCAGTTGGTGAAAGGATGATTAATTATTGTTTAATCATTATTAAAATTATGCTTGACTGAGCAATATGTAATAAAACCTAATCATGGAGAGAGAATGGACCAACCAAGAGGTGTAAAATCGGCCCTTGGTGGTCTGGGACCATCTGATGGTGAGTGGATGACCATTCCTAGTTGCAGGAAAGAGTTTGAACCAAATATGGGCTCTAGATGATTAATTAGGTTAAAAAATCATCAAAAGATGTGGGACCGGCTTCTGCAAGCCAAAGGGCAGACCATGACCAGTCATGGTGGTGTGACCGTGTCGCCATGCTCTGCGCGGACCAATACTGAGAAGAATTTTGGTATTTTCTGATGATCCATTGAGCATTATTTCATGATAGTTGCGGGACCATTTGCTTTGCTAACCACATGGTTATAGAGAAATATGGAAGTTTCATGAGTTTTGATTAAAAAATGAATCTATGAAAGATGAAACACTAAAATAATAATAAAATATTAAGAAAAGGGGGAATGGGACCGACCAAACAGGCGACATGCCTAGCCGGCCGGTGGGCCCACCCACACGGTTTTCCCAAATGCCTGAAAGTTTAATATCCACTACTTTTGATGGAATTCGACTGAGAAAAGCCATGGATCCTGAGTAAGTGAATATTAGGGTTTAATTAGTCCATAATTTTTAGGAATTCAATCCGATGAATATTGCGACTAGATTTAATTTATTCGTTGCTCTATACTAGCATGCAACATGTCTATGAGCATTTAGATATGATGTGATCAGTGGTAGAGCATTGCTCGGTTGAACCCACTATCGTTGGTATGTCAAGTTAGTTGTCAAATTTAGTTGCCAATATGCATTCTTGATTTAGTATACTAAAGTGAGTTTCAGACTAGATTAGGTCTAAGAAGTAGAATCGAAGCTATTCTTGAAAGATGGAGACTGAAGACTACAAGAAGACATCAACAAGGACTTCATCAAGAAAGGTATGTGGTGATTGATTTCATTTGGATTCTTGTTCAATTCTACCTTTCTAATCTATCGAAACAAATTTTCACTCTATGGAATAATTCCTATGACGGTAAAAGTACATTTATGTATATATATACTCGAGGTTATTTGATCCACGACTTTTGTGACAATAACCTTTATCCCTAGAAAGGTTCTCATATTATAGTGAATGAGCTTACGAATTCAACGGGCCAAGAATCACTCAATTCTGAATTATAACGATGAAGTTATGAATGATTTATTAAAGCAACAGTTATAAGTGTTACTGTTACTGTTGCAGTTCGTTAGTAGGAAACAATCCATGAACTGTTTGTAACGGTTCACGGACTTGAGCCCAATGACGTGACTAGAAGCCTTTTTTAGTCAAGTTTTTGATGTCTCCTTATCTAGGCAAGATAGCTATTACTCCAAACATATTTGATTACCTTATTAAAGTGTTTATGATATCTTTTAATTCCTTCCTAAGATAAATTGTGATTTATTCACATAAATACAATATTTGCTAAATTAATTATTTATTTAATTTTTTTGGCAAGAGTTGTAACTTAGGAAATACTCCCAAAATTAGGAGAGTCTTGAAAAAGGAAAATAGCTTTGCTTTGCTTAGCTTTCAAGCTACCTTGTTCACTATAAATAAAGGGTTCGTGAGTGCTACACGTTTTCATCCCCTTTGGAAAATTGGTGTAAGCTTCATAAGGTTGTTTTCCATGTCTTTTATTCTTCGTGAACAAGAGTGAGATAAAAGTCTTTGTATTGGGATCACAAAGCCAAGTTAGTAATAATCTTCGTGATAGTTACACAACTTGTAATCTAGGTTTTTCACCTCTTGTATATTCTAAGGTCTTCACTTCTGATATAAGACCATTCAAGAGTTGTTGATCTTAAACCCTAGGTTTTGATAGATTTCAGTTCCCGATCGTATACCAACACTTGTTAGTCAAAATCGGAACTAGAAAGAAAACTTCGATTAAGGTATCTCGTAAAAATACTTAAGAAGTTTTAAACATGATATCTCTAGATTTATTCTAGTTGTTCTTGTTGTAGAATAATTAGGTTTCTCTTCCACTTTTTGAAGAGTATAATAAACCCTAATCTACAAGTTTGTTTTGATATTACTTTTGCCTAGTAATTGTTTTTCTCAAAACAAATACAAGATTTCCAAAACCTTGATTCACATCTAAAGGGAAATCGAATCGGTGTTTTGTGAAAACAAAAGATCGAAAAGTATCAACGTTGTTGTTACATATTCTACAGAGAACTAACGTTCTGCTAGAAGATTTTTGAGAGTGCTTCTGAAGAGAACCTTTGTGTTCTGCTAGAAGTTTACAAGAAGAATTCCTAAAGAGAATCGGTGTTCTGCTAGGAGTTCTACAAATGCTTGAATACTACTGAATCAGGTATTACATCTAGTTCGAATAGGTAGTAGGAAATTGGTGTAACAGCTTATAATCAGTGTGTGTTTATTCTGGACTAGGTCTCGGGGTTTTTCTGCATTTGCGGTTTCCTCATTAACAAAATTTCCGGTGTATGTGTTATTTCTTTTCCGCATTATATTGTTTATCTTTATAATTGAAATATCACATGTTGTGTATAATTCAATCAATTGGTAAATCCAACCTTTGGTTGTTGATTGAAATTGATTGACACTTGAATATTGGTCTTTGGTACCGTTCAAGTTGTTTCTCATAATAATCAGGCTCACGGATTCCTATCTGTTTGATTTGTTGATTACATTGAGAAACGGAGATATAACTCTTGGATAATATTTTCCTTGATTGAGTCTGATTGTCTAGTTGATTCTCTTGGAATTATATTGAAGTTAGTCCATACAGATTGCCTAACGAAATATTGGGTGTGGTTGTTAGACCCCTGCTTTTTCAATCAACAGTATATATTGTTCTGGGTTAATTCAGACACCAGAGATGAATTCCGAATGAAATAAAATATGCTGAGTCTTTTAGCTTTAATCATGAAATATATGGAATATTAAAAGTTTTTCCTCAGAGACCCTAATATCGCCATCATATATTATTACTGTCATGATATTAAAAAATTGCGATTCACCTTGTGAAGATACAAATTTCTTATGATTCCGGTACCGATCATAGATACATAATTTTACGATGTGATTTTACGAATATGACCTTCGTAAAAAATCCACCATCAACATATGCACACCTGCAGAGTTTCTGAATATTAGTCCAAAACCTCCAGCATAAGTTATATGGCAAAATGAAGCATCAGTATTAACTTTAACAACATCTAGGTCAGGTGGAAACCATTTAGGAGTGGTTGTAGCCCCAACTGAGTTGTTACTAGACTTTGTAACCAATGACATATCATTAAGAAATTTATTTATGAAATATAGAGATTGTTGAGGAGAGCTAAATTTGCTGTTGCAGACTTCGATGCATCTATTTTTCCACAAATGCCAACAGATCACTGCCATTTTTGCTACCAGATTTCTGTCAGAGTCCTTAATCCATGTCGATATCCAATCTTTGGGTTGTTCCATTGCTGATTAGGAATGATGCATGTAGCCTTCCCCCAACCAAACCGCTTTTGCATAGAGATGTTCTAAAAAAATATGCATTGTAGTTTTAGTATTGACCTTGCACCTGCAACACGTGCCATTATCTTGTGGTATTCTTCTACTCATTCTCTCCTTATAACAAATAATGTCCTTAGCACACTTCCGGAGGAATATCCTTATTCTTGGAATAACATCAATATCCCAGATATGCTTCCAAAAATTATTGCTTGTTGTAGTTGTCTGAACCTCCCCATGATGATATTTGTTGTTGTAGAGGACTTGATAGGAAGCCTTGACTGTGAATTTCCCTCCCTTCGTTTATGTCCAAATTAATTTATCCTCACTACTTAGAGGAATTCTCATACGAAGTATCTTTGCAACTATTTCCTGATCAAATAGTTAAGAGATAATATCTTGTTTCCATGCTTTCCTGTCTTGATCAGTGAGTTCAGAGACAAATGTATAATTACCAGGATTGACTGCATTACTTGCTTAGGAAGGAAGATCATCAGTATTGAGAATCCACTTATTTTGCCAAATTAAGATTTGCTTACCATTACCCACAGACCAGAAACTATACTTATATATAAATCCCAAAGAAGAACTAATGCTCTTCCAAGACCATGTTGAGTCTGCCTTTTTATGGGCGTGAAGAGTTTTGAAATATTTAGCTTGAAGTTAGCCACCCCATAAGTTGTTTTTAACTGTACATAGTCTCCAAGCAGATTTTTCCAAAATAGCTTGATTAAATAGGCGCAAATCTCTAAAGTTTAAGCCTCCATCAACTATTGTTCGACAATTACCTGACAAAGAGGTTAAGTATAGTCCCTTCTTCTCTTTCTTATTCCACCAGAAATGCAGTTGAAAAAAATTTATTTTATTAATTGTATCCTATGGAAGCTTGAACGAACTCATTTGATGCACCGGTATAGTGTTGAGAATATTTTTAACCATCACAGACCTGCCAGCTTGAGACTCCATCTTGCCTCTCCAGTTAATTAACCTTCTTTGCGTATTATTCAAAAACAAACCTTCTTTTTCTTATTCAGAAATAATAGTATGCGAAGATATTTTTCATCCTCTTACATTCTTCTAACATTAAGAATACCAATGATGGCTTGAGCATCTCCCAGTGAAAGATTTTTGCTGAATGAAATACTGGATTTTTGGTAGTTAAGAAGCTGGCCTGATGATGCACACACTACACCAAATTTGGGGATTTGCAACAGGAACAGGGCGTTTCAAATCGGGGTTGTAACAGGTTTCGGCCGTTACAAAGGGGGTGTAACAAATTTTAGTAACGAGCATGTTGCCGTTACTAATCTTGGGTCACTGGACTGTTACTAATTTTGAATTAGTAACTGCGTCTCAGCCGTTTCTAAATTTTTACATGTGTTGCTAATATCTTTACTTAGTCAGCGTTGACAGACTGCCATTTTCTGGTAAAAATTTGGTAACAGCAAGTACGCCGTTACTAATTTTTACTGAGTTACAATTTTTTTTTGACTAGGTCAATGTTGACCGACTCTCATTTTTCAGTAACAAGTTTAGTATAACAGCGTGCAGGAATTGCTAAATTCTTGCAAAAAAAAATGAAGTCGGCCTTTGTTGACCCAGTCAAATTTTTTTTAAATCCCATTTCAAACTCCCCCGCAATTTCCCTGCAACCCCCCTGATAAACCTATTTCCCTGGAATTATTTCATTCAATTCAATTCATTCTACAAATATTCTATCTTTTAACCATTAAAGTAATTACACAAAAGAAAAGGAAGCAAACATTGTTCAAAACTATGTTTATCATATTTGTCAATGATACTTAAGTTATTATCAAACATTCTAAGTTATAACATATACACAAAGTATAAAAGAAACTCTCACTTGTCCATATTCAGTTCAACTCCTCTGGTTATATGACATCAATCTTATGTTCAACTCCTCTGTCTATATGACAACCTGCAACATCAAAGAATATTTATAGTGAGTTCATCAGTCGCATGCAACAAAGATTTATCTCTCTGCATTTGTTTTGATTACAAATTTCATTGTTGGCAATTATCAGTTCTTGGCTAAAATGTAACACAGTTCTGAATAAAAGTCGGAGAAACTAGAAAAGAGGGAATCTAGAAGTATAATAATGTGCCACCTGTGAGTTTGACGAAGTCGAACATTGAACTTATCCCAGCTTTGTGATATCTCTGGCAATATGAAACTCTTGGATGGTTCCTGCATCTCATCAGATTCAGTCAATCAGTAAAGACAACAGTAACCAAACTAAACACGCGAAATAACAAATGGAATCTTAGAGTGTAATTCAGTTTTGATTGATTCTGCATTACCATGATTGAATCCCCTCTTTGAGAATTGCGATTTGTAGGTGGTTGAGATCTCGGCACTTGCACTTTATGTTCAAGCTCTTTTCTAGGCTTTGCAGGATGCCTGAAACTTGTATTCTGATATGTTGGCTCTGCAGGACACCTGAAACCTGTATTCTGATAATAAACATGTTTTAATTGGATCATGTTATATTCATGGAGGCGAGTGATAATGGACAAGACTAATAGAACATTTAGGTACAAAGTGGCAGTAATTACCTGATGCCCTATTCTTCAGTTGTTCATCGAAAATGATTAGAGTAATTACCATATATAGCTAGAGTTCAGCAAAAGCCATGTCGGCAGCTTCTTTACCTACCGAACCTGAAAGCAGACCAACACCCACTTAGCACTAGTTTAAAAATCAGAAATTGGAAGAAAAGAAATCAAGTTTCTATAATATTTGCGATGCACAAGAATTGCAAGTGTAGTTTCCTTCAACCTAGGGCTCAAGCAACTACATGATGAACCTGTTGTTGTCCATCTGCCATATTATATTCTCACCCACGCCCATGACCCACCCTTCCTCTACCACGACTACGAACTGCAGATCCACACCAAACAAAATTGCTTACCAAAAACGAGTCAAATACAATACAAACAAGCTCTCTCTTTCTGTCTCCTCTTACTCGTGTTTGATAGAAAATGGAGACTGTAATTCAATCCTTGCCTTTCAAATTACAAACATGTACCATATATTAATGCATGGTTCAAAAGCAAGATCTGCATAAATGTGTAACACGAGAACTAACCACGTGCTTCGGCAAGAGGCCCATTGTTGTATTCATTGTTGTAACCACCAAAGATGTCCTAGACTACTATCAGGAATTCCTTGAAATAAATTAAAAAAAATGCATCCAACATGTAAGAGGTAAAAGGAAAACTATTATATGACAATATAAAGAAAGTTCATGTGATCGAACAGCAAAATTTCATATATTAGGCTATAAACCTCCCAGCATAGAAAGGCCAAAGGTTTTACTTCTTTAGTCATATTAGAATATGAAAGAAGTTAGGCACCTTCTAGCTTAGCATATACAATTATGCTGGGAGGATGATTCTGCATCTACAACTAGCTTAGAATATGAAAGAAGTTAGGCCAAAGGATGATTCTGCATCTACAACTAATAAACACAATATAGTTTATAAAATCAGAGAAAGAACCTAAAAATCTTACCATACTGCATAAGTCATCTTGCATCGCCTCTTTTTCCATGTTCGCTGAATTCAATCCTAAGGACATAGCTTCCAGCTCAGAATCTAAAATATACTTTAACAACTTTCAATTCTTCTTCCAAAGAGGCGATCCTTGTCTCCATCTCAAATGCTAGAATTTATAGGTTTTGATATTTTCCCTTAAACCACATACAATAACAGTAATGGAGTCAGATAAAAATGTATATGATCAGAAACTTCTGCAGTCTAGTAATCCGTTAAGGTCCGTTTTTATTACCTGCATCGTCAATCTGTATACAAGGACCAGTAGGAACCATGGACTTTTTCATGTCAAGCATATTAGAGTCGCGCCAGGAGATATCACGTGCAAGAAAAAATTTCTTCCCTTACAATTACTTTATCTCTCGTTCAGTTTGTGCTTTCTCACCCAAGACAAGCAAACATTAATGACAAAATTAAACCATGAAATCTTTAACAAAGCAAATAGCTGAATAAGAACTAAAACCCATTAATTGTCATTCATGTTGCGACTGGAAACCATCAAAAAATAATAATATCAGGATAAGTGCTCAAACAACAGATAATTATGCATATAGTATGCAACAATCTTCACCGCCTGCATTTCAAAATGGATTACGTTACAAAAAAAATTGAACAAGTCACAAATTAAAGCGAAACACATAAGGTGAGTAAAATTTAAAACTACAAACCACTTCTCATCTGCTCGCCAGGACTTGAGTTTTGAAAACAAATTAACCCACTTCTGCAGACAACCATCGAAGCGAACCACATCAAGTATAGGTATAAACTTCAGGAGATACAAACGCGATAAACCCAAAATGTTTAATTTTCCTGTATGTAAAACACCCAAAACTTAACAACCAATACAAAACAAACAAACCCAGATAATCAAAATCGAAAACATTAAAGCTAAACAAACCTTCTTATTCCCCGCGTTTCTCAACCGCTTAATAGAACCAAATTGCTTAAAAAACTCTACAAAAAAGATAATCAATACCAAAATTAAAAATAAATAAGAAATTTAAGATAAAAATACGGAAATCACAAAGTAGTTTTGAAGAATTACCTCAATGAAATCATACCCTTTCGTAGTTTTTTTAGCTGGTTCACCTGCTAATGTCCATCAAACAACAAAATCAAAGTAATGGTTCTTAATAATCTTCAAAATTTAACTAAGGAAATCGGATTTTATTAGGGTTCAGTTCTTCGATTGTTCAGATCATCCCAACGAAACAGCTGAACTTCGAATTTGTAAGAAAATTTAAACTCAGCAATGAAACATCACCTGATTAAGAACCTCTTGTAGATCAACTGAAATTATTTGCAACCTTTGTTTTTCAATTCGCGTCCTCCTTTGGATCAATCGAAATAATCTCTTATCCATCTCTATAATTGAAACCCTAGATAAGAAAAATAGAAATCCTATATCTAGGGTTCCACTGTAGAGATAAATAAGGGGGTTATTGATGTAATTTTAGATAGTGGTAAGAATGAGGTTCGTAAGACTTATGAAAGCAATTGAATTTAGATTTATTTAAACTAAAAGTAGAGAAAATTTTAATCCAAATTTGTTTTTTTTTTAGAGTGAAAATAACCAAGACACTAGATTCCACTATTACACATGAATAAATGATGATAAAAATTCTAAAACTCTAATTATTTTTAAAATCTCTTTTTCTTAATTCACAAATTATCAAGCATATTCTCAAACATTAATTGTATCCCTTAAGCATAGATTATCTAACCAAAGCATAACCTATCTAATTGAATCACAACTAATTAGGAAAATTATGCAAACAATTAAAATTCTACTAAGTAGTGATTGAGTGAATTATAAAATACAAATTAGAGAAAAATAGAATGGTTACCAATTATTCATGCATAAATAGCTTCCTCTGTGCCTTGATTACGCGAGAATTAGCTCATCATTATCATGGAAACATGCTCAAAATTCATCTTTATTAATGCTAAAAAATGGTTCACAAATGATGAAATGGGAGAAAAATGAATAAAATCGGGTTCTGTAACACTTATATTTGTTACAAAATCAATTGTTACAGAAAACGATAAAGGAATACCGTCGCTGGAACTGTTGAAGAACGACGGTCTTTAAGGGTCTAATGTTCTTCGTACCTTCTTCACCAGCAGAAAAATGGTTTTTTTCCTGTAACTTTTTTTCTCTCGATTTTTTATACTCTAAACGTCTCCCTATTCTCCCCCTAAACTCTCCATCCCACAGTGAGACCCCAATCAACCTATTTATATCAACCAACACGTAAAAATCTCGCTAATAAATCCAAAATATTTTCTTTTACTCGGGGATGATATTTACGTGATTCTTCCCCTGTTTATCTCCTCCACGCATCTGTTTGATCTCCACACACTTCCTGCACGCTGAAAATATGTTAAACTCGCTCTAATCTCCACGCAATCTTCCACAAAATCTCATCGACACGTGATATTCTCGTTTCTCCCTGTTTTCTTCTTGCGGATTACTCAGCCAAATTCGGTTGAACCTAAAGCCCAAAACATGTTTATTAGGTCATATCACAACTACCCATAAGAAATCAGCCCTTTAGTCTCTTCATAACATCATCAAAAATCGATCGAACCAACTGCCAGTGAAGAAAAGAACTTTCCCGCCAAAATCCATTTCAAATGATGAAGGTGAAGTGCCCTGAATCCAAAACTCGGGTGCCTTTAGCAGCTCGGCTGCCTTGGGGGTGCCCTTATCCATTTTTTTAAGGGTGCCTTTAGTAATTTTGATGGGTGCCTTTAACACTTTTTTCTGGGGTTTTCCAACACTTTTTCGGGGTTCTTCCGGTGTATTTCTGAGGTGCTTCCGGTGCATTTCTGGGGTGCCTTTAGTACTCTATCTTGGGGTGTAAAACACCACTTTACGAGCCAATTTCGTCGCGAGAGCTTATTTCTCTAAAAATACCTACAAAGACATAAAACACCATAATAAGTACAAAAATGGGTACTAATAATATATAAAATAGAGATGAAAATAGACACATAAATGCGTCTATCAGTTATAGGGAAAGTTGATTTAATAAAAAGAAGAAGGTAGATAATGGTGTTGGTAGCAGTGAGATGGTGATGGTGATGGTGGTGCTCAAGAAGAAGAAGGAATAGAAGAATAAGGAGTGGCTGCTCTGCTTGCTCGGTGAAGAAGGAAGGGAAAAGAAGATAATGTGGTTGCAGGGGGAGTTTGGTTAGATAAGATATACATAGGGTAGAATTATCTTTGAAGTTGAAAACAGTTACTAATATTTGGGCGGAAATATGAGGCCTTGTGTTACCATGTACACGAACTCTTTGCATGATTTTATTTCAGCAGTTACTATTTGTACCCGCGCCTGGGCCGTTTCAAAATTAGTAACATCGAGGGGCTGTTACTAAAGATTAGTAACTGGATTTTTTGGTTGCGAATTAGTAACGGCTACATGCCCGTTAATAATTTGGGTTACTAATCTGCATATTTGGTGTAGTGAAAGCTTGCAGAAATATCCTAAAGATGCTGAATATTATCCAGATTAGCTTTTACAAAGATTAAATAATCATTCGCGAATAATAAGCAACTTATTGGAGGTGCTCTTCTTGCTATTTTGATGCCTCGTATCTTCTTAGAGAATTCAGCAGCTACCATAGATCTTGAGAATGCTTCCATGAAAATAATGAAGAGATAAGGAGAGATTGGATCTCCTTGCCTAATCCCTGGGGATGAAATCTTTATTTCGGCACAGATATTCGACAGGTAAAAAAGACAACTCAAATATGCATAACAGAAGTTTATAGGAGGTCCTAACATTTAACTCAAGACGAAAATAGGCCCTTAACTAACTGGGACTAATAATACATAGAACCGAATTAAACCTTAAATTTTTATTTTTATTTTGAAGCTTTTAGAACTAGGGCCATCATAAAGGTTTCACCTTATTTCAAAAAATTCTGAAAGAAGAGTTTAAGAGAAAACAATCACAAGAAAATTAAATTAAATAAAATAACCAACAAAAAATCAAACCACAATTAGTACAGACAAAGAACACTCAACATCTCATGCTATAAATTCTTAGATATCTAAAACAAATAAACTTTCAAAGAATTAGATAAGTAAAAATAAAGGGATGAACGATAAAGAGTTCATTACTATTAAGCAGAAACCTATATGAAGAGACAAAGTGCTAAAATAAAAACATATTGCATGAGAAGGATTATCAAAACAAGGCGATAATCATCCATGACACAACTACTCAACTAGCATATTCCCCTACTTCGAACAATAACAAAAACGAAGCAGAAAATAAATTACACTAATTAAAAGACAGTAGTATACAACATCATACATAAATGAGGCAACTACTATATAAGCATAAGAACCAGAAGAAATTGGCTATAGGACCGCCAAAAACAACAATCACACAAAGAATCCGGGTCTTCAACTGAGAAAGAGGGAGGTTTTAATTTACCTTCTTAATCTTAGAATCCATGTTATAAGAACCCATTTTAAGAACTCCTTTTAAAATCCTCAATTTAAACCCCAAGCCGGCCCATTAAAATCACATAAGAAAGTTTTCAATTATTCTTTAAAGAATTCCATTCTGGAAACCACAACTTTGGATACCACTCACTGAATAGAGAAATTTAATTTATATAATCAAGAAGCCTTAACAGAATATTCGATGAACACAAATCCAAAAAACACTGTTGCGTTAACAATTCTAAGAAGATAGCAGCAATAAGAATCTATTAAACCAAAAAACAATTAGCCCTAGATCTAGCAATTCAACAAGAAAGTTGTGATAAAATTTAGCAATTAAGATATACAAAGCAAGAATTAGAACATGCTAGACAGTATACACTAATACACAGACCCTCTTTTAAACATCAATTCAACGAGATTTACCCCTATCAAGAAACCAAAACTAAATATAATCTAAGAAGGAATAAGATTTATATCTCTTGTCATAGTACCCATCCCTTTAGTTTGAGAATACCCTTTCATTATATACTCATGTGAACCACTTATAGTTTCTTTAATCAATTTCAATGATGATGAAGTTCCTGATTCGAAATACAGTACCACAAATCATTATTTTCAACAGTCAAGTAATTTCCATTTAAACTGCCTCCCACTATGTTGAAATTAACATAAAAGGACAAAGACCTCTACATTTTAGAAGTAACTTTCTTAAAGGAATATTCATGTGCTTGAATAAACATAAGTCTTCATAAGATAAGCAAACACCAGCATATATCAATTCCACTAGACCCTTCATAAATAAATAAAAAATCCCCTGAAATTAGATTTTCGGCATACCCTCCTTCACTTAAAAGAGCACACACTAGATAGAAGAAGTAACTACCTTATGCATTACGTTGTCCTCACCTCCATGTCAAACAGTTCTGTGGGACTATAAAGACGTCTTTGCCTTTTACTCAAACCATGGCTCACACAAAAACAAAAACAAAAACAAAAAGGATTCCTTAAACCATATGTTAGAGCATTACTCGGTTGAACCCACCAAGCATTGGTATGTCAAGGTTGGTTGTCATATTTTAGTATCAAAACTCATAAGTCGCTTGATTAGATTACTAGAGTCAACTTCGTTAGGTTAGACTAGGATGTCTAGAAATATTGAGACATACAAGTATTACTCTGAAGACTTGAAGAATTCGAAGACATATCGACATCAACGATGACATAATCCTTCCACTTGAGGTTAGTAATACATGACTTGACTTGTTTCCACTTCTATATCGTAAGCTTTCAAGTCGTTTCTGATAGAGAATATAACATGTGAAGTTATATATATGAAACTCTAGTATAATAGACTTGATCATCATATTGAGATCAAAGTGTCAAGGAATAATATATCAATAATGATAAGTTCTATATATAGGTATATTGAATTACGAAGTATAATGCTTATCTTTTGAATTTTGTAATTGTGACATCGACATAATATTTGTAACTCATTACTAGATTGTATAGTGAACATAAGTTTGATTTTATAACTAGAAAGCTATGTATAATTACATAAGTTTAAGGAAGTAGACGTACGAAGTTGTTTGGTAGTCGAAAGGAAATCAAGAGGATTGAAGGTCCAGTTTTCATTGAAGATCTTAAGGTTGGACTGATCCTAACCTATATAGGGAATCAAGGTAGAACCGATCCTAGCCTATGTTAGGATTCAAGGTAGAACCGATCCTTACCTATGTTGCGAGTCAAGATAGAACCGATCCTAACTTGTTTTAGGAGTCATGGTAGAAGCGGTCCGAATAGCAAAAACCGATTTCTTCAAGTCACGTACACTTTATGGTTTGTGTGATTTGGAGATTGGGTTTGCAAAATAGGAAAGTTGAAGATGTCGACATAATGAGTAATTTGCACATATGCTGAAATATTATTTTTCAATTATTTAAAGATATTCCTTGATACTCAAGGGGAGATCCCAAACCGAAATAGTAGAGAATCTTTTTAAGATTTTCAAAATTTATATGTTTTGTTTTACCAATAATTAAAACATATCTCTGAAAGATATATTAGTTATATTCTAGCTAATATTGAGTTTTCCATGAAGATTTCGGTTATACAGTTGGATATTGGTTGGAATTAGACAAAACTGAATTTCAGTGCTTTATTGCATATCTTAAAAATATTTTCGGTTATGAAAATTCCTTGGTGTCCAAACTACCTTGGTCTATAAATAATGAAGTTTGTTCTTCTTAAAAACTTATCTTGGGCCAGGCAAACTTCATCTTTGTTGTTTCTGGTGTAGCCGACTAATAGTATTCTCGTAATACTATCTTGGAGAGGAGAGTAACCTAATTATGCAAAATCTCTTACGTTCGATAGTTTAAAGACTTCTTTGGCATCGAGAAGCGTCTACTAGTACAATTGGTGGGAAACTAGAATTGCATTGTTATTTTAGTTTTCAATTATTGATTTGATTGACTAACGGTTGTCAACTCTTGATTGCACCTAGTTTGATTATTCTTGATAGCCTTTTCTTCTGACATAAGGTCACTCAAACTAGATCAAGAGATTAACGTTGACTTGTGATCATCCATTGTTAACAGACCCCATTCTGTGTGTGATAGATCATAAGTCAGAAATCAATTTTGTTATTGTGTAGGTACAGAAGACTATTGAAGATTTCAAGAAAATAAGATTTTTCTTATTGGTTTTGTATCTTTGTGAATTGCTTCGTGCACAAACTTGATCGGCTGGGATCTGACTAAAACTAGTTTATCTTTTGATAGACTTGCTATTGCTAGTCATATTTAGATCGATAAGCTATCATTTGGTGGTACTCTTCAGTATCCGAATCTAGTAGTTTTGTTTGACTTGATCTGATTAATTTGTTTAATCCAGATCTTGGAAGATCTAAACCCGACAAAGGAGTTTAATTGATTTTAAACAGAAAAGCCTTTGTCACACTCAACATATATATATCTCTGATTGATTTCCTAAGATAGGAGAGTGTTTACCAAATAAATTAGTCCTTTAATGTTTTGAAGACGATCAAAAGGTTGAGTGCTTAAAGTCTTCAGAGAGGATGAAGCAACTTAAGATAGTGGACTCTATCTTATGATTCACGTGAGTTGGCCAGATTAGTTGTAGGGGCAGGGATACTAAGGAAACTAGGTAACTAGGGGTAGTTTACTTGGTCTCAAATATACGAAGTTGGTAGTGTCTTTGTATAACGGCTTAATTCTGAGAGTATTCAAAACAGGAATAGGTTTTGGATTTTTTCTGCATTCGCGGTTTCCTCGTTAACAAAACTTTTATGTTTGTGTGCTTTTACTCTTTCTGGATTAAAATTTATTTAATTATAAAAGCATCTCTCTACTCGTATGCTTGAAGGCCATTAGATTCGAAAAGATTGTGGTGTACGTGGTAGACTCGTTATTTCAATTGGTATCATAGAAATTCCCATACGAACGGCTTAACATCCGGTATAGGATTCCTTAAAATTACGAGTGAAGATTACTCTTCAATCTATGATTCAAAAAACCAAGTGTTTAATGAATCTCTATCAATTATGACTCAAAATATTGATATACTTTGTCATCAGAATATTAGTATGACAAAAGTGATTGATAATCTTCATAGCCACTTAAAAGCCGTAGTTAAGAGAGAATCTGTGCTTCAAGCAATTTTTAAAAAAAAGTTCAACAAAATAAGCTATTGGTTTGAGAAATTACCAATGTCTTGAATGAATTAAAACTTGTTAAAAGGAAATTTTTGGATCTTAAAAATTTCTCAATAAAAGATTCACCCCTTGTTTCTAATCTGATAACTGACTATCGCATATGTAATACATGATTGATCTATTTCGAGAGAAACCGATTTATGCACATGTCAATCATGTTTTGAAATCACTTGTTTGTTCTGCAATCAATGTGGAAATTTTCAACAATCATGTAAATCTTTCAATCAGAAGATTTGTCATGCAAAAATTATGTTTAAACAGGCTCAACAACTGTTTAGGATGTTTAAAGACTTTAGTAAAACCTAGAGAAACAAATTGAGTGATGTTGTCGCTGAGAAACTTGACCCTATTGAAAATTGTATGGGTGGTTTTGCATTCAAATTCACCTCTCCATTCCAATGTTTTTTGGATAGTGAATGCAGTAGACATATGAAAGGTGATCTCTCGTGGTTTATAAAAACAAAGGAATATTTATGATGATCTATTCCTTTGGGAGATGGAAGCAGTTTCCTCATCAGCAAGAAAGGAACCATCAAATTACCATGTCTAACTAAAACCCATGATGTTTTTTATGTCAAAGGAATGAAATCCAATATTCTTTCGGTAAGTCAAATTGGTGATAAAGGTCATAAGGTTATATTCAATATGACATGTTGTGATATTGAAGACAAGTCCGGTAAGATAACCTTTCATGGACGACGAAGTATAAATAACTATTATCTGCTTGATATTCAGTCATATTTATATCGTAACTTGACCAAATTAGAATCTACTCATTTATGGCATGGACGATTTGTTCATATCAACTATAGAATGCTTGGAAAGCTCATTAATCATGAACTTGTCAGAGGTGTTCCAAAAATTAATACTAAGGTAGAAGGTGTCTGTGGTGCCTGTCAAAAGAGTAAACAAGCAAAAGTTCCACATAAACTTTCTCGAGAAATAACTACTAAAACTCCCATAGATCTTATAGATATGGATCTATTTGGTCATATCCAACATGATGCAGTTGGAGGTAAAAAACATGCCTTAGTAATGGTTGATGACTATACTTGTTTCACCTGGGTTGCATTTCTAAAACACAAAAATGATACTCTTGAAGAGTTTAAGATAATTGTGAACAAAATAAAAAATGAACAAGGTCGTGAACTTAAGAAAGTAAGGAGCGATCTTGGTACACAATTCAAATACACAAATTACTGTAACGATCTTGGAATCTCTCATCAATTATATGCTCCTATTACTCCTCAATCCAATGGCGTTTCTGAAAGAAAAAATAGGAATATTCATGAAATGGCTAGAGTAATGCTTCCCAACAAAAACTTACCACTCACTTTCTGGGGAGAAGTTGTTTTCACGGCCTGTTATCTCATAAATATAGTATATTTGAGATAAAAAAACGCTTAATACTCCCTATGAATTATGTTCTAAGAATTTTTGGAAGAAAATGTTACATCCTTAAAGACAAAGAACATAGAGGGAAGTTTGATTCCAAAAGTGATGAAGTAATCTTTCTCGGGTATGCTTCATATAGTCGTGCTTTCAGAGTTTATAATCTGCGTTCTAAGGTCATAATGGAATCTATTAATGTACATTGATGACATTAGTGACTTTAGACAAGATAAACATGTTACTGTAGAGTTACCTCCTTCAGAAACTGTTGATAAATCTTTTAAAAAAAAGTACGATGAGGAAGAACTTGTCATCGTTCCCACAATAAGTGATCCAGATGACAAAGATGATACTGACAGTGTTGCTGAGATCCCAAACAACATTGAAAGTGAAACTCACAAACCTACTAAGTGGGTACATCTTAGACATTTTGAAGAAGATATCATCGATGATGCAAGTGCCAGGGTAATGACTCATGGACAACAACAAAATATGTGTCATTCTCTCATCCATAGAACCAAAGAATGTTGAAGAAGACCTGAATGATCCCGCTTGGTAAAATCAATACATGAGGAACTCAATCAATTTTAAATACAAGGAGTATGGGAACGAGTGCCAATACCAGAAGGAATTAACATTGTTGGTACGCAATGGATCTTCAAAAACATGACTGACGAAAATGGAATCGTTGTTCGGAATAAGGAAGAACTTGTTTCTCAGGTATATTCACAAATAGAAGGTATAAATTTTGATGAAACTTTCTCTCTGGTAGCTCGTCTAGTTGCTATTAGACTTTTACTTGCTTATGCTTGTAACCTTAAGATCAAACACTTTTAAATGGATATTAAGTCTGCATTTCTTAATGGAGACTTAAAATAAGAGGTTTTTGTTGCTCAACCTAAAGGATTTGAGAATCCTTTATTCTGGATCACGTGCTTAAACTTAATATATAAAGCACTCGATGGGCTAAAACAAGCTCCAAGAGCTTGGTATGACAAACTAACATCCTTTTTGCCTCGAAAAGGTTTCTCTAGGGGAGGTGCGGATAAAACTCTTTTCACCAAATGGAGTGGTAAAAATGTTCTAGGTGCACAGATATATGTTGACGATATCATCTACGGATCAACCTTAAAAAAATTCACCGATGAGTTCCTAGCTTTTATGAGTAATGAGTTTGAAATGAGTAATGTGGGAGAATTGTCATACTTCTTAGGCTTACAAATCCAGCAATAAAAGGACAATATTTTCTCACTTTCTTATCACAAGAAAAATATGCCAAAAACCTGGTTGAAAAGTTTGACCTGAGAGACGCAACTTTTATGGTTACACCAATGCCAACCACTGGAAAGCTTCAATATGATCCAAATGAACGATATGTTGACCATAAATTGTATCGTTCCATGATTGGAAGGTTGTTGTACCTTACTGCAACCAGAACAAATATTGCTTTCAGTGTGGGATATTACGTAAGGTTTCAAGTGAATCCAAAAGAGTCACATCTAAAAGTTGTAAAAAAAGAATCCTATGATATGTCAAAGGAACCACTAATAGTCTGTTTACTTATTCAGATGTTGATTGGGCAAGATGTGTGAACGATCGAAAAAGCACCTCTAGTGGTTACTTTTATGTTGGTCAGAATTTAGTTGCATGGTACTGCAAGAAACATAATTCATAGTCTCTCTCAACTTGTGAAGTAGAATATATTGTTGCAGGGTCTTGCTGTACTCAACTATTATGGATGAAATATATGCTCAATGACTATGGTATTAATATTAATATCCAAACTATGAGTATTCTATGTGATAATTCCAGCGTTGTTCGACTAACAAAGAATCCCGTGGAACATTCTCGTACTAAGTGATGGTATTTGTAGTTGTAGTGGTAAAAAGGTTTGTTGCTCGAACTTGTGAAGGATTTTTTTTAGACTTAAATTAAACTCAACAATTCAAATAAACTATATCAAAAATATAAAGAAATACCGAGACTCTGGATTCCACCATTGACCAATTAATTGATAAACTCTAATCAATATTCATGCAATGTTTTTCTTTAAAGTGACTCTAATATTTGCCTCCAATAGATTTTTGAAGTAATAATTGTAAGCACGAAGCATGAAACATCAAAAGTATTAAAACCAAGCATGTCCCATCAAAACACTTCACAACTACTCAATAAAAACCAATTTTTCTTTTAAATTCTATGCAAATAATCATGTAAAATAATTGCAATAAATAATTAAAATAGAACTATACCACTTTTCATGGAACAATGGCTTCCTACGTCGCCTCGGCTAAGGGGTTTAACTCCTCATATTAATCGTGTTCTCAAAATACATGTTTATGGCTCAAAAATTGATTAAAAGAGTGAAAAGAATACATTGTAGTCGCTGAAAGTCTAAAACAGAAGACTGAATCGTTGCTGAAGGGTTTCAGTCACTGCAGAAAAGAACGATAGGAGCTCGTTGCCACTGAAAATAAGTCTGCCTCTGCGACTGTTGCATGTGTGTCTTATGTTCTTCGTCTTCTTCTTCTTCGCAGCAGCAGAAAAGTTTCTGAACTCGACTTTCTTCGCTTCTCTAGTGTTCTAAACTTCTCCCAACTCTCCCAAATTGTTTCTCCCCCTTTTTATGACTCGAATCACCCTATATATAGCCACCAGACCCAAAATCTTTCGAGTTAATCCAAATATTCTCGTTTTTTTCTTATAAGCACGTTACGGGATTTTTCTTCCCTGTTTAATCTTTTTTTACGTGTCAACTTGGTTTCCAAACTCTCATAAACTCTCTCAAGACTGAATAAGGACTCCATACAGTCCAATCTTGTCGTAGAATCTTCACAAACTTCTTTTACAAACCGAAAATATCTTGAAACCATAAATACTCCCTGTTTTGCTCCAACACGGATATACAGCCCAATTTAGTCGAATAAAAACACCATACCAGGTCTGTTTAGCTTAATCACGTTCATCCCAATTGTTTCCTGTGATTTAATCTCCTTCAAAATCGCTCAAAATCTTAATCTCAAATGCTGCAGGCGTGGAACACAGTTTCCCGCCTTTTTTCATTTTCAAATTTTGAGAAGAAATGTGACCTCCCCCTATCCAGTCCCGGTCTGTGCTTAGCAGCTGCTTGGAAATGGGTTACCCCTTATCCAAAATGAGAGTCCGAATAGAAAATGTCCTCCCAGGAGCCTTTAGCAACTTTTCGAGCCAGTTTTGCCGCAAAAGCCTATTCCTCCAAAAACACCTACAAAGAGATAAAATACCAAAATTAGTACAAAAATGGGTACTAACAATATACACAAAAGATATGAAAATAGACACATAAATGCGTCTATCAAATACCCCAAACTTATTATTTGCTAGTCCCGAGCAAATTAAAACTACAAAATAGAATCCTAACTCACTGTCGCAGGCATCGTCGATTGCACTTAGCATGTGCAACAAGCCTTTAAACCCCTAGGTGGCCCTAGTGGCCGAGTTATAGTCTCGGGAGGGTTTACCAGAGGTGTACCCACAAAACCTTTACTCCAGACCCTAGCCATCTACGCAGAACCTTGGAATGCACTAAAGAATCTCCTTGGTTGGCATACTTATTGATTACGGGAGGAAGTACCCTGATGCGAAATTCCAATTGCTGTATATGAGTTTGCATTCAATTAAACTAAAATTCATATATAAGTGACAGAGCTCTACTCAGATAGTCGCACTATGGACATCAATATCCGGAATCAAACAAATCACATGAATAGATTAAGAAGATGGATATAGAAATAGATGGTTGTGGATGGACTTCAATGCCAAGATGAACCTATGACCTAGTGGATTGAGATACTGGTCTGGACTAATATCAACATAACTGGCATATACAAGGGAACCAGTGGTCGACTTTACAGTAAACCTCTTTTTTTTTTTTTTTTTTTTTTTT